>LR738711.1:829507747-829696933 GCA_902687465.1 Secale cereale | reverse complement strand
GCGCTGCCCCGACGCCGCCGCCCACCGAGCACCCCAGATCTACGGAGTCGGCGTCGCCATCGGCGAACCCTGACCGCAGCGGGGTGCCGCTCCTCCTCTCCCTGTCGTGTGGCTCGGCCTCCCCCTCGCCAACGGAGATCACTTCTTCTTCTTCCACTCCGGCCTAGGTAAGCCCCTGCTGCTGCTTGCTTGCTACGGCGTTACTACTACCTGCTCTCACTGTTAGTTGCGTTGCTACTGCTGCTCCTAGCGACTACTAGCTGCTGCTACTCTGTTGCCGTTGCTACACTGAAGCTATGTAGTTGGTGTTGATTGCACTGTAGCATTAGCTAGCTTTTCAAATTTTACATTTGTTAACCCCTAGAAAGCCCCTAATCTGTGGTTAAACAATTGTTAATAGGACTATAAAAATTATGGGCAGGTAGTCCCTGTTGATATTTTAAGTATTGATTAACTGTTTATTGTAGCTTCCTGGCATGGAACAACCATTCAGAAATAAGTACACATGTTTTCGGCCAATAATGTTACTTTACACTAAGCTTCCTATACAACATCATGATTTTTTCATGTGCATCACTCTTTAGGCTGTTGATTGACTTGCTACACACACTGCCGCTAATCATAAAATTATCTGTCTGAAAGTTGCACCTTTCAACATATGAAGCTAAGGCTGTGGGTCTAGAAATTCCCTGAATATTTTTGTTGCAAATCGTCTTGCTTCAAGGTAACCTCTTGATCAGACAACAATCCAGAGCATGCTGGTACTTTGTTCTTTGTTGTGTAATAACACAAATAGCAATATTTTCTACTTTATGAACTGGACACGAACTAGCTTCTGTAAAAGATAACAAATTCATTCATTCCCAGTACTATATTTTCTTCTTTTGTAATGAGAAAAATAGACCACCTTCTAACTCTATTAATATAATTTCAAGTATTTGTTATGGCTGAAGGTGTATCTTTAGTTTGCACATGTGGTAGAACTTTTTATGCTACTCCCTGGAGCTACATCTTCCTTTCCATAAACATTAGTATCATCTTTAGTTTCCCAGGTTGCTTCACCTTTTCTGACTTGCTGTTTTACTAAATAGAGGCAAATTTTGTCTGTCTGTGAGCGATTGCACTACCTTCTAGATTATTTTTTATGGTGGCATAAAACAAGGAATAATACATATATAATGGAAACTTTCTTAAATTACTGTTAGTTTTATATAACCGTGTCATTCTGAAGGATTTGAGTCTGGAAAAATATCTGACTCGAGTGCTTTAATAGTTTCTGACATGGCCATTCCATTTTCGATCCAAACAGTTGTCACTTTTGGAGAACATTTTTCTTTCAAAAATATGTGATGGCTGCTAAATAAGGGTAACAATGCCCAGTGTACTTATTTGGTAGTGATGACTGATGACTTCATGGTGTGCGGCTCGAGAAAGTTATTATATATCTATGTTAGGGGACACTTAAGGGTGGTAGACTGGATGTGATTTGCTAGTTTTATTTGTATCTTCAGCAAAGTTTGCATCGTTAGTAGACTTATTTTTTCCATTGACAAGCAAATCTTTAGATGTTAAATCTCTCTTATCTGGCTTTTGAACCAGTTTAACATAGAAATAATGGCCCACATATAATTGAATTGCCTGTAGGACTGGCTAATTCAATTGCAGAAGGTGTTTTGCTGATGAAGGAGGAATGGATAGAACCTTCAAATCATATGGCATGCCTCCGTATTCGTTAGATTGAATCTATGTATTTGGATTCAGAAATTCCTCATGTTGCTAAGAAGAGGAGTTAAGAAGATGTTAGTTAAAATATTGTTTTTTTCTGACATCTCTCAGGTTTCTTTTTAGATATAGTAGACTACAGTGCCGGTATTCTGATGGTTATATGGACACTTGCAATTGTTAGCTATTTTCTTCCAGTCCACTGGAAAAACAAATTGTACAATAGCCCTCAAATGTTAACCGTAATGAAATGCGGAGACAAGCAAGCATTTCAGATTGCAACCAATTTCACTATATGATGAATGAATCGATGAATTGCCCTAGTCTTTCCTGAAAAAATTGCCCTAGTCTGTTTAGTTCACTATATACTTATTACAGCCTGTCTTGAAAAAATTGATGAAAAAATTGACTTGCTACAGTATGTCTTGAAAATAGTGGGTACATGCATTTGTAAAAATGCCAACTGTTGGATAGTGAAGTGAGTAGGCAACATATGCCTTTAGCTGGATAATTTGCATGTGTAGAAACTGCATTTATGTATGGCAGTGTTATATAATCTGAATATATGGATAATAAAAAATGTTATGGCATTGCTAGATAATTTAAATAGATAGATAATTTGTAACATATGCATTTAGTTGAAGTAGTTTCATGATCTGGTTTTGTATGTTCAATATATCATATAGGATCACTACAAGTCACCTAAGAGAGTGGTCTTACGTGGTAGTGTCGAAATGCTAACTTGGTTGTAGAAGTCTTGATAGTCTTGTTGTTATTTCAATTTTTATTAACTGATCCATCCAGTGTTGGTGCTTATATTTTCTCTTATAGGATCATTGTTATTCCAATATGTCGCCTTTTATTTTCTCTTATACAATGTTGGTGCTTGTCTTTATGAAGCTTCTGTACCAGACAATATATGCTTTTGCAAGCTATACACGGCTATTTGAAATGATATGCTCAAGCCTATGCAAACTGGAATTTGAATAGTCTAAAGTGGAGTTGAAAGCCGGATGCACTCCATCCAGATTTTTGCTGGGTTTTGTCTCCGACCATCGTGTCGTGATGATTTTGCAGGTACCCCGAGAGGCCCTTGAGTTTGCTGGAATGTCGATTAACTTCCGTTCCGGCAAATTCGGGTACTCCATATGTCCTATTTTCAGCAAAGGTCATTCTGAAATTTTTCGTGAATTTTAGCATGACTTTGCTAAAAATAGGACATATGGGGTACTTGTGACTAATGCATGGGCCGGGGTATCTTAGTAGTTAATTAAGTAGGATCAACTGCCCCTTTATTCTTGCTGCATTAAACCATAGGCAGCAATGGAGCCAAGTGATTAGGCCCAACTTAGAATTCTCCTTCCCAGCTTAGCTTTTAGGATGCCTCGGTGTCGACAAACCATAAATTATAAAACCTTAGCTTTTAGGGTGCCTCGGTGTCGATAAAATCCTAAATGATGAAAGCTTAGGCTTTTCGGGTGCCTCGATGTCGAAAAACCCTCAATGATAAAAGCTTAGCTTTTAGGATGCCTCGGTGTCGACAAACCCTAAATGATGAGACCATGATCTTGTTCCTTGACAATAACCAACTTTTTGACCAAACTTTTTTCCTATTTAGAGAGAAACATGGCCCACAACGATGAGGCCAGCGGTTCGGGCGGCAAGGCATTCTGGGAGCTGTCCCATGAGATGGAGGAACAACCTCACTTGTATGAGGACGCCGCGAAAGACACCGATCCTGACACCACTGATGGTGCCACCGAGGATGACCCCACTGATGGTGTCGTCGGGGATGACACCACTGATGGTGCCGCCGAGGATGCCACCACTGATGATGGCGACGCACACACAGATGGCAGCTAACCGAAGAGGCAATGGAAGGACCGGCGCCCGACCGTGCTCCGCAATGTCAAGGAGGAATTTACTGAAGTGGACTCCGACGGGAATCCAACGGCGCCCGAACAAATAGTCAAGGGGTACTCGCTTCAGCTCGGGTGCATTCTCCGGAGCACCGTCTCGATCAACACCGAGAACCTAAGGCATAAGGACCGAGGGAATTTGCGCAACCTCCTCTTCACGAAGCTGCACGAACGATACAAGTTCCCCGCTGAATTTGAAAACACAAGCCTCACAGGGAATAAAGTGAACAATGCTGCCCTCACGAGGATGAGCATGGCCGTGTCTACTTGGAGTAGCTTGGTGAAGAGAATGATTGACAAAGGTTTTAGTTATGAGAAAATCAAGGAGAAAAATCCTTCGATCACCGAAGATGACTACAACGACTTCAAGTTCAAGTGCGAGAGCACCGCAACCTCCGAATCAAGTCAGTGGGGGGAAGAAATGCGGGAGTTGAACTTACGGGAACACACACTCGGTCCCGACAGTTACAGAGTGGCGGAGCCTATATGGGACAAGGAGGAGGCGGAGCGTGCCGAGCAAGGCCTACCGCCCCTCTTCGATAAATACGGTGACAAGCAGACCAGGAACTTTGTCAGGGCCCGGTACAAGAAGGACCCGAAAACAAAGGAGCTTACCATGGATCCGAAGACCAGGGCACTTGAGCTTGTTCTGGTAAGGAATACACCCCCGCGTAATTAGCTCCATATGGTTGAATTCTAATTAACGAAGCCAAAATTCTAAATGGTTCACATTCCTCCCGCAGGCGACTGAAAGCAGTAGCGTGGGGTCGACTCAGAGCACCCCTTGGGACACCACTCTAAATAGGGCGTTGAATGTAATGAAAAAAAAGGATAAGCTCAGTAAGTCGTCGTCAGCTGGTCGTGTGGCCGACAAAGGCTTGTCCACAAAATGGTCGTCATACTATAACGCTGGTGGGCGAAATGAGAAAAAGGCCAGCTCGAAAAGCCAGTCACGCGAGGTTCAAGAACTCAAGGCACAAGTGGCGCGGATTCCGGAGATTGTCCAAGAGCAAGTGCAACAACAACTGGGATCGACGCTCACCGGCATTATGCCTACCTTGATTCAGGGGCTGACGACGTGGATTGCGGGCGGCCAACAGGGGCCGCCCTCAATTCCCAGCTTCACGGCCAGCAACTCGCAGAACGCGATGGCGGGGCCATTGGTGTCTCCGGCGGAGGCGGCATTGGTGTCTCCGACGCTGGCACGGGAGCTTAATGCACCCGGGTATACGCCGGCCAGCACCTCTGCAGCAAGCGGCCCCTCCGTCAATTGCACGCCCGCCGTTGGCGTTGCCTCGACATTAGCCGAGCTCGACGCCATCATCACGGTAACTAATTAAGCCTCTGTCGGCCGAGGACTTCATCTCCTTGCCTTTGACTGGGCATCCCTGACGCCCTACATGTTTTTGCAGGCCACCGCCGACGTTCCATGCACTCTCCTGCACTTTGTGAACAATGAGTTGGTCGTTGTCGCCAAGGGAAAAATCGTTCAACCGGGCAACCCCGTGTTCCACGGTACTCCGATACCACCCACCTTGTATAGGGTTCAACTGGTTCGGGTGCTGCCAGGCTACAATGAGTTGTTACCTTTGATTCGACCCGTCGGGGCCGACGAAGATGATGTGATGACCCTCAGCGCCTGCCTAAGCTGGCCCCTGCTTTGGCCGAAGAGCCAGATTCATTTGGGGGCGGGGGACACCACCCCAAAGACAACACCGCCAGTCGTGCCGGCGCCAAGCCATGGAAAGACCGCCGCAACGGTGCTGGACATCCCTATGGCACTGGATCCGAACATGCATATGGCACAGGATCCGAACGACGACGACGACAACGACGACGATACATTTGCCAACGTCGATGATTACTTTGCCGATCATGGGTACGATGGCGAATTCATGGGGCCTCCTTCTCAAGAACCCAACCCTACAAAAGACGTGTGCGATCTAGCTGGTACCGCGGAGACACCAAGTTGCAACAGGCGTCGTCTGCCGTTCAGTTCTCAGGAGACGCCTCCAGCTGCCGACTTTACCGAGCCTCAGATAGCCGAGGTGCGAAATATTATCAGTCCCTACACACTCAAGAAGGCGGTCTGTGAGCAGAACTCGATCCCATTACAGGAGAAGAAGAAGGCACGGAAAAGAAAGAGTAACAAGGGTGCGAGCCAGCCGGCACCGAGTACGATCCGTGCTCAGGACGGGCCACCTTCACCTGAGGATATAATGAGGAGGGCGCATGTGGCGGGTAGGCCGATGCTACCGACTAATATGCTCAATGCTGCAACCGGTGCTATGCGGAGTCTGCATGACGGTGTTCTTTCTTTGGAGAAGCGGCGTTTCAGAGAGATGGATGTGGCATACCCGGTTTTCGCGGCCAAGGTGCCAGAGGGTAAGGGCTTTGTGGATAACTCCATCGGGGGTACGATCGTCCTGTGGTTTGATGACATCTACGCTATGTTTAACCTTCATCCTCTACACTACACCTTCGTTCGGCTATTTTCGCTGAGTATGGAGATGCGGATCATTAGAGACAAGACCCCGGACATCGTGATAGTCGACCCCTTCTACACGCATGCCAAGATCTTGGGCAGCGCTCGGGACCGGCAAGTCGCGAGTTCTTACCTCGAAGGCGTCATTCTGGCAAACCGAGATAAGGATAACTTCCTCGTGCCTTACTTTCCCGAGTAAGTCGTCCCCTCAACCGCCCCGTAACATATGAATTCTTAGATTTCGATCGTTTTTCTTTTTACATTCCGTGTTTTGTGCAGTGACACACATTGCACACTCATCCTCCTAAGCCCGAAATATTCCACGGCCACGTATTTCGACTCGGACCGTCAGTCGAAGGTAGACTACACAAATGTCAAGAAAGTTCTTGATGATGTTCTCCCCGGCTACGCCAAATCTGGAGGCACCTTCACCAGGCCTCATCGTAAGTACGGCAAGCACGTGTTCGCCCACAATACGACGTTCTATTGCATCAAGCAGCCGCCTGGCGGTCAGAAGGGTGCCTACAACGCCATCCATTACATGTGGGCGATCGTACGGGACCATCATCACCTTCTGCTACCAAGTAAACTCAAAGATTGGGCCGCGAGCGTGTCAGCAATCCAGTACGCGGACATCAGACAAGAATTCTTTCGCATCCAGTCAGAGTTTCGGAAATCATCCATCAGGATGTCCTTCGTACCTCGGGGCAGTTCTACCTCAGAAATCAACCGTCCAACAGTGACATAGACACAATGCTACAAATGCAGGCTGACAACGCCCGCGATTTCATGACTCCCACGATAGACGGCGGCTTCATCCACGCTCCGGACCCTTGAGTCGAGTCGAAAGTAGTGATGCTGTGTCTAGTTCTGAAACATGGATTGGCTCATGTTGTAATTAAACTTTAATGAACTTGTAGTATGTCTCTTTGGTTTCGACAGTCATTCAACTTAGATGTAATCGATGCTATTAATGTCTTGCTTTCCTCTTCTGATCGTTCTGTTGCATACTTATATATTGCTTATGTATTGTCTTTTAATTGGTACTAACGTTTCATTTGGCTAGTGCATAGCGATGCCGTTGTATGTCGTGTACAAGGGTAAGGTTCCCGGAGTCTACGACGACTGGGAGGAGTGTCGGAGACAGGTTCACCGTTTCAGCGGTAACAGTTACAAAGGGTACACCACTAGGGCGGAGGTGGAATCTAGATACGCCCGCTATCTAGCGGGAGAGGGGAGGGAGCGTTGGAGGAACCGGATGAAGACGAGTTTCATCGTGATGACCGCAACTCTCTTCTATGTAATGGTAGTTTAGATGATCGATATCGACTTGTAATGTGAAGACAAACTCGCTACTCGCGGTCTCGAGACTTGTAATATAATGTTCTATCTTTGTTCGGTCTTTTGAATTCGGAGACTAATATGATGAATTGTATTAGGAGACTAATATGATGAATTGTATTCAGAGACTAATCTTCTATTGTATTCGATGAATCTGTTGTTGCTGTGTGCTGCTGTCTATATTCTGTCCAATAATACATTTTGTAACCTGTGCAAAAAACAGAAAAGTAAAAAAAACCTAATATTCATACTAATGGCGCATCACATCACATTGCGCCATTAGTATGTCAAAGGATACTAATGGCGCATGATCCAACAGTGCGCCATTAGTATGCCAAAATTACTAATTGCGCATCACGCAAGAGTGCGCCATTAGTATGCCAAAGCACCTGGGTATATATGGCCCCCTGGGAGGCATACTAATGTTGCACCGTGGTCTATACTAATGGTGCACCTGTGGTGCGCCTCTAGTATACCCGATACTAATGGCGCACCAGTGGTGCGCCATTACTAAAAAATACTAATGGCGTGGCACTAATGGCGCACCAGTAGTGCGCCATTAATGGCCAAAATAGGTGCGCCATTAGTAGGCCTTTTTCTAGTAGTGAGTTGTAGCACCAGTGACCTTGGAGACCTTGGCCACATCCTCCTGGCCCTTCTTCTTGGACCTCTTGGAAAGCATGTCCTGTGCCTCATCCTCGGACACCTTGCAAAAAGTTTTTGTCAGATTTTGACCACTTTATTATGCACAATGGGTGGAATAGCATTACAAGGTAAGCAAGAGCTAGCATCACATGATTTCCTCCTATACCCATTGTTGTCTTTCTTAATTCGATCACTTCTTCTCGCCTGGGTCTCCACAAGTGACTCTTTATCCCTTCTTTTCCTTGAGAACGCTTCACCTAGTGACAACTGTATGACTTTATTGGGGGACACTTGCTTGAGTGGACTTCCAGCTCCACTTGAGGAATGAGCAGCAGGGCTTATACCCTCATTTTACTTTCCCAGACCCAGCATGATTTCTTTACAACTTGGAGCCTGTGAGGTAGCAGGTTTGTCAGGTATATGGAATAAGATAGTCTCTTCAGTGTCACAGTTTGCAGTAAGCATTTTCCACAGCTCAGATTTCAACAGATGCATCACCCAACCAAATTTGTCAGGAGTGAGGAGAAGGTGAATTATGAAGTTAAACCAACTTACAGGTATGTCAATTTTGAAGGTGTTTACTTCTCCCTGGGTTGTTGGAGCAAAGTGTTGAATCCACAAGTCCAAACCTTCCTCAGAAATCAAATGGGCACCATCAATAATATCCAAGGTATGATTTTGTACTAATTCATGAATCTCTAGTAAAGTAGGGGAATTAGTAGGATGAAAGTTGTCCATACCTTTACTTGGCCCACCAGTGGAGGTGCCAACCTGAACAATAGGGACATCTGCTTTGCCCTTTAAATCCATTCTGAGCTCTGAGCTTTGTGCTACTTGAGTTCCTTGTGGCATATCATTTGCAGCCACAGTATCAGTGCCCAAAGGACAAACATTGAGCTGAGAAGCAGATGTAGCATTCTCTTCAGTCACCTCAACCTGAACATTGGTTGTATTAAGAGGAATAACACCCACAGGGTGTACAAGAGGCCCATCTGGCACAAGATTTCCGTCAGCAGCAGCAGGTACAACCACATCATCTGAATTCACAACATGATCAACAGCTTCCACATCATGAACAACCAAAGGAACCCCCTGAACCACCTGCTGTTCAATAATAGGCATGTTTGCATTGTCTTGCCCAAGATCCTCCTCCTCCCCATCTGCCTGATAAGCATTAAGAATGTTCTGTTAGCCCGTGCCCAAAGGATTGTTCTAAGCACCTTGATTGACCTCCTCACTGGCAGTGTGAGTGTTAGACCAAATACCATCAGATAAGGAAACTGTAGTGGTGATGCTGCTATTGGGAGCACCATCCTCTTGTAAGACTAGCAGTTCCATTTGTTGCTGTGGTGGTTGAGCCTGAGGGTTATTTGCCTGAGGGAATGCCCAGTGACCTTGCTCCTCCTGCTCTTCCCAATCATCCCAGTCCTCCTGTTGAGCAGGCTCATTATGAATTGGAGCCGGATGGAAGCCAGGAAAATCATTGGCGTGTTGTGGAATAGGGTGAGGGTCCACTCCAGGAGGTGGAATAGGATCTTCGTCAGCTGGGCCACCTCCCAGGATTTCCTCTAGTAAAACCTCCACAGAACTAGTCCATGATTCAGACGACCTTATACTTTTAGGGATGTCAATAAGTTCAGTGACTCTTGCCTTCACCAGAATCATCCCTGTTAGAGCATCCTCTATCTCCCAACTAATAATTCTTCCCCACTTGGCAATGGCAGCTGCAATATCTTCAGTGTTGAAGTGGTCAAATGGGACACCCACAAACAGTAACCAAACGGTCCTATTGAAGTGCAATATGCGCCAGTTCCTACCTTGATTGTGCTTAGTGAAAGAGATAAAAACATCTCCAAATGGATGTGGGCTCTGCCTGATGACACGATCACTATCCCTAACAAGCCGAAACTGAACATATGCCTCTCCAAACGGACACGGCTGGATTTCTCTGAACCCCACTTCTTCAACACCTTGAAAGAACACCTCAAGAACTTCTCTAACGTTGGGAAAAAACCCTCATTGGGATGCGGCTGAATGGTAGCAATCACCCAGTCCTCATGCCTTCATGGACGATGCGGCAAAATTGCCCTTGAAACCCCAGTACGGCCCTCCACCTCGAAAATCTGGAACCCATGAGGAACGAAGGGAGCCGGGTCAATGGGAATGTTGGCCATGGTCGATGTCGAAGCTTCCGATGAACTGACCACCAATGCCCGCTCTGGCGATGGTGAGGCAGACGGCGAGCTTGCCGAGGCAGAAACAGTGGAATAGGCAGAGTTGGTAAGAACAGAGGAATGCGAGGAGGCAGCCTGTGGTCGCGGTTGGAAATAGGCCCTTGACCAGCTCCGCAAATGACGAAACCTGCCTTATCGGCTGAGCTGGGCCGACACATTTGAACCAGGCCTCCACCTCACCATCAGCCCAGGCCGCCTCGGGCGGGCTCGCGAAAGAATCGAATTGTATAAAAGGCCATAGCCCAGGTAGCTTTGGAACCATGCAGTTAGGTGCAAAGTGACCTTGCCCTCCACATGCAAAACACACTACGTTCGCGCGAGAGGCAGAACGTTGCGACATTTGCGGCTGATTAAGCGACCCATAACCCTTAGAATTAAGAGAGGGGGAATTCAAAGCTTGCCGTTGATTGACAGTGAATTGAATGGGACCCAATAAACGCTCAAAAACCGATCGACCGTTTCTGACCACCGTGCTGTAACTCCGATGATCGCCGGAGTTGTCGACGACAGCCTTTCCATTTCTACCCACCAAGGTCCATTCAGCATCTAGTTCTTTGTAAAAAACTTGTTCTTCCCTAAACCAATTTGGCCCACCATAATTCCACAAACTAAAAACAACCTCAAAATCTTGCTCAACAATTCTACCATTGTTGTAAATCTCAAAACCAACGGACTTAGAGGCCACCGAAAACTTGAAAGTTCTATCCCTCAAGAGACGAACCCTAAAACCTTGAGCATAACCTCCAAACATAGCCTGGAGAGAGACACTAACAGTGTGCACATCAAGCTTGAAGGTTGCGCGACAGAAAGAAACCACCAAGATGAATTCTTGTTGACGAAAGCCAGGAGAGAACACCATAGGATGACCAAACTTGGTTCTCATATCCGCTTGGAACTTTCTGCCATGATCAAAGTTGAGGGCAAAAGGAGCCATATTTGGATGTGGCTGCCGAGGCCGGAGTGGCCGTCGACAGGAGAGGTGGTCGCCGGGGCCGGAGTGGCCACCAGCGCAAAATCGCCTTGGAGTCGCCTAGGAGGAGCATAGGAGCCTAGCTGTCCTTCTTGTCACCCGCCCTTGTCTAGTGGTGTCTCCTAGATTGGTTAGGTGTCGCTTGGGAGCCTCTGTCCCGTTACTCTGTTCTTATGAACTTAATACTCTAGATGCATGCTGGATAGCGGTCGATTTGTGGAGTAATAGTAGTAGATGCAGAATCGTTTCGGTCTACTTGTCACGGACGTGATGCCTATATATAATGATCATGCCTAGATATTTCCATAACTATGCGCTTTTCTATCAATTGCTCGACAGTAATTTGTTCACCCACCGTAGAATTCTGCTATCATGAGGGAAGCTACTAGTGAAACCTATGCCCCCCGGGTCTATTCTCATCATATTAATCTTCCATCTACTTTACTTTGCATTATTTACTTTCAGTTTCTATACCAAAAATACCAAAAATATTATCTTATCATATCTATCAGATCTCACTCTCGTAAGTGACCGTGAAGGGATTGCCAACCCCTTATCTCGTTGGCTGCGAGGTTCTTATTTTTTTGTGCAGGTGCGAAGGACTCGCACGTGGTCTCCTACTGGATTGATACCTTGGTTCTCAAAACTGAGGGAAATACTTAATGCATCACCCTTTCCTCTTTGAGGGAATACAACGCAAGCTCGAGATGTAGCACTCCTGCGTCCTGCACCGACCCATGCGAGTGGTGGCGGAGTGGATCCATGCCAAACACATACAGTCATCCACCTCACAATGTACACAGCGATAGCACACCATCTCACATTTGCACGATGAAAGGATCGATATGGTTGACTAGAGGGGGGGGGGGTGAATTGGCAACTAACAATTTTTAGCTTTTCTTAACCAATTTAAATTAAGCAACAAAGTAAGTTGTCTAGATATGCTACTATGATGACAACTTATAGGAAGTAAGGATAACAACCTCACAAGCAAGCTATATAAGATAAACAATTAAAACTTGCACAAGTGAAGGGAAGAAATAACCACAAGTGGAACCGGTGAAGACGAGGATGTGTTACCGAAGTTCCTTCCCTTTGAGGGGAAGTACGTCTTCGTTGGAGCGGTGTGGAGGCACAATGCTCCCCAAGAAGCCACTAGGGCCACCGTATTCTCCTCATGCGCTCGCACAATGCAAGGTGCCGTGATTCCACTAGTGGTGCCCTTGAAGGCGGCAACCGAACCTTTACAAACAAGGTTGGGGCTATCTCCACAACCGAATTGGAGGCTCCCAACTACACCACGAAGCTTCACCACAATGGAATATGGCTTCGAGGTGACCTCAACCGTCTAGGGTGCTCAAACACCCAAGAGTAACAAGATCCGCAAGGATTAGTGGGGGGAATTAAATATCTCTTGGTGGAAGTGTAGATCGATGCCTTCTCAAGCAATCCCGAGCGAATCAACATGTTTCATAGGCTAGGGAGAGAGATCGGGCGAAAATGGAGCTTGGAGCAACAATGGAGTATTTGGGGGAAGAGGTAGGTCAACAATGAAGAAGAAGATGCCTTTATATAGTGGGGGGAACAATCCAACCGTTACCCCCTCACTCAGCCCCGCAGAGAGCGGTACTACCACTTGAGTGAGCGGTACTACCGTTTAGCAAGCGGTACTGCCGTTTCACCCTAGCGGTACTGCCGCGCAAGGGGGCTGGGACCCAGAGCGGTACTATCGTGGATGCAGGGCGGTACTACCGCTGGGAAGCGGTACTACCGCCACTACTACCGCTTCTAGTGCCGCAAAACCCGACACGAGAAAGTGCGCTCTCGAGTCGAGGCGGTAGTAATACGGAGCCGCAACGGTACTGCGGCAGAGTGCTCCAAGCGGTACTACCGCTCAGTGGAGCGGTACTGCCGCTTGAGGCACTTCGGCGGTACTACCGCTGGGACCAGGAAAAAGCAGAGAAGGGAGAAAGTAGAACTCCATTGAGGCGGGAAGGTATGGTGGGTGCGATAAGGAAGTGTACGTGTTGATTCCACCCTAACCTTACCAAAGCGGATCCCCTCTTGATAGTACGGTGAACCCTACGAAACTAGTCCACCAATAAAGAAACAAAAAGAGCTACACCATCTTGAAACGAACACCGAGGGGATATAATCGTCTCGTGCCAAAGAATGAATCTCTGAAAAACTTAGTGTACACGATTAGTCCGCAAAAGCATTGTCATCAATCACCAAAACACCATCAGGATAAATATGCCCTTACAATCTCCCCCTTTTTGGTGGATTGATGACAATACGGGATTTGCACAAAAAGAGTAATGACATAGAGTAAGCGCAAAACCCACACCCCTAAAATATAGACGAGTTCCCCCTAGATGTGTGCTATCTAGATAAGTGCTTTGGACTGCACGACACACATACTAGGACCAACACTCCCCCTATATTTTAGAGACCAACAACCTAAGCATGATATATGAGAGCATATTATATAACAGGATAAGCATGCACGCTATAGAGTACCAAGGTACATAGATAAGATAAGGAAGGTAGCATAGGTAGCATATGTCTCACACCATATGTCGGGAACTTATGTCTCACAAAAACCAAACAAAGCAAAAGACGAGAAAGCACATCGACGAAAACACAAAGGCAACGACACAAATCCCTAAACTCTCTCCCCCTTTGGCATCGAGACACCAAAAGGGCAGAGAGCTAAGCTACGGCTCCAGGTGAGAGCAAGTGAAGGTCTCGAACATCAAACGCCAGCGGGGTCATCTGCACTATCGTCGTCGACCGGAAACTGCTCGGCGTCAGAATCTGTCCACGAGTAGTGCTGCTGAATCCACTCTTCCTCCTCGGTGATATGTCCCTCAGAACCACTGGCCATAGTCGCACCCAACTGACGTATGAGCTCCTTGTGACGTCCCTTGGCCTTCTTCTCTGTTACCTGAGTCATGTACTGACCGTGAGACTCCATGCAAAATAGCTTCTTCATCTTCAGCTTGAGCTTCTTTGCCCACGAGGGCTCTGCACCAGATGGCTCATAGTTATCGTCATCATCAGCTTCAGCCTCAGCCTCAGCCTCCTCAGTCTCCATAGCAGCAACAGAGGATGTACCCCTAGATTTGGGTGCCTGAGTGCCCCAGTTGTCCTTCCTCCTCAGACGCTTGATCTCATGAGACACCAACTCTCCAGTCTCAAGCATAACATTGGGATAGACATGATCCCAAGCCTTCTCAATTAGCAGCATGATGAATGGTCCATAGATCAGGCACTTGCGCTCAGAGATAGCAGATAAGAGTTCAGACCACATCACACGAGAGATATCCAGGGACTCACCAGTGTTCTTTTCTTGCTCATGCTGGTAGAAGAGAAGCATATCCACAATATAGGAGTGAACCATATCCAGATTCCCAACTCGAGGGAAGAGGGTCTCACAGAAGATGCGGTGAAGGATATCCAGATAGGCAGACAACTCATATGTTACCTTCTTAGTTTCAGGGTTGACCTTCGTAGTGCAGTAGGGCCAGAGAGCTTGCTTGTGGGTGGAGGTAGTGTTGCGATGAGGACGAAAGGCAACAGGAGTCTCAAGCCCATGATCTTCCACCCCAAGTAACTCCATGAAAGCCTTCCACTTGACAGAAAGCAACTTGCCATTGGTCATCCATGTCAGATTCCTGTCCTCATCAGTCCCTAGATGGACTGTGGCATAGAACTGAGCCACAAGATCTGCATCAAAGTCCTTGTTGAACTGGATGATCTGGAGAATGTTAAGCTGAGAGCACATCTGAAGAGCCTCGCCAAAGTACACAGGATCCTTCTCCAGGTAATCCGTGTCGATGGAGCACACACTAACATAAATATTCTTCTTGTCCTTGAGAACATCAAAGTAGATGGCAAACTGAAAGCGGTTCCAGAACGAACGGTTGACCAAATTGGATTCTTGATCTTCTTCATAGGGATTGCGGTGATGCCTTGCCTAGAATTCCTTGGCACTCATTTGGGGCACAGTTTTGCCCTTTGGCCTCGATGTGGACTTCTTCTTGAGTTGAGGTGGAGGTGGAGCACTAGATGAACCTCCTGCAGACTCAGATGTGCAGTAGCGCTTCGAGGTGGCACGATTGGGGTTGATACGGCGAGCTTGATGCTCATGATGTTCATCACCTTGAACCAAACACAAAAACACGCGAACCAACCACAAGGAACGAGCATAAGCCAACAAGCACAACAAAAAGGGATCAAAGAATGGAAAAAACATGATTGAACTTGGCAGGCAGCGGTAGTACTGTGACCTGCAAGCGGTAGTACCGCTCTAAGAGAGCGGTAGTACCGCTCGAGGCGGGGGAACAAGAGTTCCCTACTACCGTGGTCAGATACGACACTATCGACCTGTCAAATTCAAAAATATTCCTACCATACTCTAATCTAGACAGTCTAGTTGCCTTCTCCAACCTACTCAAGCCTAGATTTAGCCAAAAATCTAGAGATGCAACCACTATTGCCCCTAAAACACAAGATCTGAAAACGAGACAAAAGGAGAGAAGGAACGGGGGCAATACCGGCATCCATGGCAAGAGAACTAGGTGGGGATCGACTCCACCGAAGGAATTGGAGAGGAATGCCCCGGAGAAGGAGATCCGCCGGAGCCCTCCCGCGGCGATGTACAGTTGGAGAGAGGACGAGGAACGAAGGGGCGAGCGAATGGGTATGGGGGAGAGAAACCTCCCCCTGCCCCGATATAACCCCCTGGTCCTGCCCCGGAGCGGTAGTACCGCGCTGGGGGGCGGTAGTACCGCTTATAAGCGGTAGTACTGCGCACCACCAGCGGTAGTACCGCCCAGCATGCCACGACAACTGTACTACATGGCTTAGCTCAAAAAGGAGGACACAAAGCCAAGGAAAACAAAGACAAAACAAACACACACCAGCAAGAGTTAAGAAAACCCTCTTCAAGAGAGGGCGGTGGCCGAAGCCACCTATGTTTGAGTCAAGAGGTATAACGCCGCGAAGATTTTAACCTTGGGCCCATGACCAATACTCGTCCTTGAAGCACAAATACCATCAAAGATGGTTAATGTGAAAGACTTGATCAATTTATGCATAATGGGGGGAGAGAGAGTTCATTGAGAGAACAACACTCCCTCTATGTCCATGCCTACACCTAGAATAGACAACATGAAGAGTACGGTGGGGTGTGCACGTGCTCAAGCCACATTGCTCAAATCAATGATATTTAGCTCATGCCTTAATTCGTGAATTCTTGCTTCATCCAAAGGCTTCATGAAGATATCTGCAAGGTTATCATGAGTGTTGACATAGTGAAGCTCGATTTCTCCTTGCCGAATATGACCCCGGATGAAGTGATACCGAATCTCAATATGCTTCGTCTTGAAATGTTGCACCGGGTTAAGAGAAATCTTGATGACACTTTCATTGTCACACCAAAGAGGCACTTTGTCACAAGTGACACTGTAATCCTATAAAGTTTGCCTCATCCATAGGAGTTGAGCACAACAACTGCCAGCTGCCACATACTCTGCTTCGGTGGAAGAGAGAGACACACGACTTTGCTTTTTGGATGACCAACTTACCAGAGAGCAACCAAGAAATTGGCACCCTCTGGAAGTGGACTTCCTATCCACTTTGTCTCCCGCCCAGTCCGAATCAGAGAAACCTACAAGGTCGAAGTTTGCTCCTCTTGGGTACCATAAGCCAAAGTTTGGGGTATGAGCCAAATATCGAAAGATTTGCTTGACTGCCACAAAGTGACTTTCCTTAGGTGAGGCTTGAAACCGTGCACAGATTCCCACACTCAACATAATATCCGGTCTAGATGCACAAAGGTAAAGCAAGGATACAATCATAGAACGATATACCTTTTGATCCACCGCTTTACCATTGGGATCAATGTCAAGTTGGCACTTGGTTGGCATTGGAGTAGTAGCCGGTTTGACATCACTTAGATTAAACCTCTTCAGCATGTCTTGAGTATACTTGGATTGTTTGATGAAGATTCCTTCTCTTCTTTGCTTGATCTCAAACCCAAGGAAGTACTTCAACTCTCTCATCATGGACATCTCAAAATGTGTGGTCATGAGTGCGGCGAACTCATCATTGAAAGCTTTGTTAGGAGAACCAAAGATAATATCATCAACATATAGTTGGCGGACAAACAACTCCCCTTTGACCTTCTTAGTAAAAGAGTGGGGTCGATTTTCCCAATTTCAAACCCACGATCTTGTAACAACTTGGTAAGATGCTCATACCACGCACGTGGGGCTTGTTTAAGGCCATAGAGTGCCTTATCAAGTTGATACACGTGATTGGGGAATTTGGGATCCTCAAACCCCGGGGGTTGTTTGACATACACCAACTCATTAATAGGACCATTAAGAAATGCACTTTTCACATCCATTTGTTGTAGCTTAAAATTATGATGAGAAGCATAGGCAAGCAACAAACGAATAGATTCAAGGCGAGCAATGGGGGCAAATGTTTCACCGTAGTCGATACCCTCGACTTGGGAGTAGCCTTGAGCCACCAGACGCGCCTTGTTGCGGATAACAATGTCGTGAGCATCTTGCTTGTTCTTAAAGATCCACTTGGTTCCAATGACATTATGGTTCTCCTTTGGCCTTGGCACCAGACGCCACACTTTGTTGCGCTCGAAGTTGTGGAGTTCTTCATGCGTGGCATTAGGCCAATCAGGGTCTTCGAGCGCCTTATAGACCTTCTGAGGTTCAACACAGGAGACAAATGCTTGATGAGCACAATATTTTGCTAATTATCTACGAGTACTTACGCCCCTTTTGATGCTTCCAAGAATATTCTCCATGTGATGTTCTCTGGAAGCAAGCCTGGAGGCAACTTTTGTAGCACGACGCTCCAATTTCTCTTCAAGAGATAATTGAGGAGCACTGATTGATCATCTTGAGCGACGTTAGGAGCTTGATCTTGATCTTGAGCTTCCTCTTGATCTTGATCTTGCTCAGAGGATAGAACTTGGCCTTGTGCATCATTTCGTGGCTCCCCACCATCTTGTGATTGATCTTGCACTTGGCCTTGTTCGTCCGGTTGAGGGCCTTCACTTTGTTCTTCGGAAGCGTGTGGGTCTTGGGTTGGTGATGGTTCCACTTGAGTGGAACATTGTCCTTCTCCTTCGGCCACAAGGGGTTCCTCAATGGGTAGGATATATCCAACACCCATTCTTCTTATGGCTTGAGGAGGAATTTCATCACCTACATCACAAGTACCACGTTGCCACACTTGGGAGCCGTTATTCTTATCAAACTCTACGTTACTCGTCTCCTCAATGAGTCCATTGGACTTGTTGAGGACACGGTAAGCATGAGAGTTTGTAGCATAACCAACAAATATGCCCTCATGAGCTCTAGATTCAAATTTAGACAAACGAACACCTTTCTTGAGGATGGAACACTTACACCCGAACACCCGGAAGTACTTGAGATTGGGCTTGTTACCGGTAAATATCTCATATGGAGTTTTGTTCAAGCCTTTGCGGAGATAGAGCCGATTGGATGCATGACAAGCGGTGTTGATGGATTTGGCCCAAAAGTTGTATGGAGATTTGAATTCCGCCATCATGGTCCTTGCCGCGTCCATCAGTGTCCGGTTCTTTCTCTTTGCTACACCGTTTTCTTGAGGGGTATAGGGTGCTGCATATTGATGTTTGATACCCTCATCACTAAGAAACTCATCCAAGGTGTAGTTCTTGAACTCGGTGCCGTTGTCACTTCGGATCATCAAAATCTTTGCTTCATGTTGTCGTTGAGCTTCATTTGCAAAGTTGATGACGGTTTGTTGGGTCTCACTCTTCTTCTTGAAGAAGTATACCCTGGTATATCTTGAATAATCATCCACAATCACCAATTAATACTTTCTACCCCCAAGACTATCAAAAGATGGAGGCCCAAAGAGATCCATGTGAAGGAGCTCTAGGGGTCTTTTTGAGTAGATGATAGTCGTGGGAGGGTGAGCCGTCTCATGTAACTTTCCTTCAATGCAAGCCCTGCAAGCACGATCTTTGGCAAAGCTAACATTTTTTAGTCCACGGACATGGTCCCCCTTGAGAAAACTTTGCAAAGATCTCATATTGGCATGGGCTAACCGGCGATGCCAAAGCCATCCCACATCAACTTTAGCCATTAGGCATGTCGCGGTCTTAGTGGGTTGCTTCGAGAAGTTAACCACATAAAGACCGTTCTCGACAAGTCCAACATAGGCTATTTTAAGAGTCTTGCTCCACAAGAGGGCCACAGTATCAATATCAAAGAATGTAGCAAAGCCCATGAGTGCTAGTTGGCGAACAGAAAGTAAATTATATGCAAGGGACTCAACAAGCATGACTTTCTCGATCGTGAGATCATGAGAGACAACAACCTTGCCAAGCCCCAATACCTTAGAAGATGAAGCATCGCCCCATTCGACGTTGGTGGCCATAGATGAACCTAGATGCACGTCCACCACCAAGTCTTTGCTTCCGGTCATATGATTTGTGGCTCCACTATCGAGCAACCATGATCCCCCACCGGAAGCAAACTCCTACAAGAGATCAATGCTTGGATTTAGGTACCCATTTGGTAATGGGTCCTTTGAGGTTAGTAATAAGGGTCTTAGGAACCCAAATAGACCATTCAATGACATAAGAAGAACCAACAAATTTAGCAAAGACATGACCATCACTAGCACGACATAAGACATATGAAGGGTTAAAGTCGCCG
The DNA here is from genome assembly GCA_902687465.1 of Secale cereale. Classification (NCBI taxonomy): domain Eukaryota; kingdom Viridiplantae; phylum Streptophyta; class Magnoliopsida; order Poales; family Poaceae; genus Secale; species Secale cereale. The sequence goes on along the minus strand of LR738711.1, from coordinate 829,676,876 downwards.
ACCATGTTTGATGGTATGGTGGGGTTTTTCTTGACCCCACCACCCTTCACATTGTTCTTCTTCTTAGAGGCGCCCTCTCCCTCTTTCACAAAGGTTTGTTGGAGAGGGGGAGGTAGCTTGGTCTTGTCATTCTTCTTCGTCTTGGGCTTAGGAACAAGCCCAATTCCTTCCTTTGCCACAACCTCCTTTTGATTGCTCAAAAGATTGTTGAGGTTCTTCTCACCTTGTATGCATGTCACAAGGCCTTTCTCAAGTTGCTTCTTCAACATGGTATTTTCTTCAACAACGTGCACATGCTCGCAACATGGGTTAGTAGCATTTGCATTATCAATCAACACCATGCGAGGAAAGATAGCCTTTTCCTTGGTTAGCGAAACTTGGAGTTGATCATGAGACTCTTTGAGAGAAGCATGCATACCTTTCAAGGCCTTGTGAGCCTTGTAAAGTGTAACAAACTCCTCCTTGAGTCTAGCATGGTCAACCCCAAGTTTTGCCTTCTCGGAGTTAAGCATACGAGAGACAACTAAAGCATGATCAAGATCTTTCTTTAATTTAGCATGATCATCGGTGTGTGACTCCTCAAGAGCCAAACGAAGACCACGCTCTTCCTCTAGAGCATTAGAGAGATCCGATATTTCATCGACATAGTCTCGACTATGTCCTTCCATTTTAGCAATGGTCTCCTCGTGAGCCTCGATCATGTCATTGGCCTCACCGAGTTGTTCCAAGAGAGCAACGAAATGCTTCTTAGGTTTGCCCTTGTGTTTGCTCATGAATAACTCAAACTCATTCTCTTCCTCCTTGGCTCCCTCACTCTCATCAATACAATCCGTTAATGAAGGATTAGCGATGATGGTAGTGTTGATGTTTGGAGTTACCTTGTTGGTGGCCTTAGCCATGAGACACTTGGCGGCGATGTTCTAATTTGGAGAGTCGAAGAGAGATGTGCGTGGAGTAGTAGCAATAGCAATTGTGGCCATGGTGACCATCTCATCATCTTCATCATTATCATCATCCTCAACATATTCTTCTTGGGCCACCAACCCTTTGGGAGGAGTCTTCTTGTTGAAGTTGTTCTTGTTGGGATAAGACTTGGCCTTGTCCTTTCGGATAAGCTTGCCTCCAAAGTCTTCTCTTTTCTCATATGGGCAATCCGCAACGAAGTGGCTTACATTTCCACTACTGAAGCATGTCCTCACTCGTTGCTTGCCCTTGTTCCCACTTGAGTTGTTCTTGTTGAAGTTGGGCCTTGAGTTCTTCTTGTTGCCCCAAAATTGCCGCGAAGCAAGAGCCATTTGCTCATGATAGGCATATTTGGTGTCCTCGGGGCAACACTCATCATCCTCCTCCTCCTCCTCTTCTTCCACACAATCCTTGGCCTTCAAGGCAAGGTAAGGCTTCTTTGATCGTTGAGCTCTTAACACCGCATTGTCGACGGTCTTGTCCAAGATCCTCATAGCAACGAACTCATCCAACACTTCATTTGATGACAAGTGGTGGAAGTTCGGTCTTTGGCAAATGCCGGATGACATGGCCTTATGGTAGGGCATCATGGCCTTGAGAAACTTGCGCTTGATCCAATTGTCATTCGTGTCCTTACTCCCATGATGTCAAAGAGAGAACGCAAGAGTGGTTAATCTCCGATAGAGTTCACGAGGAGCTTCTTCTTTGATCATAGCAAACTCATCAGCTTCATCTTGCACAACTTCATAGTTCGAGCGTTGAATGCTAGCGCTCCCCTTGTACATGGTGCCAACATGCTCCCAAGCTTCCTTGGCCACAGTGAAGGGTCAAAGATGAGCAATGTCTTCGGGAGGGATAGCATCTTGAAGTATGCAAAGAACGGACTCGTTGAATTGATGATCCGCAGCTTCTCTCGGAGTTAAGTTGTCGGGATCACGTGGATAAAAACCTTAATCAATGATTCTCCAAAGATTAGTAGAGCAATGATTTAAATGACGTTTGAAGCGAAACATCCAAGTAGCAAAATCAGAATTTTTATAAACTTAGGAGGAGGCCCAACGGAATTTAAATGCGGTGTGGGAATGGGTCCTCCATAGTGAGTAGGAGGAGAAGAGTGGGCAAAGATCCCATTCCCATTCTTAGTAACCGGGGCTTGTTCACTACTAGCTTCTCCCTTGTCAGGAGTAGCCTCCGACACGATGGTAGCGAGATGAACCACTTCCAACGGTGTGGTGGATAATTTAAGCCCCTCATGCAAATCTTTAAACATGCCTTTGACCTCGGTCGCTAGTGATTCTTTCAATGTGGTCATAGCCACATTGAACTCCTCACGAGAGATCGAGGCTCCCCCATCGGACGTAGGCAAGGACGGAGTTCCATCGGAATGTTCCTCCATCTCGACTACGTTGTCACCCATACTCTTTGGACGGTAAAGTCCTTAAAAAGAGACGAGGCTCTGATACCAATTGAAAGGATCGATATGGTTGACTAGAGGGGGGGGGGGGTGAATAGACAACTAACAATTTTTAGCTTTTCTTAACCAATTTAAATTAAGCAACAAAGTAAGTTGTCTAGCTATGCTACTATGATGACAACTTATAGGAAGTAAGGATAACAACCTCACAAGCAAGCTATATAAGATAAACAAGTAAAACTTGCACAAGTAAAGGGAAGAAATAACCACAAGTGGAACTGGTGAAGACGAGGATGTGTTACCAAAGTTCCTTCCCTTTGAGGGGAAGTACGTCTCCGTTGGAGCGGTGTGGAGGCACAATGCTCCCCAAGAAGCCACTAGGGTCACCATATTCTCCTCACGCCCTCACACAATGCAAGGTGCCGTGATTCCACTAGTGGTGCCCTTGAAGGCGGCAACCGAACCTTTACAAACAAGGTTTGGGCTATCTCCACAACCGAATTGGAGGCTCCCAACGACACCACGAAGCTTCACCACAATGGAATATGGCTTCGAGGTGACCTCAACCGTCTAGGGTGCTCAAACACCCAAGAGTAACAAGATCTGCAAGGATTAGTGGGGGGGGGAATCAAATATCTCTTGGTGGAAGTGTAGATCGATGCCTTCTCAAGCAATCACGAGCGAATCAACAAGTTTGATAGGCTAGGGAGAGAGATCGGGCGAAAATGGAGCTTGGAGCAACAATGGAGTATTTGGGGGAAGAGGTAGGTCAACAATGAAGAAGAAGATGCATTTATATAGTGGGGGGAACAATCCAACCGTTACCCCCTCACTCAGCCCCGCAGAGAGCGGTACTACCGCTTGAGTGAGCGGTACTACCGCTTAGCAAGCGGTACTGCCGTTTCACCCTAGCGGTACTGCCGCACAAGGGGGCTGGGACCCAGAGCGGTACTACCATACTACCGCTGGGAAGCGGTACTACCGCCACTACTACCGCTCTAGTGCCAGAAAAACCCGACACGAGAAAGTGCGCTGCGCTCTCGAGTCGAGGTGGTAGTAATATGGAGCCGCAGCGGTACTGCGGCAGAGTGCTCTAAGCGGTACTACCGCTGAGTGGAGTGGTACTGCCGCTTGAGGCACTTCGGCGATACTACCGCTGAGGCCCGCGGTACTACCGCTGGGACCAGGAAAAAGGAGAGAAGGGGGAAAGTAGAACTCCATTGAGGCGGGAAGGTATGGTGGGTGCGATAAGGAAGTGTACATGTTGATTCCACCCTAACCTTACCAAAGCGGATCCCCTCTTAATTGTACGGTGAACCCTACGAAACTAGTCCACCAATAAAGAAACGAAAAGAGCTACACCGTCTTGAAACGAACACCGAGGGGATATAATCGTCTCATGCCAAAGAATGAATCTCTGAAAAACTTAGTGTACACGATTAGTCCGCAAAAGCATTGTCATCAATCACCAAAACACCATTGGGATAAATATGCCCTTACACACGAGATAAGGTCCACACTACACGCTGAAGGTTGTGACCAAATCAACTGATTTGCAATGGATTAAGTTGAAGAAGCATCAGAAGACCGAGGCTTTTGGGGCGGCTGTAGACAATAGCTTTGGCTCCCTTGGATGGAATGGAAAATGTGTGGCGTTGGCACATCAAACAACTGCATACGGCACATCAAACAACTGCGTATGGCCACACAAGAAACACCTACAACAGCAACCAGCGGATATATTCAGTTTCTTCTTTTTTAGCCCATCTCTAATTCCCATGTTGGTTCAATGGAAAAGGATGTTACGACACTTAGTTCTATTAGTTGTATTAAATTCTGATATTGTAGGACATTCCGGTATACAAATCTTTGTATGTGCAGTGTTGGCGTATAAAGAATATGGATAAGAAAAGTGGATCCGTGCATTGCAGCAAGAGAAATAAATTCTTCTATGTTTAGCTCATGGGTCCGTGTGTTGCCATGGAAGAACACTCACATATGTGATGCTATCAAGATTCATGTTAACCAAAAAACATAATTATCCATTTGTGTATAATACATGCACAATACATGCATGTGTCTACATAAAGAGATACGTAGTTGAATGCCCATGCATTGGTATGGAGGAAAAAAGTCAGTTGATTGCAATTTCCTCATTTCCCAATTAAACCTAGGCACATTGACCACCCTGAACTCTCTTGGCACCGATGTAACATAAATCTACTTTAGTCACGATCAACATGGAAAAAATATCTCTGGTGAAAAAAACTATAGATCAAAGGTACTTCGAGAAGCTAGTTTGGGAAGAGGGTATGTATTCCCATCCTTGACCTTAATTTGTTCGTAGCATCCTATATATTTCCGGAAACATTACACATCAATATCACAGTTTGTAATCTCAATTGTGGTATTGTCTGAATCTTGGTGCAAAAATTTAGGACGTGCTTCGTACCTCTACTTCTGCTTCTCAGCTTCAGAGCCATTTATTCGCAAAAAAGCTTCAGATCCATTAAAATTAAACAATTGAGCATTGTTGCTATGGCTAGAAATTAAATCGGGTTAAATTAGCAATGTAGTGTACAACAGACATGACAAAATCTGAGTTTATACAATACACTATTGTCGGATCTAGGGTTCCGGCAAAACCTTTAAGGTTCGAACTCTGGGGTGCGCACGAAGATCTCTGCTTCCGCCCTAGCTCGTCTACTCAACAGCCCTAAGCCTAGCTCATCTGATCCGATGAACAAGAGACACAAGATTTATACTGGTTCGGGCCATCGTTGTGGTGTAATACCCTAATCCAGTGTGGTGTGGTGGATTGCCTTGTAGGCTGAGGAAGAACTAGTACATCGATGAACTGCCTCCTGAGGATAGGTGTTCTTGCTTGTGTGGTGGTGAGGATGATCTGAATGATCCGATCAACTCAAGTCGAGATGAGATGATCAAAATGGTGGTGGCTAGTCCTATTTATAGCGGCCTGGGTCCTCTTCCCAAATATTGAGCGGGAAGGAATCCCACAACGGCCAAATTTAAAGGGGGGCAGCTAGTACAAGCTATCCTGACAAAAGGTGGTCTTTGCCTGCCAAAGGCTCTAGTGGTGACGCCACCGTGGGCTCCGCGATGACCTCCGCCCTCCTGTCCTGCTGGTCTTGGTCTCGTTGCACCGATATGGAAACCTTTTCCTAACGCCTCGGGACTCCTCGTCTGCACCTGCTTTTTTAGCACCAAAGGGGAAACTAGCAATCTCCGCCCGCTGGTGCCCGCCTGGCCTTGGTCGTCATGGCTCATATCACGAGGGCCTCGCGAGGTGCCCCTTGCCTCGATATCTCCGATCCTCGAGAGCCGGCCTGGTGAGGCCGCCCCAGGGGATGCCTTGTGTATTCTGCCCCGCGAGGCTTGGCCCCTCACGAGGGTTTTGAGTTGTCGATCAAGATGCTGGGCCGTACCAGGCCGCTTTGTAAGCCACGCCCTGGGCCGCAGGCAGGCAAGTCTAGGTACCCCCGTTCCCAGGACGCCGACAGTAGCCCCCGGGCCCAAGGTGCTATCAGGCTTGGCTTCACGGCGAAGTGATAACCCACAAGTGTAGGGGATCAGTTGTAGCCTCTTTCGATAAGTAAGAGTGTCGAACCCAACGAGGAGTTGAAGGCAGAACAAATATTCCCTCAAGTTATATCGACCACCGAGACAACTCTACACACGCATGACGTTTACTTTACCTAGAACAAGTATGAAACTAGAAGTACTTTGTAGTTTTTGTTGGATAGGTTTGCAAAAATATAAAGAACACGTAAATAAAACTAGGGGCTGTTAAGATAAAGAAGCAATAAAGTTAATATAACGAGTGTGGAAAAGTAGTGGTAGGAGTTGCAAAATTGCCCCTAAGCAATTGACTACGTTTCTGACCGATAGCAAGTTTTATGTGGGAGAGGCCACTGCTAGCATGTCATCCCTTACTTGGAATTCTATGCACTTATGATTGGAACTATTAGCAAGCATCCGCAACTACTAAAGTTTATTAAGGTAAAACCCAACCATAGCATTACGATATATTGGTCCCCCTTCAATCCCGTATGCATCAATTTCTATGCTAGGTTGAAGCTTCTGTCGCTCTTGCCCTCCAATACGAAGTCCTATCAACATACAACTAACCCTATGGTGTGATCCACGCGCGCGCTCATATGATGGGCACCAAAGGAAAGCAACATTACCACAAGCAAATTAAATCAATCATGGCAATTCACCAATCATCGGTAGGACAACGATAATCTACTCAGACATCATAGGATGGCAACACATCATTGGATATTAATATGAAGCATAAAGCACCATGTTCAAGTAGAGGGTACAGCGGGTTGCGGGAGAGTGTACCGCTGTAGATAGATGGGGGAAGGTGATGGAGGTGTTGGTGAAGATGACGGAGGTGTTGGTGTAGACCGCCGTCACATGATGATAGCCCCGGTGGCACTCCGGTGCCACCGGAAGCGTGGGGGAGAGAGCCCCCCTCCTTCTTCTTCTTCCTTGACCTTCTCCCTAGGTGGGAGAAGGATTTCCCCTCTGTTCCATGGTCTCCATGGCGTGGGAGGGGCGAGAGCCCCTCCGAGATTGGATTTGTCTCTCTGTCTCTCTCTGTTTCTGCGTTCCCAGATTCTGGCCTTCCACCGTTTCTTAAATTCCCGGAGATACGTAACTCCGATTGGGCTGATATTTTGACATGATTTTTATCCGGATATTAGCTTTCTTGAGGCGAAAGAAGGGCATCAACCGCCTTACGGTGTGGCCACGAGGGCCCAGGCAGCGCCCCCTGCATCCTGGCCCACTCGGGCATCGTTTGATGTTGGTTCCGCTTCCCAAAATTCACATATATTCCAAAAAAATATATCTCCGTCCGTTTTTATTCCATTTGGACTCCATTTGATAGGGATATTCTGCGAAACAAAAAACATGCAACAAACAGGAACTGGCACTGGGCACTGGATCAATATGTTAGTCCCAAAAAATAGTATAAAAAGTTGCCAAAAGTATATGAAAGTTGGAGAATACTGGCATGGAACAACCAAAAATTATAGATACGACGGAGACGTATCAGCATCCCCAAGCTTAATTCCTGCTCGTCCTCGAGTAGGTAAATGTTAAAAAAATATAACTTTTGATGTGGAATGCTACCTAGAATAATCTTGATCATGTAATCTAATCATGGCATGAATATTAAGACACGAGTGATTCAAAGAAATAGTCTATCATTTGACATAGAAGAATTTAATAATAGGGCATGCCAACAAACAATCAAGTCTTTCAAAATATTAATGCTAAAGAACGTTATCCCTACAAAATCATATAGTCTTTTATGCTCCCTTTTCTTAACACAAGGTACCCCTCATGCCCATCCCGGTGTCAGCCAAGCAATTGTTTTCATACTTTACTTTTTTGAACTTTTTCAACTCTTCACGCAATACATGAGCGTGAGCCATGGACATAGCAGTATGGGTGGAATAGAAGGTGGTAGTAGACAAAAGTAGGGAGAAAGTCTCACATCAACTAGGCAAATCAATGGACTATGGGGATGTCCATCAATCGATATCAATGGGAGTGAGTAGGGATTGCCATGTAACGGATGCACTAGAGCTATAAGTGTATGAAAGCTCAAAAGAAAACTGGTGGGTGTGCATCAACTTGCTTGCTCATGAAGACCTAGGTCATTTGAGGAAGCCCATCGTTGGAATATACAAGCCCAGTTCTATAACGAAAAATTCCCACTAGTATATGAAAGTGACAACATAGGAGACTCTCTATCATGAAGAACATGTTGCTATGATGAAGCACAAGTGTGGAAAAAGATAGTAGCATTGTCCCCTTTTTTCTTTTTCTTTTTTTGGGCCTTCCTTTTTTTATTTGGCCTTTCTCTTTTTATTTATTTGGCCTTTCTTTTTGTCTTTTCTTTTTTTCTTTTTTTTCTTTTTTTTCAAGGGACAATGCTCTAATAATGATGATCATCACACTTCTATTTACTTACAACTCGATACTAGAACAAAAATATGACTCTATATGAATGCCTCCGGCGGTGTATCGGGATGTGCAATGCTCTAGCGTAGCAATGAAATCAAAAAACGGACAAGCCATGGAAACATCATGCTAGCTATCTTACGATCATGCAAGGCAATATGACAATGATGGTGCGTGTCATAATAAATGGAACGGTGGAGTTACATGGCAATATATCTTGGAATGGCTATGGAAATGCCATGATAGGTAGGTATGGTGGCTATTTTGAGGAAGGAATATGGTGGGTGTATGGTACCGGCGAAAGTTGCGCGGTACAAGAGAGGCTAGCAATGGTGGAAGGGTGAGAGTGCGTATAATCCATGGACTCAACATTAGTCATAAAGAACTCACATACTTATTGCGAAAAATCTATAACCCTCGAAGCAAAGATACTACGATGCATGCTCCTAGGGGGGAGGTTGGTAGGAGTTAACCATCGCGCGCCCCCGACCTTCACGCAAAGATAAACAATCAAAATACAATGCGCGCCGGTTTGGTTACATAGTTAGGAGACCATACGTGCATGCTTCGGGAATCACAAACCTTAACACCTATATTTTTACTAGACCACAATCATTCACTAGTACCTCCCACATATTAGCATCTCTATATCGCAAAACTATTGCAAGGAATCGAACATATCATATTCAGTGATCTACAAGTTTATGTAGGATTTTATGACTAACCATTTGAATGACCAATTCCTATCAACTCACTAAATAGATATAAGTGAAGAAAGAGAGTTTTAATTCTTTCTACAAAAGTTATGCCCACGCTCTAACAATTATAAGTGAAGCAAAAGAGCATTCTACAAATGGCGGTTTTCTATGTGAAGAGAAACAGGCAATCCAAACTTCAAATGATATGAGTGAAGCACATGAAGTATTCTATAAAGCCATACTCAAAAGATATAAGTGAAGTGCAAAGAGCATTCTATAAATCAACCAAGGACTATATCATACCAGCATGGTGCATAAAGAAAAGGTGAAAACTAAATGCAAAATACGCTCCAAGATCTGCACATATCACATGTCGGTGTACTAAGATAGGGGTACCTTAGTACCCCAACTTGTGCACGGGCAGTAGCAGCTTCCCGCGGCAGGGTTTACCACGTGCTCTCCAGGTACCTTTCCGGTCCTTATGAAGCCATTCAAGAACAAAGTATACAAGTCAGAAGATCAGGACCCCGGCAAGTGGAGCTTGCCGGGAAGGCCGTACCAGGCTCAAGGTTATCACTTTAACACAAGACCCTGGCAAGTGGGGCTTGCCAGGAAGACCAAGGAACACATATCCCAAGAGATACCTCGGCGCATCATGCGCCCCGGCAGGGCCCGGGGAGCGACAAGCTTACGGGCCCGGCAAGATCAAGACCCCGGCAAGGTGCTTGCCGGGGAAACCCACGCCGTGTGCCCGCGCTCCAGCTCATCTGCCCACGCGTCGCCCTGGGGCCCTTCCAGGGACGCGTGGCGGACGGCTGTGCAGCCTGGGGCACACGGTGGCAAGCCACGGTGACGAGGCTACCGCCGTGTCGAACGGAGAAGCATGGACGGACACTTTTGGGGTTGACGGCGACGGGCATTTAATGCCCTTGTCCCCCACTGTCAAAGTTAGGTGAAGAGCATTGTTCACGCACTGTTACAACTACCACCAAAATTACACTTTTACCCTCCTCTACGTTGACACCTGTCGGTGACCCCTTTGAGCTATAAAAGGAGGCCCATGCACAACGTAGAGGGGGTTCGGAACCTAGATAACTCTTTCGCTCGGTGTAGCTAGCTCTCCAAGCCCCCGAGCTCAAGAACTCAATACAATCTAAGTAGGAGTAGGGTTTTACGCGTCCGCGCGGCCCGAACCTGGGTAAACTGCCCGCGTGCGCCCCTCGATCTGCTCTCCGTGCTCCCTCCGCTCCCTTACCGCAACGTAGAAGGGGCTCCGGTCCCATAGGTGCTCGTGGGAGGACAGTTTCCCCCGACATCTTTGGCGCGCTAGGTAGGGGGAGTCGAGGTTGTGCGAACCTGATCCGGCGCTCACGCGGGCGCATTCTTCATCAACCTCTCCAGCTTCATCAACTTCATCAGCAGCACCAACATGCCTCCGAAGAAGAAGGCTTCGGAGGTCGGAGGCCCGTCTGCGTCGATCCCGCCGCCACCTGAACCAACGGTTGGTGGAGGAGACGCCGGCGGAAGGGTGGTCGCCGGCGAGGAAACTCACGGTGCCACCAAATCCAAGGACAAGACGGACGACCGGGCGAATTCCAAGGCCTCGGTGTCCGTAGACGCACCATGCCTCTCTCGGGAGGTGCCAAGCCAGCAGCGCCGTGGTACAGGAAGTACCATTCGCTTGCTGGGGCAAGGACAAACCGGGGGATCGCGGGACGCTCAAGGCCATCGTCCTGGTACGAGCAAGGCGCGGTCGCCGGGGCGAGAAACTGATCCTTCTAACCCCGTTAGAAGTCCAAGCATATCTCGCTCCTCGCACCGCTCACCGCCGCTCCCCTCCTCTCCAGCAGAAGCTCTAGCAAGAGCACAGCTACTCCTCGATTTCCCTCCAGCGGCAGACAAGGCCGAAGACTGGAGGGCGACGATCTAGAGCCTCATCGCCTTCGCCAACAACAACACGCCGCAGCAGCAGGCGACGTCGCGGCCGCGGCAAGTCGACCAGACGAAGGCCGATGGCGACAAGACCGCCGGGGGTGCAACCACCGTGCACTCCCCGCCGCGGAAGCAGAAGACGCCACCCCACCGGATTAACGTCGACGACGACTCCACGGCGTCGTCGGATCCACGGGCTCGTCGGGACCAGTGCCAAGTCCTCGACGACCGGCGGCAAGAAGACGCTCGAACGCGCATCGAGCGCCGATGAGAAGCCCGGCGACAATCAGATCAGCGCGCTGGGACCGTTGTCGACACGTACGCGCCCGGTGAACCAGGCGACTTGCCGTACGCGGCGGGTTGCCCTGCGTTCACCCGTGAGCTGCGGCGAGTCCAGTGGCCCAGCATGAAGAATTTCAAGCCCGACGTACCCGAGAAGTACGACGGCAAGACGCACCCCTCGGAGTTCCTCAGCATCTACACCATTGTGGTGCAGGCTGCCGGGGGACGCGACGAGAAGATACTAGCCAACTATTTCCCGCTAGTGCTTAAGCCTAACGTCCGCTCCTGGCTTATGCACTTGCCGGAAAGCTCCATTTCTTCGTGGGCGGATCTGTGCCACCAGTTTGTTGGCGCTTTCACGGGCGGCCACAAACCTCACGGCCAGGAGAGCGATCTCCACATCCTAGCCCAGAAGGAGGGAGAATCCCTGCGCAAGTACATCCAGAGGTTCAGCCGCGTGCAACACAACATTCCCGACGTCCACCCCGCCGCGGTTATCAGCGTGTTCCACCAGAACGTGCGTAACCGCCGCATGAGGGAAGAGATGGCCATGACCAAGATTCGGAATGTCAGCGAGCTCTACGCTCTGGCTGACAAGTGCGCGCGCGCCGAAGAGGGAAGGAGACTCCCCGGAGAGGATGCTGGCGCAGGAGGAAGCGATAGCGAGGATGCCGCCCCGGCAAGGAAGAGCCGGCGGCGGAACAACAGAAAGAAGAAGAGCAAGGAGGTGCTAGTCGTCGAGCAGTCCGGCAAGGAGGCTCCCGCCAAGAAGGCACGGGCTGGCGGTTCCGGAAAGGAACCCGCCCCTGTAGCGGCAGCCGACAAGCAGGACGGCTCCGACAAGCAATACTGCAAGATCCACCGCACCAAGGGCCACGATCTACAGAACTGCAAGCGAGTCGAGTACCTCGTAGAGCAGCAGAAGGCTGAATACGAGCGTCGCGACAAGGAGAAGGCCCAGGGAGGCGGAGGAGAGCCAAGCAAGAAGCAGCCATTCAATGGTCGGGGTCGCGGCAAGGCCAAGCAGCGGCAAGGTGATAGACCTCCCCGGGGCCGCGACAAGGATGAGGAAGAAGACGACGTCGACGACATGGAGGAAGGAGATAACAGCGAGCAGGAGTTCCAGAAGGCCACATAAGTTCTGTGTGTCGACGGAGGCGCCTCTCTGCATACTTCCCACCGCCAACTCAAGCAGTGGGTGCGGGAAGTAAACGCAGTTGAGCCGCCCGTCGAGTCACGCAGGCTGCTGAAGTGGTCCAGCACGCCCATCATTTTTGATCTTGAGGATCACCCTGACCGCACAACGGCGGTCGGGTGCTTGCCGATGTTGGTCTCACCAACCATCCGCAACCTCAAGGTCACCAAAATGTTGGTTGACGGCGGGGCCGGCCTGAACTTGATCTCCTCAGCTGTGATCAAGAAACTCCAGATCCTAGACGGCGAGCTCGAAGAAACCGGGTCGTTCCAAGGAATAAACCCGGGAAGGAGCAAGCCGAAGGGGAAGATTACTCTGCCAGTGACCTTTGGCGGGGAGCTCAACTTCAGGACAGAGAGGATAACCTTCGACGTGGCCGATATCCCATTGCCATACAATGGGATACTTGGACGTCCTGCCCTCGCCAAGTTCATGGCAGCTTCCCACTATGCCTACAACATACTCAAGATGCCGGGGCCGATAAGCGTCATCTATGTCCCTAGCGACAAGAAGGACGCGCTTATCTGCACCGACAAGATATACCGGGATGCAGCAGCCGCAGCAGAAAGCAATACACTTGCCGATGAAGCTCCCGGGGGGAAGACCAAGACCAAGTCCGGCAAGAGCTCTGGGGCCCACTCCGGCAAACGCACCTCTACGGAGTGCTGCGCTGCCGTCGAGGATGCACCATCGAGCTCCACCGGCAAGTGCAAGAAGGGGATGACGGCTCCACCGGCAACCAAGAAGGTGTCCGCCAAGGAGGACGGCACTGGTGGTACCTTCACCATCAGTGCTACACTCGATGACAAATAGGAAAGCGCGCTCGTTGCTTTCCTGCGGGCGAATGTCGATGTGTTTGCGTGGCAACCATCTAACATCCCCGGCGTTCCCAGGAACGTAATTGAGCACAAGCTTGCTGTTTGTCCTCATGCGCGGCCCGTCAAGCAGAAGGTCAGAAAGCAAGCCGTGGAGCGCCAAGAATTCATCGCCGAAGAGATAAAGAAGCTAGAAGCAGCGGGCTTGGTTAGAGGCGTGATCCATCCGACGTGGTTAGCAAATCCAGTTGTCGTACGCAAGGCCAACGGGAAATGGAGACTTTGTATAGACTTCACTGATGTGAATAAAGCATGTCCCAATGTAGGATCGAAGAAGTATGTCTAGAGGGGGGGGGGGTGATTAGACTACTTGACAATATAAAAAATCTGCCTTTTGGTTGTGCAAAGTTTTAGGCAGTTTTACAATTAAGACCAAGTCAAGTAACACACTACACATGCAATTCTAGAGTATGGGCAGCGGAAAGTAAATTGCATATATAGTAAAGAGAGGTGGAGAGGATCAAACGCAGTTTGGTGACACGGAGATTTTTGTCGTGGTTCCGATAGGTGGTGCTATCGTACATCCACGTTGATGGAGACTTCAACCCACGGAGGGTAACGGCTGCGCGAGTCCACGGAGGGCTCCACCCACGAAGGGTCCACGAAGAAGCAACCTTGTCTATTCCATCACGGCCTACGCCCACGGAGGACTAGCCTTACTCGGGGTAGATCTTCACGAAGTAGGCGATCTCCTTGCCCTTACAAACTTCTTGGTTCAACTCCACATCTCAAGGACGGAGGCTCCAAAGCGACACCTAACCAATCTAGGAGGCACCACCCCCCAAAAGGTAATAGACGGTGTTGATGATGATGAACTCCTTGCTCTTGTGCTTCAGATGATAATCTCCCCAACACTCAACTCTCCTCACTGATATGGCTGTGGTGGAAGAAAGATTTGAGTGGAAAGCAACTTGGGAAGGCTAGAGATCAAGTTTCATATGGTAGGAATGGAATGGCTTGATCTCAACACAAGGGTAGGTGGTTCACTTCTCAGAAAGTGTATGGTAGAAGTGGTGGTACTTTCTGATGCTCTCCTCACGAGTGAAGAGGGGGTGGAGGGGTATATATAGCCTCCACACAAAATCCAACCGTTACACACACATTTGACCAATCTCGGTGAGACCGAAGTGAAAACTCGGTCAGACCGAAAGTTCAAATATAGTGAACGTTGGGATTTTCGGTGGGACCGAAAATACCATCTCGGTGAGACCGAAAGTGTATCTGATATGAACGTTGGAATTTTCAGTGAGACCGAGAAAGAAAACTCGGTTGGACCGATTTGAGAAAGAGCAGGAACATGCCAGAATCGGTGAGACCGAAAATGAATTATCGGTGAGACCGATTTGAGCCAAGACAGAAGCTTGCCCATTTCGGTGAGACCGATAATGCAAACTCGGTTATTCCGAAATGATGTGAAATGGTTACAGAAGGTTGGCAGTTCAGTTTCGGTGAGACCGATCTCAAACTCGGTATGACCGATTTTTCTAGGGTTTGGAATATGGCTGAAGTGGTTCATCTCGGTGGGACTGAGTTGGAAGAATCGGTTTGTCCGAGATTACTTATGAGTGTGTATAGAAGTGAAAGGTGCTGATAGTTGAAGGAGCTAAATCACTAAGCACTTTGAGCAACCAGATCATCAACACAACCTCATCCCCTTTTAATAGTATTGGCTTTCCTATGGACTCAATGTGATCTTTGATCACTAAACCAAAAATGGAGTCTTGAGCTTTTGCCAAAGCTTGTCTTAGCATTTGAGGGGTCCACTTCTTCAATTATCTTGGCATACCAATGTGATTGGGTTTCCTGAAACATACTTGATAAAAGCATTAGTCCAACCACAAAGTATGTTGTCATTAATTACCAAAACCACCCGGAGAGCAAATGTGCTTTCAATCTCCCCCTTTTTTGGTAATTGATGGCAACACACTAAAATTGTACTAAACAGAACATCAAAGCTTATTGAAAGAAATACAGAATTATCATGAAAGCTTTGACAAGCATGTAGTACACAGGCTCCCCCTACAAGTGTGCAAGATTTTCATAGATTATGGTTTTGGACTACCACAAGCACACAGGAGAGATAAGAAAGATGTGCTACATGCAGCTTGGCTATATGCATCAGAGCAGAAGAAAAGGAATTGAGTGATAATGCATATGTGCATGGTGATTTCTTGCAAACAAGTATTTACAAGCAAGTCACCATCATGCACATTCTGCAAGATGCATATACTTACCTTGAGGTTACTTGGCATTGTACCTGAAGGGATAAACTTGAGAAAACAAGGTTAGATAACACAAGAGTATTCCTTCAACCAACTGCAAGAACATCAAGAGTACCAAGCCAGGGATGACATGTATAAAGAGTGTCTCATATTGAGCACAGGCTTGAATCAGCAAACATGTCTCCGAAACTAAAAGATTTTCAATGAACTCTGAGAGATTTTGCTTTTCATAGGATATCAATTGTGACGATTCCTCTAAGTCTTCTCCCCTTAAGCTAAAAGATTCCATGAGATATCAGAACAAGGGGTTTTGATGGAAATAGCAAAATCAAACGAAAGATGCCAATTGTAATGGCCAAAACAGCTTTGATGTGATTCTCTCCCCCTTAAGATAAGATTGCTTTTCTTCTTCCCTTAAGTCTTCTCTTCTCCCCCTACTCCCCCTACTCCCCCTAAGTCCTCTCCCCCTTTGACATCAAGTGCCGAAAAGGACAGCAAACTAGGTAGGGCAGGAAAAATGGAAAGAAAGAAAGAAAGAAAGAAGTGGGATCCTTAAGAATCACAACAGAACAAATAAGACCATTCAAGGAGAAACAATGAGAATTCAAATTTGAGTCTTCTCCCCCTGAAGATTTAAATCTGAGTGGAGCTGCAGAAGATGATATCCTGGAAGATAAATCAGTGACACCAAATTGAATTGGTGACGCCGAGTTTAATTCCAAGGAAGTATAGAGATAATTCAGCTCACTCTGCAAGGGAATGTTTCAAAAGATTTGCAATGAATTTGTAAAAGATTTTCAAGGAATTGATCAGAGCCATAAAAAGATTTCCAGAAGGATATTCACAAGGAAATATAAGAAAAGAAATAAAAAGATTCCTAGATGAAGGTTTTTTTTGTTTAAAGAAAACTCAATGAGAGAACATAAGAGAAAACAGAAAAACTCCAAAAGCATATGTACTTCATCTAGATAAAGGTCGGCGACAAAGTCACCTATGTTTGAGTATATTGACTTAGGAGTCAAATGAGGACATTTGATCATAGGTCATACTCATCATTTAAGCTCAAAATGGGGTTGCCATTTTTCGATTAAGCATTTGATGTGATCACATCTTATGAAGCTGCTTGTACTCATGACTTTGAGTGAAGCTCCTCAAAGATGTGAAGAACATACCTTGGGCTTGTTGATGCTTTGCTCATGTAGGTAGACTTGATGTAGGTGCTCATTGAATGTGAAGTTGGAGCGCCATTTCTACTTGTGTAGTTCATCTTCCTACATGGGTTAGGCAAGCAAGGAAATACTCAAGAATATCCAAGATGACAAGAGTGAAATACTAGATGTATAAGGTGTCAAAAAGGATATGTGGAATTTTGTTCCTTGAACTCAACATCCCAAAGGGCTAGATACTTGGTCAATGACAAGATTACTCATGAATTGAGTGTGTGGTAATCTTGTGGAATGTAGATCATCCAAGTACCTGCAAGGAGTTAGATGCAATACAAGGAGGCAAATGTGTCCAAGACATATGATCATCATCATTAGAGAAATATCAAGGATTAGTCAAGAGGCTCATGCCTTGCATGCATCAATGGAGTTATCACTCCAAGTTTGAAGCATCAATGATGTTCAACTCACTCCTTAAGCGACAAAACACTTTCTCATCAAGAGGTTTTGTAAAGATATCAGCAAGTTGTTTGTCAGTACGAACATGCTTAAGATTGATGTCACCCTTGGCGATATGATCACGAATAAAATGGTGACGAACTTCAATATGCTTTGTTCGAGAGTGTTGCACTGGATTGTGTCCAATTTTAATTGCACTCTCATTGTCACAAAGCAAGGGAACACGTCTCACATGTATCCCATAATCTTTAAGCGTTTGTGTCATCCATAGCAATTGAGCACAACACGAACCAGCAGCAATATATTCTGCTTCGGCAGTGGATAATGATACCGAATTTTGTTTCTTGGAGGACCAAGATACAAGGGATCGACCAAGGAATTGACATGTACCCGAAGTTGACTTTCTATCAACCTTGTCACCGGCATAGTCCGAGTCGGAATAGCCAACAAGATCGAAAGAAGCTCTCTTAGGATACCAAATGCCAAAGTTTGGTGTGTGTATCAAGTATCTCACTATCCTCTTAACAGCTTTAAGATGACATTCTTTAGGGGCTGCTCGATATCGCGCACACATGCAAACACTCAACATTATGTCAGGGCGAGAAGCACAAAGATATAGTAGAGAACCAATCATAGAACGGTAAACCCTTTGATCAACGGGTTCTCCATCTTTTGTCAAGTCATTATGTCCACTAGTAGGCATGGGGGTACTCATACCTTTGCTTTCTTGCATGTTGAACTTCTTGAAGAGATCCTTGGTGTACTTTGTTTGTGAGACAAAAGTACCCTCCTTAGATTGCTTGATTTGCAACCCAAGGAAGAATTTGAGTTCACACATCATGGACATCTCATACTTCTCCGACATGAGCTGTCCAAACTTCTTGCTAAAATGGGGGTTAGTTGAACCAAAGATAATATCATCAACATATATTTGGCACACAAATAGTTCACCATTAACCCTTTTTGTGAACAGCGTTGAGTCTATCTTTCCAATCTCAAAGCCTTTTTCAAGAAGAAAGCTAGTTAAGCATTTGTACCAAGCTCTAGGTGCTTGTTTAAGACCATAAAGAGCTTTGTGCAACTTGTAAACATGATTAGGCTTTTTGGGATTCACAAATCCGGGAGGTTGTTTTACAAATACTTCCTCCTCGATTTCACCATTTAGAAAAGCACTTTTGATGTCCATTTGATAGAGAGTAATATCATGATGATTGGCATAAGCAAGAAGAATGCGAATGGACTCAAGTCTAGCAACGGGGGCATAGGTCTCACCATAGTCCATACCTTCGACTTGTGTGTAACCTTGAGCTACGAGACGAGCCTTGTTGCAGATGACTTGTCCATCTTCGTCTTGTTTGTTCCGAAACACCCATTTGGTTCCAATGATGTTTTGATCATCGTTGGGCTTCTCTACCAAAGTCCACACCTTGTTCCTCTCGAAGTTGTGTAGTTCTTCGTGCATAGCGTTCACCCAATCCGGGTCTTTAAGTGCTTCTTCTACCTTCATAGGTTCAATACTAGAGATAAATGAGTAATGCTCACAAAAGTTAGCTAAGCGAGTTTTAGAGCGAGTAATTCTCCCGGAGTTGATGTCGTTCATCATTTGTTCCACGGGATGATTCTTCTTGACTCTTGCTCGGACTCGGGATAGCTTTTGTTGATGTTGTGGCTCAGCTTCCTCATCATCTTCATCTTCCTCTTCTTCTTCTTCATTGTTGTTGGTGTTGTCTTGAGGTGATGGAGAAGGAGGTTGTGGTGGATCTTCTTGTTGCATTTCCTCATCTTGGTGAGTTCCACTTGTGGAGGCCTCCATGTTGCCTTGAGGTTCATCTCGCCGTGAGGTAGGTGGCTCCACATATGTAGATGAGGTACTCTCCTTCACTTCCATGGGACGGATCTTCCTGATAGATAAATCTGGGATTGCTTCCGATGGGTCCTTGTCTCCTACATCAATAGGCATTTGCTCTACTTGCGAGCCATTAGATTCATCAAACTTCACGTCTACCGTCTCTTCAACCTTTCGGGTGAAATTATTGTAGACACGGTAGGTGTGGGAGTTTGATCCATAACCAAGAAGAAAGCCTTCATGAGATTTAGGAGTAAATTTAGACCGACGATGCTTATCAAGGATATAGCATTTTGAACCAAAGACACGAAAGTATCCCACTTGGGGTTTGTTACCGGTGAGAAGCTCGTATGATGTCTTGCCGAGAAGCTTGTGAAGATAAAGCCTGTTGATAGCATGACAAGCTGTCTCGACCGCTTCTCCCCAAAAATGTTTCGGTGTCTTGTATTCATCAAGCATCGTTCTTGCCATCTCTATGAGCGTTCGGTTTTTCCTCTCAACAACTCCATTTTGTTGAGGAGTGTACGTAGCCGAGAACTCATGTAGAATCCCTTCCTCATCGAGAAAAGAGTCTACATTGGCGTTCTTGAACTCCATTCCATTGTCACTTCGAACTTTCTTGATCTTCACCTCAAATTGATTTTGGGCCTTTTTGGCAAAGGTCTTGAAGATCCTCTGAACCTGCGATTTATCATCAAGGAAAAATACCCACGTAAATCTGGAATAATCATCAACTATAACTAGACCAAAGGAGTTACCACCAAGGCTTTTGTAAGCATTGGGACCGAAGAGATCCATGTGAAGAAGCTCAAGCGGTCTCCTTGTGGTCATGATGTTTTTCACGGGATGACTTCCACCAACTTGTTTTCCTGCTTGACAAGCACTACAAAGTCTATCTTTGTCAAAGAAAACATCTTTAACACCAAGAATATGATCACCTTTGATTAGCTTGTCTAAATTACGCATACCAACATGTCCTAGCCTTCTATGCCACAACCAACCTTTAGAGGATTTAGCAATGAAACAAGCTCTAGGTTGGGCTTTCTTAGTGAAATCAACAATATATAGATCACCTCTACGGATACCAGTAAAGGCCATGTTTTGATTATCACGACGAAAGACTTGGCAATCTACTTTGGTGAATAGCACATTGAATCCAAAGTCAGCTAATCTAGACACGGAAAGTAAATTGTATCCAAGAGATTCTACAAGCATGACATTTTGAATAGAGCTATCATGAGATATGGCCACCTTACCAAGGCCAAGTACCTTACCCTTGGAGTTGTCTCCAAAAGTTACATACTTGCGTGGACCATCGTTCTTTGCAAGCTCTCGAAACATGTCTTTGTCTCCAGTCATGTGATCAGTGCATCCACTATCAAGAATCCATTCTTTTCCACCGGACATGTAGTCTCTCATATTTGCCATGAGATTGAGACTCTTCATGACCTTGTCTAGCTCGGTGTCCGTATCGGAGTAATCATCATCATGCTCATTCTCATCATCATATTGACCCATAGATTGTTCATCATCAACACCTAGGTCAATTTGATAGGTACTTGCATTAGTTTGGTCAATGTGACAATAATCTTCGGAATGCAATGCAAGAGCATTTCTAATGATATTGATAAGACCGGGATCACCCTTCTTTTTCATAAGATCACGAAGCTCAAAAAAGCATTTATCAAAGTTTGGATCATTTGGGTGCAACTTATCAAATTCAATAGTCTTGTGTAGAATTTCATCAAGACTTCTCAAAGAGTAGTCCGGATAAAGTTCTTCCAAGAATTTCCACATAGCATAGGCACACTCAAAGTTTGTAACAAGATTAAGCAAGTCATCGGGTAACCCTCTAATGATAAGATTTACAGTTCTAAGGTTACGAAGCAAATCAAGCTCTTCATCCATGGTAGGGTGCAAGGGATCAAATGGAGGCACATATGGGGTCTCAATATATTTGCACAAATTGTACATTTTAAAGATACTAAGCATTTCAGACCTCCAAGAGTTATAAAACCTTCCATCAAGAACAGGCACTCTATGGCTAACACTCCCATCCGTAGACACATCCATATTCCTCCAATGGTGTGTAAACCAAAGCAATGGAGACCAATGCTCTGATACCAATTGTAGGATCGAAGAAGTATGTCTAGAGGGGGGGGGGTGATTAGACTACTTGACAATATAAAAAATCTGCCTTTTGGTTGTGCAAAGTTTTAGGCAGTTTTACAATTAAGACCAAGTCAAGTAACACACTACACATGCAATTCTAGAGTATGGGCAGCGGAAAGTAAACTGCATATATAGTAAAGAGAGGTGGAGAGGATCAAACGCAGTTTGGTGACACGGAGATTTTTGTCGTGGTTCCGATAGGTGGTGCTATCGTACATCCACGTTGATGGAGACTTCAACCCACGGAGGGTAACGGCTGCGCGAGTCCACGGAGGGCTCCACCCACGAAGGGTCCACGAAGAAGCAACCTTGTCTATTCCATCACGGCCTACGCCCACGGAGGACTAGCCTTACTCGGGGTAGATCTTCACGAAGTAGGCGATCTCCTTGCCCTTACAAACTTCTTGGTTCAACTCCACATCTCAAGGACGAAGGCTCCCAAGCGACACCTAACCAATCTAGGAGGCACCACCCCCCAAAAGGTAATAGACGGTGTTGATGATGATGAACTCCTTGCTCTTGTGCTTCAGATGATAATCTCCCCAACACTCAACTCTCCTCACGGATATGGCTGTGGTGGAAGAAAGATTTGAGTGGAAAGCAACTTGGGAAGGCTAGAGATCAAGTTTCATATGGTAGGAATGGAATGGCTTGATCTCAACACAAGGGTAGGTGGTTCACTTCTCAGAAAGTGTATGGTAGAAGTGGTGGTACTTTCTGATGGCTCTCCTCACGAGTGAAGAGGGGGTGGAGGGGTATATATAGCCTCCACACAAAATCCAACCGTTACACACACATTTGACCAATCTCGGTGAGACCGAAGTGAAAACTCGGTCAGACCGAAAGTTCAAATATAGTGAACGTTGGGATTTTCGGTGGGACCGAAAATACCATCTTGGTGAGACCGAAAGTGTATCTGATATGAACGTTGGAATTTTCGGTGAGACCGAGAAAGAAAACTCGGTTGGACCGATTTGAGAAAGAGCAGGAACATGCCAGAATCGGTGAGACCGAAAATGAATTATCGGTGAGACCGATTTGAGCCAAGACAGAATCTTGCCCATTTCGGTGAGACCGATAATGCAAACTCGGTTATTCCGAAATGATGTGAAATGGTTACAGAAGGTTGGCAGTTCAGTTTCGGTGAGACCGATCTCAAACTCGGTATGACCGATTTTTCTAGGGTTTGGAATATGGCTGAAGTGGTTCATCTCGGTGGGACTGAGTTGGAAGAATCGGTTTGTCCGAGATTACTTATGAGTGTGTATAGAAGTGAAAGGTGCTGATAGTTGAAGGAGCTAAATCACTAAGCACTTTGAGCAACCAGATCATCAACACAACCTCATCCCCTTTTAATAGTATTGGCTTTCCTATGGACTCAATGTGATCTTTGATCACTAAACCAAAAATGGAGTCTTGAGCTTTTGCCAAAGCTTGTCTTAGCATTTGAGGGGTCCACTTCTTCAATTATCTTGCCATACCAATGTGATTGGGTTTCCTGAAACATACTTGATAAAAGCATTAGTCCAACCACAAAGTATGTTGTCATTAATTACCAAAACCACCCGGAGAGCAAATGTGCTTTCACCCAAGGATCCATTTCCCTTGCCGCGTATTGACCAGATTGTTGACTCCACCGCCGGATGTGAGCTGCTTTCCTTCCTTGATGCATACTCGGGTTATCACCAGATATTCATGGCCAAGGAAGATGAAGAGAAGACTGCATTCATTACTCCATGTGGCACATATTGCTTCATACGCATGCCCTTTGGATTGAAGAATGCATGCTCGACGTTTGCAAGGGTGGTGCACACTGCTTTTGAGCCACAGATCCACAGAAATGTGGAATCCTACATGGATGACATAGTGGTCAAAAGTAAGAGCAAAGATACCCTGATCCAAGACTTGGAAGAAACATTTGCAAATCTGCGCAAGATCCAGCTCAAGTTGAACGCCGAGAAGTGCGTCTTCGGAGTCCCCTCCGGCAAGCTTCTCGGGTTCTTTGTGTCCCAGAGGGGGATTGAAGCCAATCCCGACAAGATAAAAGCCATCGAGCAGATCGAAGCCCCGAAGCGCGTCAAGGACGTAAGGAGACTTGCTGGTTGTGTGGCTGCCCTCAGCAGGTTCATTTCAAAGTCTGCAGAGCGCGCCCTGCCTTTCTTCAAGATTTTGAAAAAGGCAGGCCCTATGAAATGGACTCCGGAAGCGGAGGCAGCGCTGCAGGACTTGAAAGGACACCTGTCCTCTACTCCGATACTTGTCGCACCTAGGCCATAAGAGAAGTTGCTGCTGTACCTAGCGGCAACCAATCAAGTGGTTAGTGCTGCGTTGGTAGCGGAAAGGGAGGCAGAGGAAGAGCCCACACCTCCGGCAAGCGAATCCAGCGACAAGCAGGGGGCTACACCGACAAGCTCTGGCCCCGACAAAGACAACTCTGCGCGGGAGCAAGGAGAAGTGCGAAGGAAGATGGTGCAGCGCCCAGTGTATTTTTTAAGTTCCCTCTTGCAGGGGGCTAGATCAAGATACTCTGGGGTGCAGAAGTTGCTTTTCGGCCTCCTCATGGCCTCAAGGAAGCTGCGCCATTACTTCCTAGCGCACGAGATAACAGTGGTCACTCACTTTCCGTTGAAGAGGATATTGCAGAATCCCGAAGCAACAGGCAGGATCGTCGAGTGGGCACTGGAGCTGTCAAGCTTTGGTCTCAAGTTTGAGAGTACTTCAACCATACAGAGCAGAGCTTTGGCGGAATTCATAGCGGAATGGACCCCAACACCAGATGAGGAAGTTCCAGAGACAAGCGTCCCCGTCCAAGAAACGAACAGCGAATGGGTAATGTACTTTGATGGTGCTTTCTCGCTGCAAGGCGCCGGTGCCGGCGTGGTACTCATAGCGCCCACCGGAGAGCACCTCAAGTATGTTGTCCAGATGCACTTTCCCAAGGAGCAAGCGACAAACAATACTGCTGAGTATGAAGGTTTGCTTGCCAGTCTCAGAATTGCGGCCGAACTTGGGATCAAGAAGTTGATTGTGCGGGGAGATTCACAACTGGTGGTCCGACAAGTGAACAAGAGTTATCAGAGCCCTTTGATGGAAGCTTATGTTGATGAAGTGAGGAAGCTTGAAGAGCACTTTGAAGGTCTACAAATGGAGCACGTCCCAAGAACTCAGGACGATATTGCAGATGGCCTCTCAAAGTGTGCTGCAATGAAGTTACCTGTGGAACCAGGGACCTTCCTGCTCAAGCTAACTCAGCCATCCGTTACACCATCAATTGGGCAGAACAAGAAGAGGAAGTTGGTCCCTGGCGACTACTTGCCGACGGATCTTCCCGAAGCCGCCGCCATGGTCCCCAGGATCAACAGTCAGAGCACTGAGGAACAGTTTGCTCCTACAGATCCAAGGGTCTGTACAGTTGAAGCAAGCGTTCCCGACAAGCCTTGCCCCGGCAGGCTTGCCGGGGGACCATCAGCTCCGGCAAAACCGAAGGTTCTTGCCGTAGAAGCTGGGGTTCCCGCAGCGGCCCTCATGCCTTTAGTCCTTGCTGTTGAGCCTCAGGCTCCAGCATGGGCACAGCCAATCGTCCGTTTTCTGCAAACTGGAGAACTTCCCGACGACCCAGAAAAGATAGAGAAAATAACCAGGCAGTCAAGTATGTACCAGTTCGTTGACAATGAACTGTACAGAAGAAGACTCAACGGTGTCAGGTTGAAGTGCATTTCCAGAGAAGATGGACAGAAGCTGTTGGCAGAGATACATGGAGGCATATGTGGCCACCACATTGGCGCAAGGGCACTTGCCGGGAAGGCGTTCCGGCAAGGGTTCTTCTGGCCAGAAGCCCTCCAAGATGCAACTGCACAAGTAACCAAGTGTGAAGCGTGCCAGTTCCATGCTAAGCAAATTCACCAGCCAGCTCAAGCTCTCCAGACGATCCCTTTGTCCTGGCCCTTCTCGGTCTGGGGGCTCGATATCCTCGGCCCCTTTCCCTGCGCTGCCGGGGGCTTTGAGTACTTGTACGTTGCAATCGACAAGTTCACAAAGTGGCCAGAAGTGGAACCAGTGAGAAAGGTGACAGCACAGTCAGCAGTCAGGTTCTTCAGGTCAATTGTTTGCCGTTTCGGAATCCCTAACAGGATCATCACCGACAACGGCACATAGTTCACAAGTCGCACCTTCATGCAGTACGTCCAAGACCTTGGCGCCAAGGTCTGTTTCACTTCTGTTGCTCATCCGAGGAGCAATGGTCAAGCGGAAAGGGCCAATGCTGAAGTGCTGCGCGGGCTCAAGACAAGAACCTTCGACAGGCTGCACAAGTGCGGAAGAAACTGGATAGAGGAGTTGCCGGCGGCTCTTTGGTCAATCAGGACGACACCAAGTCGAGCCACCGGACAGACACCCTTTGCTCTTGTCCGTGGAGTAGAGGAAGTTCTCCCCACGGAACTCGTATACAGATCTCCTCGAGTGCTCGCTTATGATGAGCTCGAGCAAGAGCAACTGCGACAAGATGATGCATTGCTCCTCGAGGAGGAACGTCTCCAGGCTGCTGTACGAGCTGCTCGATACCAGCAAGCCTTGCGCCGCTATCATAGCCGCAAGGTTAAGGCCAGGAGTCTCGAGGAAGGCGACCTTGTTCTTCGGCGTGTTCAGTCCGCCAAGAATTCCAACAAGTTGACGCCGAAGTGGGAAGGCCCTTATCAGGTGAGACAAGTCACAAGGCCCGGCGCTGTCTGCCTTGAGACCGAAGAAGGCTTACCGGTGAGCAATTCCTGGAACATAGAGCATCTTCGCAAGTTTCACCCATAAGGCGCGGTTGCCGTGATCCGTTCTGGCAACCACCTTTTGTACGAGTCTTGCCGCTGCTGCATGTAAACCTTTGTACAAAGCCGGGCGCAGATCCCGTGCATCAGTAAAGCTTTTGTGTTTCGCACTATTTGCCATTTCCATGCCTTTCTGTGTTATTTGCATGCATTGTTTGGCATCATGTGCAACACACATCCCCGGTAAGCATTAGCAGGCCAAGAAGCCCTATACTTGTTTTCCCTACTCTTTTTTCCTCTTAAGCAGAAGGAATAATCCTCGCGCACAAGTTTGCCGGGGGGGAAGGAGGTGGAGGATGAACCAAGTGCTGTTCAAGAAAGAGAAGCTTTGCCGGGGAACGAACGAACTATGAAAGCTAAGTTACCAAAGTTTGAGTAATTCAAAATTTTAAATTTTAGTTATCTTCCTTGAACAACCACACTTTGTATGGAAAACCTGTGCACGGAGGAACCTACCCGTGGCTAGCCGCACCCTTACTTTGTTTTCGAGCACGCTCAACGACTTAAGAGAGCTGCGACAAGTGTCGCGCCCTTACTTCGTTTTCGAGTTCGCTCAGCAAGCTAAGTGTGCTGCGACTAGCTGCGGCAAGGTTGCTTGCCGACAATGTCTTTTGCCAGCAGGCTGCTCAGAGTCCAGCACTCAGCGCTCGCGGCAAGAGACCCTTGCCGGCAAGTCCCCTCAAAGCGTAGGGTAGAAAGCATGCAAAGTGGAGGACCAAAAGCAAGGGAGATAACATAGCATTGATTGATCAAAATAAGATTGTATATATTACAAAGATAGCTTGCCGTAATACTAATAGATTCTTGTCCATAACAGAAAGAAAGAAATCTAATCTACGCGGTCGCTTTCACGCCTTGTGATCTTGTTCACCTTGGCGACGATGTGGGCGACCTGCGCCTTCAACGCCTCCTGATCAGCTTCGGGCGGCAAGCTGCGGAGGACGTTGACAAGGTTGATGCCGGGGTTGCGGTAGACGATCTTCGTCAAGACACGCTCCAAGGTGCCCATGCAGAGCCGACGCGCCTCGTCGGCCAGCTGCACGGGGATCTTCTCCTGCAACCGCGCAAGTGCCGGCGCTATTCCCCTGAAGAACAGACTTAACTTGGCGCTGTGGGGGAGATTCTCGTCCGGGGAGTACGAGAGATGCTCCGCCCTCAGCGCCACCATCTCCTTGTCAATATTGGCAGCGGAGGTGACCAGATCGTCAGTCCACTGCTCCACTGCCCGGTTGAACTGGTTCGCCGAGACGGCGGCGCTCTCCACCAGGCCTCGTTCCTTGCGGAGCTCGTCCTTCAGCTTCGTCTCGCGATCCCGGGCGGCGTCGAGCGAATCAGTCAGAGTGGAGACCTTCAACTCTAAGTCAGCAATGGAATCCTTGGCGGCAGTAAGCTCGTCGCCCTTCTTGGAGAGACGTACCTGCAGAACAGAGTTGGTGTGGGCGTCTTTTTCCTGCTCCACATTGAGCGCGGTGATTCTGTCCGCACTCGCCTTCAGGTACCGCTCCAGCTGCTCCACCTTGGCCTCAAGATCTTTCTTGGCGGTCTCCGCGGTGGCTGCGGCGGCCTTCGCCTCCTTCAGGGCTCTGCCAATGGCCTGCTCCCAGGCGGTGAGGTCGTCCTCGTGGGCGTCGAGGTCGACCTTCCGCTGGTTGAGTGCTCCTTCTCGCCGGGACAGCTCTTCGCCAACCAATCGCTGTTGCTCTTCGGCCTCAGCTTTCTCAAGGAGGAATGCTTGATGCTCCTCGGCAAGCCCTTTGCGCTCCTCCGCCAAGTTGCGGAGGGCCGCCTGGTTGGCGGCGCGGAGCTCCATGGCACGCTTCTCCAAGTCAGCTCCAGCCTTGGCGGTGAGAGCTTCCCGAGACTCCAGCTTCGCTTGCCTGGCCCGGTACAAGGCCAGGAGCCGGCGAAGGAGCTTCTCCTCTTCGGGCTCGTCGCCACCGCCGGGCGCTTCGACAACCTTCAACCCCGCGGAGGCGAGGACCTCTCCGTCAAAGGTCTCTCCCTCCACGGGGGCTCGAGACGAGGACCCCCACGGGACTTGTATGAAAACCCCGTTGGGGGCCTCCAAGTAAACGCCCTGCCCGGCCGTGGAGGCGGAAGGGTCGGCGGCTGGTGCAGCGCTTGACGCTCCTGCTGCCTCCGGGCCAGCAGTGCGGTCGCCGGTCCCTTCCCCAGCCGCGGCGTCTGCGGGCGGGGCGGTCTCTTCAGCGGCAGGCTCGTCGGCTCCAGCCATGCCCTCAGCGGCAGTGGCGTTGCCGCCGTCGCCGTGCACCTCCTCCTCAACGGTGGCCTCCGTCTCCATCCGCTCTGGGGCAGGAGGATCTAGCAGAAGAAAAAGAAAAGAAAAAGTCAAGCAAATATCCAAAAAGACAAGTTCAAGAAGGAAAAGCTACAAGGACTTACCTTCGCGGACTTCTTCGACGACAGACTCCCTTGCCGGGGAATCCACCCTTGGCGGCGAAGTGGTGGCCCCTGCTGGCGGAGGGCCGCCCGCGCCCTCCCTTGGCGGGGTGCTCACCCTTGTCGGGCTGCTCACCCTTGGCGGGGTGCCCGCCCTTGGCGGGGTGCCCATCCTTGGCGGAGCGTTCTCCCTCGCCGGGGAGTTCACCCTTGGCGGGGAGGGTGGAACAGGCAGCTCTTCGGGGGTGACCTCCGGTTGCTCCTGCGGCTGCGGCTCCACTTCTGCACAAGACAAACAAAATAACAAAGTATCAGTACAAGCGATAACCTCAAGCGCGCCCGCCAAGCAGAAAGACAAATACCAGACTTACGCTGGGGGCTGCGCTAGGGGCTGCTCCTCGGAGCAGCAGGTTGATCCGGCAAGCTTGCCGCTGGCGCGTCCCCAGTCGCCGCGACGGGCGAGTCGTCTTCAACCTCAACCACAGGGATCTTGGCTCTCTTCGCCATCCGCTGGGCCAAGGTCCTGAGAGCAAAACAGAAACAAGATCAGAATCAACATGGAAAATCAAGACAAAATCGAAGAGACTAAAGAAGTACAAGCACTTACTCCTCTTCCTCGTCGTCGGAGCTGAGGGCGGAGAAGTCAAAATCCGCCTGGTTCGCTCCCGCGCGAGGAGCAGGAGGAGAAGGCTCCCTCGGTCGCTTGGCGGTCTCCGGGGCTGTGGGCTGCGAAGACCCAGCCCCCGTCGCCGCCGAGGACCGAGGGGCAGATGGAGCACCCGTTCCGCTCCGGGAAGATCCTCCTTCGCTTGGCGCTTGAGCGCGAGGCGCCCCCTCGACGGCTTTGCTCGCCCTGGTAGCGCGCGTCGCCCGGCGCGCAGGCTGCTGTCGAGGCGCCTGCGGCCTCGTCGCCGTAGCCGCCTTGCGGAGGCGCTTCCTTGGTTGTTGCGTAGGACTTGCCGGAGGCGGGGAGTTCTCTGAGGACGAGGAGGCATCGTCGTCAAGTCCCAAAGATCCACCGGAGTCTTCATCAGCCTCGACGTCCTCCTCTTCCCCGGCAGGCCCGCTGGACTCAGCGCCATGCCCAGCGGCCTCGCTCCCTCCGGCGACCTCGCTCCCTCCGGCGACCTCGCTCCCTCCGGCAACCTCGCCCATCCCGGCAAACCTCAGGGTGGGCACCCCGGCAAACTCCTCGGGCGGAAGCTTCAGCAACTTGAGGATTTCCGCCTCCTCTGCTTGGCTCACTGCGTCCGCGGCATCAGCATCGTCCACGGTGTATCCAAAGTCACTCGCCGCCGCAGCTGCGGCGGCCTCCTCCATCCTGTTAGCGATGTAGGCTATATCCCTTGCCGTAGTGGCCCGGGTGAGGCCTTTGTTCTCCTCGGCGTTCTTGGGCGTCTCGACCAAGTTGTCGAAAAAGCTCAGCACGGTATCCGGCGGAGGCTCTATCCAGGTGGGGATGACGCCATGGGAGTCGCACGCAGGCATCATCGCGCGCAAGGAATCCCGGGCAGAGCTGTTGCACAGCGGTACCACTCCCCGGGGAGGTCTGAACCATTCCGGGTGGGCCGGGTCATGCTTGAAGAGCTCCCGGACCATCCCCTTCAACTCCAAAGCAGTGAAATTGTAGTTCAATCCAGGGCGCAGCCTCATGATATCCGCCGCGTTGCCGAATTCCCAGGCGGGCCTTTTCCTTTCTTGTAAAGGGGCAATGCGGCGGCGGAGGAAATCTGCCCCAACCTCTCCGATGGTTAGCTTGGCGACCCGGAGACGAATAATCCTGATGAGGGCGATGTTAAGCTTGCTGTCTTCCGGGGCCAGTTCACTCCAATCCCTGCCGCGCACTATTGCAGTCGTGCGCGGCGCAGTGAAGGGCTCCGGCTTCTCCTCCACCACCCAACACCAATCAGCTCTCCATTCCTCCCACTTGCCGCGGAGTTCTCCCTTCAGGTATGAATCCTTCTTATTCAGCCGGAAGATCCAGGAGATGCCGCCGGAGAGGGGAGCGCCAGCCTCTACTCTAGGCATAAAGAAATGGCGGAAAAGAGCTACATTGGGATGAACCCCAACATAGTTTTCGCACAGATGTGCGAAAACGGCCATCGTAAGGATGGCGTTGGGGGTGAAATCTAGGAGGTGGAGGTCGTATGTGTTCATGATATCACAAAAAAACTCCGAGAACGGAGGGCACAATCCACAGTGGAAAAATGCAGCGAAGAAGAAATACCCGCCGGGGAACATATCTTTGGCGATGGCGGGGAAGACACGGGTGCGGGGATGAGCCTTGGTCTCCCTCGCCCAGAACAGATAATACTTGTTCCGCAGCTCCCTCACGCCAAGCCTCGGCGCGAAGACCACGGACCTCTTCCGCAGGGCGGCCAGCTTCGCCGCCTGCTCGGACTTCTCCTTCTTGGCCTTGTCGTTCTTGGCCTTGTCGCTCTTCGCCTTGTCGCTCTTCGGAGCCATGGCGGAGGCGGCGAGGGAAGAAGCGAGGAGCTCGACGGTGCCGCGGATGCGGAAGACGGCGGAGGAGGGGCGGAGGCAAGAAGCAGCGGAGGTTTCTGGAGAAGAAAGGCGCAATGAAGACGAAGGAGGGGAACTGCCCCTGCTTCCTCTGCTTTTAAGGGGGAAGTGGGGGACGTTCCGCATTTCCCATTAAAGAACAAGGCCACAATCTCTCCCACGACGCCGCAATCGACGCGTGCCGTTAGGGAGGGATGCGGTGGATGCGGAAGGGGATACGGCGTGCCGTGGGCCGCGTGTGCCCGTGCACTGTTTTGGGCCTGGCCCAACAGGGCTCGGCACCGTGTGTGGCCCAGGCCCGGGGGCTCCTGTCGGTGTACTAAGATAGGGGTAACTTAGTACCCCAACTTGTGCACGGGCAGTAGCAGCTTCCCGCGGTAGGGTTTACCACGTGCTCGCCAAGTACCTTTGCGGTCCTTATGAAGCCATTCAAGAACAAAGTATACAAGTCAGAAGATCAGGACCCCGACAAGTGGAGCTTGCCGGGAAGGCCGTACCAGGCTCAAGGTTATCACTTTAACACAAGACCCTGGCAAGTGGGGCTTGCCAGGAAGACCAAGGAACACATATCCCAAGAGATACCTCGGCGCATCATGCGCCCCGGCAGGGCCCGGGGAGCGACAAGCTTACGGGCCCGGCAAGATCAAGACCCCGGCAAGGTGCTTGCCGGGGAAACCCACGCCGTGTGCCCGCGCTCCAGCTCATCTGCCCACGCGTCGCCCTGGGGCCCTTCCAGGGATGCGTGGCGGACGGCTGTGCAGCCTGGGGCACACGGTGGCAAGCCACGGTGACGAGGCTACCGCCGTGTCGAACGGAGAAGCATGGACGGACACTTTTGGGGTCGACGGCGACGGGCATTTAATGCCCTTGTCCCCCACTGTCAAAGTTAGGTGAAGACCACTGTTCACGCACTGTTCACGCACTGTTACAACTACCACCAAAATTACACTTTTACCCTCCTCTACGCTGACACCTGTCGGTGACCCCTTTGAGCTATAAAAGGAGGCCCATGCACAACGTAGAGGGGGTTCGGAACCTAGATAACTCTTTCGCTCGGTGTAGCTAGCTCTCCAAGCTCCCGAGCTCAAGAACTCAATACAATCTAAGCAGGAGTAGGGTTTTACGCGTCCGCGCGGCCCGAACCTGGGTAAACTGCCCGCGTGCGCCCCTCGATCTGCTCTCCGTGCTCCCTCTGCTCCCTTACCGCAACGTAGAAGGGGCTCCGGTCCCATAGGTGCTCGTGGGAGGACAGTTTCCCCCGACATCACATGAATGAAACGAATTCGAAAACATACCAATACTTGTTGAAGAAAGAGGGGATGCCTTCCGGGGCATCCCCAAGCTTAGACGCTTGAGTCTCCTTGAATATTTACTTGGGGTGCCTTGGGCATCTCCAAGCTTGAGCTCTTGCCTCTCCTTCTTCTCCTCACATCGATACCTCCTCGATCTTCGAACACTTCATCCACACAAAACTTCAACAGAAAACTCGGTAAGATTCGTTAGTATAATAAAGCAAATCACTACTCTAAGTACTGTTGCAAACCAATTCATATTATTTTTTTAATTGTAGCTACTGTAATATAACTTTTCCATGTCTTAATCCACTAATAGAAATTGATAGTTTCATCAGAACAAGCAAACTATGCATCAAAAACAGAATCTGTCTAAAACAGAACAGTCTGTAATAATCTGAACATTTACCATACTTCTGATACTTGAAAAATTCGGCCAAAATTAGGAAATATAAAAAATATATGTAGAAAGACTGTGCAAAAAGTTTCAGAACCATTTGACGTTCCAGCAAAAAACGTAAAATTGCGCACTACAGCCAAAGTTTCTTTCCTGCACCGCACAAACCAACAAGCATTGTAAACATCCTAAAGGCAAACCTTTCCACATTATTTTTATAATACAATGGAATTGTACAAGGGGATAATTATTTTTGATGAAATTTTTCTGTAATTCAAGATTTGCAAAGTTTCCATGGGCATGAACAAAGTTCAAGGAGCTCCCCCATTTCAATGGTGCTCGTCCTTCTTACTTTCACTTTTCTTTTTGAAAAAGTTTTAGGTTCCCCTATTTCTTTTGTTTTTAAACTTTATAAAAGCACACAACAGAAATAAATGACTCTCTAAAGCTTCTGGGTTGTCTCCCTGGCAGCGCTTTCTTTAAAGCCATTAAGCTAGGCATATAGTGCTCAAGTAATGGATCCACCCGGATCCCAAGGTATATCAAAGCCAATTTTAACTAGCAATGATTTGGCATTTAGTAGTGAGCACAGAGTGATATGTGTCATGAAACAACGAAGTCTAACTCGCTTCCTATGCATAGGCATGTCATGCAAGAACAATTCATGCACATCAAGTAAAGGCCAATGCATAGTATAGGCAGTTTCTTGCAATTTTATCGTATTGGAAACATAGAGAGGAGGAGATGTAGTTCCTCTCTCATAATAATTGCAAGTAGGAGCAGCAAGGACATGCATATTATATTAATAAAAATCATCATGTGTAACAGAAAAAGGCAACCCATCAATATAATCCTTAATAAGTGCAAACTTCTCCAATATAGTGTAGTTTGGAGTCAAAAAGATAATAGGACTATCATGTGTGGGTGCAATAGCAACTATCCCATGTTTAGCATAAGGAACTATAGCAAGTTCATCTCCGTAAGCATAATTCATATTGGCATCTTGGCCACAAGCATAGCAAGCATCATCAAAAAGGGATATTTCAAAAGAATCAACAGGATCATAGCAATCATCATAGCAATCATTCTTCGGTAAGCACGAAGGGAAATTAAACAATGTATGAGTTGAAGAGTTTCTCTCATTAGAAGGTGGGCACGGGTAGCTAATCTGCTCTTCCTCCCTTTGTTCTTCGCTCTCTTCCTCATCTTTTTCATCCAATGAGCTCACAATGTCATTGATTTCTTCTTCCATAGACTCCTGCAAAATATTAGTCTCTTCTTGGACAGCTGAGACCTTCTCAATAAACGCATCAATATTGGAGTTATATTCATAATTCAAATAGCAATATTTCAATATAGCAAGATTTTTAGGCCTAGAAACAACATCATCAAAAGCATCATTCTTTCTAAACAGAGATTCAATTTCATAAGCACCCTTAAAAGCAACGAATTCTTCTATTTTTTCCACATCATAATAATTGTATATACCATTAGCATAAGAAGCTAAGGTTTCATTGTCATTAAATTTGCATGAAAAGGGAAGGTGTGGAGCCTTCATCCTAGAGAAACAAGTATAATCATATCTCAAGCATAGTTGCCGAGCATACCAATGCAACAAATGAATTTGATCCCTTAACAATTTCCCTTTTTGTGTCAAGCGATAATCCATAAAGTATTCACGTTGATCCAACGTTACTCCCATTACATAGTTGAATGTGGTTTTCTCAGTATTATCAAAGTAGTACATAATATCTTTCACATAATGAGCATCGAGGGTATTAGGAGGTTCCCCATCTCCATGAGTAGCAAGACACCTATTTTTTTTGGTATTTCGTGTTCCATATCCATAACTAAAGATAGAGAACAACTTAGAACATCAAATAAAATCTACTTAGTGATAAAGCAAAAAATCACACACGAGAATATTCACCCCACACTATTGCTCCCCGGCAACAGCGCCAGAAAAAGGTCTTGATAACCCACAAGTGTAGGGGATCAGTTGTAGCCTCTTTCGATAAGTAAAAGTGTCGAACCCAACGAGGAGCTAAAGGCAAAACAAATATTCCCTCAAGTTCTATCGACCACCGATACAACTCTACGCACGCTTGACGTTTACTTCATCTAGAACAAGTATGAAACTAGAAGTACTTTGTAGTTTTTGTTGGATAGGTTTGCAAGAATATAAAGAACACGTAAATAAAACTAGGGGCTATTAAGATAAAGAAGCAATAAAGTTAATATAGCGAGTGTGGAAAACTGGTGGTAGGAGTTGCGAAATTGCCCCTAAGCAATTGACTACGTTACTAGACTGATAGCAAGTTTTATGTGGGAGAAGCCACTGCTAGCATGTCATCCCTTACTTGGAATTCTATGCACTTATGATTGGAACTATTAGCAAGCATCCACAACTACTAACGTTCATTAAGGTAAAACCCAACCATAGCATTAAGATATATTGGCCCCCCTTCAATCCCGTATGCATCAATTTCAACGCTAGGTTGAAGCTTATGTCACTCTTGCCCTCCAATACGTAGTCCTATCAACATACAACTAACCCTATGGTGTGATCCACGTGCGCGCTCATATGATGGGCACCAAAGGACAGCAACATAACCACAAGCATATTAAATCAATCATAGCAATTCACCAATCACCGGTAGGACAACGATAATCTACTCAGACATCATAGGATGGCAACACAGCATTGGATAATAATATGAAGCATAAAGCACCATGTTCAAGTAGAGGGTACAGCGGGTTGCGGGAGAGTGGACCGCTGTAGATAGATGGGGGAAGGTGATGGAGATGTTGGTGAAGATGATGGAGGTGTTGGTGTAGATCTCCGTCACACGATGATGGCCCCGGTGGCACTCCGGTGCCACCAGAAGCGAGGGGGAGAGAGCCCCCTCCTTCTTCTTCTTCCTTGACCTTCTCCCTAGGCGAGAGAAGGGTTTCCCCTCTGGTCCATGGTCTCCATGGCGTGGGAGGGTGATAACCCACAAGTGTAGGGGATCAGTTGTAGCCTCTTTCAATAAGTAAGAGTGTCGAACCCAACGAGGAGCTAAAGGAAGAACAAATATTCCCTCAAGTTCTATCGACCACCGATACAACTCTACGCACGCTTGACGTTTACTTTACCTAGAACAAGTATGAAACTAGAAGTACTTTGTAGTTTTTGTTGGATAGGTTTGCAAGAATATAAAAAGCACGCAAATATAAACTAGGGGCTGTTAAGATAAAGAAGCAATAAAGTTAATGATAGCGAGTGTGGAAAAGTGGTGGTAGGAGTTGCAAAATTGCCCCAAAGCAATTGACTACGTTACTAGACCGATAGCAAGTTTTATGTGGGAGAGGCCACTGCTAGCATGTCATCCCTTACTTGGAATTCTATGCACTTATGATTGTAACTATTAGCAAGCATCCGCAACTACTAACGTTCATTAAGGTAAAACCCAACCATAGCATTAAGATATATTGGCCCCCTTCAATCCCGTAAGCATCAATTTCTACGCTAGGTTGAAGCTTCTGTCACTCTTGCCCTCCAATACATAGTCCTATCAACATACAACTAACCCTATGGTGTGATCCACGCGCGCGCTCATATGATGGGCACCAAAGGATGGCAACATAACCACAAGCAATTTAAATCAATCATAGCAATTAACCAATCACCGATAGGACAACAAAAATCTACTCAGACATCATAGGATGGCAACACATCATTGGATAATAATATGAAGCATAAAGCACCATGTTCAAGTAGATGGTACAGCGGGTTGTGGGAGAGTAGACCGCTGTAGATAGATGGGGGAAGGTGATGGAGATGTTGGTGAAGATGACGGAGGTGTTAGTGTAGATCGCCGTCACCCGATGATGGCCCCGGTGGTAGTCCGGTGCCACCGGAAGCGAGGGGGAGAGAGCCCCCCTCCTTCTTCTTATTCCTTGACCTTCTCCCTAGGTGGGAGAATGGTTTCCCCTCTGGTCCATGGCCTCCATGGCGGCAGAGGGGCGAGAACCCCTCCGAGATTGGATCTGTCTCTCTGTCTCTCTCTGTTTTTGCATTCCCAGATTCTGGCCTTCCCCCGTTTCTTAAATTCCCGGAGATCCGTAACTCCGATTGGGCTGATTTTTTGACACGATTTTTATCCGGATATTAGCTTTCTTGTGGTGAAAGAAGGGCATCAACCGCCTTACGGTGCGGCCACGAGGGCCCAGGGCACCCCCCTGCCTCGTGGCCCACTCGGGCATTGTTTCATGTTTGTTGCGCTTCCCAAAATTCACATATATTCCAAAAAAATCTCCGTTCGTTTTTATTCCGTTTGGACTCCGTTTGATATGGATATTCTGAGAAACAAAAAACATGCAACAAACAGGAACTGGCACTGGGCACTGGATCAATATGTTAGTCCCAAAAAAATAGTATAAAAAGTTTCCAAAATTAATGAAAGTTGTAGAATATTGGCATGGAACAATCAAAAATTACAGATACGGTGGAGACGTATTAGAGGGGTGAGAGCCCCTCCGAGATTGGATCTGTTTCTCTATCTCTCTCTGTTTTTGCGTTCCCAGATTTTGGCCTTCCACCGTTTCTGAAATTCCAGGAGATCCGTAACTCCGATTGGGCTGATTTTTTGACACGATTTTCATTCGGATATTAGCTTTCTTGCGACGAAAGAAGGGCATCAACCGCCTTACGGTGTGGCCACGAGGGCCCAGGGCGCGCCCCCTACCTCGTGGCCCACTTGGGCATCGTCTGATGTTGGTTCCGCTTCCCAAAATTCACATATATTCCAAAAAAATCTCCGTCCGTCTTTATTCCGTTTGGACTCCGTTTGATATGGATATTCTGCGAACAAAAAACATGCAACAAACAGGAACTCACACTGGGCACTGGATCAATATGTTAGTCCCAAAAAATAGTATAAAAACTTGCCAAAAGTATATGAAAGTTGTAGAATATTGGCATGGAACAATAAAAAATTATAGATACGACGGAGACGTATCACGAAGCCAAGGGCTAAGCGCGGAGCGCCGCGGGCCCTCAAAGCCTCGGCCTTGTTTGACGCGTGGCGCTTGATGGGACGTGGGCATCTCCACTTCCCCACACAGCCTCGGCGACTGCGCGACTTGCCAAGTCCCTGCATGCGCAGCGGAGCATCATTACCTGCGTTTATGGGGCCGGCGGTTGGCCTTCCTCTGGCTATAAATAGGGCGCCAGGTAGAGCCCTTGCCGCCCATCTTCTTCCTTCGTTCCCCTTGCTCCTTCTTCCCTCTCGTCCTTCGCCTGACCGAACCGCCCATGGCACCGCCCAGGAAGTACTCGTCCATGGAGAAGGGGAAGGCTCAGCAGGATAGGCTCGGCTCACCACCAACTAAGAGAGGATCAGGCCATCCTCGTAAGTGTGTCGCGACCCTCGTCGGGGCTGCGAGTGGGCGCGGGCGGACTCCCACAACGCTCATAGCTGCCCTTGGTAGCCGCGGTGGCAGCTCTTTGAGTGGCGGGAGCCGTCGTGGCGTTGGCGGTTCGGTGAGCGGAGGGAGGCGCTCTGGGGTTGTTAGACCTTCCCAGCCGCGCTCCCACTTGGCTGAGGTGGCGTTGGAGTTCATCGTGTGGTCGGAGAGCCCTACCGGTATCAGGCTCCAGCTCCCGCGCTCCCTGACCAGTGAACTCCTTGCAGCGAGCTCCGGCGGCTTTTGGCTGCAGGCAAATGGTTGCTGTAGTAGGGCTTCGTGGGTCGTGGTGGAGGTCTCCGCCTCGGGCGGTGTGGCTTTGGCAAAAGGCTGGTAGACATTTGCCCGCGCGCGCGGCTTGGGCGGCCGGTGCACCCTTTACTTTAAGTATGGCGATAACTCGACCCTCTTCGTGAGGGTGTTCGGAGAAGACGGGCGCCGCACCAAGTGCTGCCCCGAGGACAATGGCAGCGGCGAGGTGCTTGGCCTGGGTGATGGCCGTAGCTCATCCAGCTACGTCGGCTCCTCCTTCAGCGGCAGCTCCAGCAGCGGTGGCTATGAGCAGCCGCCACGCCTCCACGCCCGCCTGAAAGGCGGCGATGGGTCGTCTCGTTGTCACGCTCGGGTGAAGCATGAGGAGGGCTCTGACTGAGCCCGAGGTGTAGGTCCTTGCGAGCAATCGTGCCCCGGGGGTCGCCGTCAGCCGTTCCTAGTGTTTTTTCTGCATCGTTTGATCAAACAAGCATGGGGCCCTAGGAGGGCATGTAATGAACTGTGGTTTCATTTTAATTTAGCACCATGCATAGTGTTCCTGTCTATTGCTGTGTGATTCGTGTATTACATGTCCTTAGGGTGAGGAGAATTATCTTGATGTACTCGGGATTGCCCTCATCTCGTGACGTTCGACCCTTCGCGAGGCTGCAAAACTCGTTAGGTTATTATCTTTTACTGCTCGTGGCCTTTGACGCGGGTCGAGCGTGACCGGCTTCCCTGGTCGCGGTACTCGTGGGGCACGGACATAAGGATGGGGGTCATGTCAGTTACGAGCCCTGGTTTGGGCGCCTCCTGAAGGCTAAAGAGGAGGGAGCGCCGGGGAGAGCGTCGTGCAACTGCCGCTCCCCCTGATCTAGCCCAAAAGCTGGGGGAAGAACCACATAGAATCTGAGAGAAGAACCACAGAGGAAGATCAAAACCAAGCAATCGAGGAACGCCAGAACCTTCAGCATCCATTAAAAAGAGAAGACAGGAACAAGACAACTCCAGAAAGCAAATGAATCGTCGCGTCCGGCACCTAATCTAGTCTTCTCACCAGCGTGGAGCTAAGTGCTGCCACTAGGACGTGGGAGGGAGCCCCCGAGGCCTGAAGGCGGCTCTCCGGAGACTCCGGGGCATGTACAGCCCCACTCATTATTACGTGAGAGTGTCACGAGCCGATATCTTCACAGGCCGGAGCCTTGCTTCACAGGGACCGGGCTTTGGCTTCTCAGGCGCGAGGGCCTTGTTCCTCGCAGGCACGGAGCCTAGTCTTCTCAGGTGCAAGGGCCTTGTTCCTTGCAGGCACGGAGCCTAGTCTTGTTAGGCACAAGGGCCTTGTTCCTTGCAAGCACGGAGCCTAGTCTTCTCAAGCGCAAGGGCCTTGTTCCTCGCA
The DNA here is from genome assembly GCA_902687465.1 of Secale cereale. NCBI lineage: Eukaryota > Viridiplantae > Streptophyta > Magnoliopsida > Poales > Poaceae > Secale > Secale cereale. The sequence continues at coordinate 829,637,130 of LR738711.1, read as the reverse complement.
GGAACGGAGCCTAGTCTTCTCAGGCGCAAGGGCCTTGTTCCTCGCAGGCACGGAGCCTAGTCTTCTCAGACGCAAGGGCCTTGTTCCTCCCAGGCACGGAGCCTAGTCTTCTCAGGCGCAAGGGCCTTGTTCCTCGCATGCATGGAGCCTAATGTTCTCAGGCTCAAGGGCCTCGTTCCTCGCAGGCACGGAGCCTAGTCTTCTCAGGCGCAAGGGCCTTGTCTCATGGGTAGAACCTCCGGAGGTGCCGGATATTCCATGAGTTCGGGACGGGGATGCCGTCCCCTGTTTCCAGGTGCACGGCGCCGGGTCTGGAGATGTGGGTGATCTTGAATGGCCCTTCCCACATGGGCAAGAGCTTGTGCAGTCCTTCTCTGGACAGGACTCTCCTTAAAACGAGGTCACCTACCTCAAGCGTCCTGGGGAGAATGCTGCAGAAATGGTACCGCCGCAACGCCTGCTGGTATCTTGCTGCCCGAAGTGAAGCGTCGCACCGGCGTTCCTCCCCTAGCACATGGTATGTCCCCTTCGTGGCGCCTTGTTGCGCCTCGTTGAATGCTAAGACCCATGGCGAACGGTGCCTGACCTCGTGAGGGAGGACCACTTCGGCTCCATAGACGAGGAAGAATGGGGTCTCGCCTGTCGGCTTGGTGGCAGTGGTGCGGATGGTCCACAGCACAGATGGGAGCTTGTCGTGCCAACCCCTTCCGCAAGCTTCGAGCTTCTTCTTGAAGGTCCTGGTCTTGAGGCCCCTCAGGACCTCCGCGTTGGCGCGCTTGGCCTAGCCATTGCTCTACGGGTGCGCTAGAGAGGCGTAGCAAATCTGCGTTCCAAGGTTAGCACAATATGTCTTGAAAAGGTTACTAGTGAACTATGAGCCGTTGTCGGTGATGATGCATTTAGGGACCCCAAACCGGTTTACGAGGCCCTTGATGAACTTGACGGCAGAGCCGGCTGGGATGGTTCGGACTGCTTCCACCTCAGCCCACTTGGTAAACTTGTCGATGGTGACGTAAAGGTATCGATAGCCCTCGGGCGCTCGAGGGAAAGGGCCCAGGATGTCGAGCCTCCAGACCACGAACGGCCAGGAGAGTGGGATGGTTTGTAGGCCCTGGGCCGGTTGGTGGATCTGCTTGGCATGGAACTGGCATGCCTCGCAAGACTTTACTAGCTCGATGGCATCGTTAAGTGCCGTGGTCCAGTAAAAACCAATGCGGAACACCTTGCCGACCAAGGTGCGCGATGATGAGTGGTGCCCGCAGTCCCCGGCATGGATGTCAGCTAGTAGCTCGCCTCCCTACTTCCTGGAGATGCATCGCAAAGAAACGTCATTTGACCGTCTCCTGTAAAGCTCATCGTCCTGGATGCAGTATGTCGTAGCGTGTCGGGCTACGTGCTATGCATCTTCCTCCTTTTCCGGCAACTCTCCTCGCACCAGGTATGACTTGAATTCCTCGGTCCATCATCCCTCCCGAGGCTCGAGCGCTAGGAGCAAGCGAGCTCCTAAGGCTGGGCCGCAGGCGGGGGCTCCCGAGGTCGGCGGCTGGGGGAGTTCTTCTTGAGGCTTCGCCGACCCTTCCTTCGGGGGTTGTAGGATCGAAGAAGGTGAGAGTGTCTAGGATCGAAAGTAAGTCTAGAGGGGGGGGGGTGATTAGACTACTTGACAATATAAAAATTCTGCCTTTAGATCATGAACAGTTTTTGGCAGATTTTGCAGAACACACAAGTCAAGTATCATACTACACATGCAATTCTAGAGTATGGGCAGCGGAAAGTAAATTGCACATATAGTAAAGAGAGGTGGAGAAGATCAAACGCAGTTTGGTGACACGGAGATTTTTGTCGTGGTTCCGATAGGTGGTGCTATCGTACATCCACGTTGATGGAGACTTCAACCCACGGAGGGTAACGGCTGCGCGAGTCCACGGAGGGCTCCACCCACGAAGGGTCCACGAAGAAGCAACCTTGTCTATTCCATCACGGCCTACGCCCACGGAGGACTAGCCTTACTCGGGGTAGATCTTCACGAAGTAGGCGATCTCCTTGCCCTTACAAACTTCTTGGTTCAACTCCACATCTCAAAGACGGAGGCTCCCAAGCGACACCTAACCAATCTAGGAGGCACCACCCTCCAAAAGGTAATAGACGGTGTTGATGGTGATGAACTCCTTGCTCTTGTGCTTCAAATGATAATCTCCCCAACACTCAACTCTCCTCACTGATATGGCTGTGGTGGAAGAAAGGTTTGAGTGGAAAGCAACTTGGGAAGGCTAGAAATCAAGTTTCATATGGTAGGAATGGAATGGCTTGATCTCAACACAAGGGTAGGTGGTTCACTTCTCAGAAAGTATATGGTAGAAGTGGTGGTACTTTCTGATGGCTCTCCCCACGAGTGAAGAGGGGGTGGAGGGGTATATATAGCCTCCACACAAAATCCAACCGTTACACACATATTTGACCAATCTCGGTGAGACCGATGTGAAAACTCGGTCAGACCGAAAGTTCAAATATAGTGAACGTTGGGATTTTCGGTGGGACCGAAAATACCATCTCGGTGGGACCGAAAGCGTATCTGATATGAACGTTGGAGATTTCGGTGAGACCGAGAAAGAAAACTCGGTTGGACCGATTTGAGAAAGAGCAGGAACATGCCAGAATCGGTGAGACCCAAAATGAATTGTCGGTGAGACCGATTTGACCCAAGACAGAACCTGGCCATTTCGGTAAGACCGAAAATGCAAACTCGGTTATTCCGATATGATGTGAAATGATTACAGAAGGTTGGCAGTTCAGTTTCGGTGAGACCGATCTCAAACTCGGTATGACCGATATTTCTAGGGTTTTGGAATATGGCAGAAGTGGTTCATCTCGGTGGGACTGAGTTGGAAGAATCGGTTTGTCCGAGATTACTTATGGGTGTGTATAGAAGTGAAAGGTGCTGAAAGTTGAAGGAGCTAAATCACTAAGCACTTGAGCAACCAGATCATCAACACAACCTCATCCCCTTTTAATAGTATTGGCTTTCCTATGGACTCAATGTGATCTTTGATCACTAAACCAAAAATGGAGTCTTGAGCTTTTGCCAATGCTTGCCTTAGCATTTGAGGGGTCCACTTCTTCAGTCATCTTGCCATACCAATGTGATTGGGTTTCCTGAAACATACTTGATAAAAGCATTAGTCCAACCACAAAGTATGTTGTCATTAATTACCAAAACCACCCAGGGAGCAAATGTGCTTTCAGGGGTGACACCAAGGGCCCGAGGAGCCTTTCCTCGAAGACGCCGGGTGCCTGGGGCAGTCGCCTGGACGCTCTCTTGGCGATGTCGTCGGCCTCCTTATTGGTGCCGCGGGGCACGTGCTCCAGCTCCAGGCCCAAGAACTGCTTCTCCTTCTTGCGTACCTCCGCGAGGTATGCCTCCATATGTTCGTCCCTCGGCTCGTACACCTTGTTGGAGAAGTTGACGAGGAGCTGGGAGTCACCCCTGGTGACGAGGTGTTTGACCCCCAGGGCTATCGCCACCCTGAGGCCGGCGATGAGGCCCTCGTATTCCGCGATGTTGTTGGAGCCCTTATCACCTGGCTGAAATCAGAGTTGCACATCATAGTAGAGCTTTTCTTGAGTGGGCGAGATGACCACAGCCCCTACCCCAGCGCCCTGGCGGGCGAACGCGCCATCAAAGTACATGACCCAGCCATCAGGTGCTTCGCTCCCCGGTAAGAGGGACTGGTTCGGGCTCGCTTCGGGCCTTGGGGCATCGGTCCATTCTGCCACGAAGTCAGCAAGCGCGCCCCCCTTGATGACTCTGGTGCTGCTGAACACTAGCCCCTACAGCTCTATATTCCATTCCACGGCCCTTCCTGCCGCGCTTGGGCTCCGGACTACCCTTTCCAGGGGGTAAGCTGAGACGACCTTGAAGGGGTGGCCTTGGAAGTAGTGGCGCAGCTTACGTGAAGCGACGAGGAGTGCAAGCAAGAGCTTCTGCGGCATGGGGTAGTGTGCTCGGGTATCGCGGAGCACCGTGCTGACGAAGTATACCAGGTGCTCGACGAGGGTGAAGTCCGGACTCTCCGGCGGCTGTGTGGTCTGACAAGGTGCCCCAGGGGCTTGGTCGTAAGTTGGGGCAGCCGCAGCCTCAGGGAGGTCGTCTTGTATGTTGCAGCCGTCTTCCGGCCCTGACGGGGCCTCGGGAGTGCGACCCTTGGGTTGCACGGCCTTGTCCTGACGCTCCTCTCGAACAGCCACCAGCGCCGCACTAGCTGAATGTGGCGTTGCGGCCAGGTAAAGCACCAATGGCTCTTGAGGCTTGGGTGCCACCATCACTCCTGGGCTGGTGAGGTATCTCTTAAGGTCTTCGAACGCTGCATCAGCATCAGGGGTCCATTCGAATAGGCCCTTCCTTTTCATCAGCTTGAAGAAGGGGAGGGCTCTCTCCCCTAGCTTGGAGATGAAATGCCCCAGCGATGTTACACAGCCGGCCAGCTTCTGCATCTCCCCGAGGTTCTTGGGCAGACTCATCCTTTCTATGGCCTTAACCTTCTCGGGGTTTGCCTAGATTCCTCGGTGCGACACGAGGAAGACCAAGAGCTTGCCTGAAGGGACTCCAAACACGCACTTCTCCGGGTTGAGCCGCAGGTCTACCTTGTGTAGGTTGGCGAAAGTCTCTTCCAGATCTGTGATAAGGGTTGAGGCCTCCTGAGATTTTAGCACGATGTCATCCACATACGCCTCAGCGTTTCTCCCGAGCTGTTTTCCCAGTGCGATGTGCATTAACCGCTGAAAGGTTGCTCCTACATACCGTAGCCCAAACGGCATGCATGTGTAGCATTGCACCCCGCACGGGGTGAGGAAGGCATTCTTCTCAATGTCTTCCTACTTCTCGAGCTCGCATTGTACTCCCTCGAAGAGGAAAGGGTGATGCAACACAGTAGCATAGGTATTTCCCTCAGTTTTTGAGAACCAAGGTATCAATCCAGTAGGAGACCACGCGCGAGTCCCTCGCACCTGCACAAATAAATAAGAACTTCGCAGCCAACGCGATAACGGGTTGTCAATCCCTTTACGGTCACTTACGAAAGTGAAATTTGATAGATAGGATCAGATAATATTTTTGGTATTTTTGGTATAAGAACAGAAAGTAAATAAAGAAAATAAGTAACGGCGGCAGAAATTGGCTAGTTGACGGGAAAGTAATATGATAAAGATAGACCTGGGGGCCATAGATTTCACTAGTGGCTTCTCTCATGATAGCAGAATTCTACGGTGGGTGAATAAATTAAGGTCGAGCAATTGATAGAAAAGCGCATACTTTTGAGAATATCTAGGCATGATCATTATATATAGGCATCACGTCCGTAACAAGTAGACCGAAATGATTCTGCATCTACTACTATTACTCCCCACATCGACCGCTATCCGGCATGCATCTAGAGTATTAAGTTCATAAGAGCAGAGTAACGCCATAAGCAAGATGACATGATGTAGAGGGATAAACTCAAGCAATATGATATAAACCCCAGCTTTTTATCCTCGATGGAAACAATACAATACGTGCCTTGCTTCCCCTGCTGTCACTGGGAAAGGACACCGCAAGATTGAACCCAAAGCCAAGCACTTCTCCCATTGCAAGAACTATGGATCTAGTAGGACAAACCAAACCAATAATTCGAAGAGACTTGCAAGGATATTATAATCATACATAAAAGATTTCAGAAAAGAATCAAATATTGTTCACAGATAATCTTGATCATAAACCCACAATTAATCGGATCTCGACAAACACACCACAAAAAGTTTACATCAAATAGATCTCCTCGGAGATCGAGGAGCATTGTATTGAGATCCAAAAAGAGAGAAGAAGCCATCTACTCCCTCCGTTCCTAAATATAAGTCTTTCTAGAGATTCCAACAAGTGACTACATACGAAGCAAAATGAGTGAATCTCCACTCTAAAATATGTCTACATACATCTGTATATTGTAGTCCATTTGAATGTCTTAAAAGACTTATATTTAGGAACGGAGGGAGTAGCTAATAACTATGGACCCGAAGGTCTGTGGTAAACTACTCACAACTCATTGGTGAGGCTATGGTGTTGATGTAGAAGCAATCTGTGATCGAACCCCCTCCGACGGACCTCCGGAACAGGCCCCACGATGGGATCTCACGGGAACAGAAGGTTGCAGCGGTGGAATTAGGGCTTTCTATGTTTTTTCTATGTTTTCAGGGTACATGGATATATATAGGAGGAAGGAGGGCATAGGCGGAGCCAGAGGGGGCCCACGAGGGTGGGGGCGCGCCCTGGACCCTCGTGGCCGCCTCTCTCGTTCCCTCGCGTGTACTCCAAGTCTTCTTTGAAGATACGGTTCCAAAAATAACTCTCCCGAAGGTTTCATTCCGTTTGGACCCCGTTTGATATCCCTTTTCTGTGAAACACTGAAATAGGCAAAAACAGCAATTTGCACTGGGCCTTGGGTTAGTAGGCTAGTCCATAAAATAATATAAAAGTGTATAATAAAGCCCATTAAACATCCAAAACAGAATATATAATAGCATGGAACAATAAAAAATTATAAATATGTTGCGGACGTATCAAGCATCCCCAAGCTTAATGCCTGCTCGTCCTCGAGTAGGTAAATGATAAAAACCGAATTTTTGATGTGGAATGCTAACCAACACAATTCTCAATGTAATTTATTTATTTTGGCATGAATGTTCAGATCTGAAAGATTGAAGATAAAAGTCTATGTTGACATAAGAATAATAATACTCCAAGCATACTAACAAAGCAATCATGTCTTCTCAAAATAACATGGCCAAAGAAAGTTCATACCTACAAAATCATATAGTTAGGCTATGCTCCATCTTTGTCACACAAAATACTCCAATCATGCACAACCCAGGTTTCAGCCAAGCACTTGTTTCATACTTAAATTTTTTCAAACTCTTTCAACTTTCACGCAATATAGGAGTGTGAGCCATGGACATAGCACTATGTGGAATAGAGTGATGGTTGTGGAGAAGACAAAAGAGGAAGATGGTCTCACATCAACTAGGCGTATCAATGGGCTATGGAGATGCCCATCAATACATATCAATGTGAGTGAGTAGGGATTGCCATGCAACGGATGCACTAGAGCTATAAATGTATGAAAGATCAACCAAAGAAACTAAGTGGGTGCGCATCCAACTTGCTTGCTCACGAAGACCCAGGGCATTTGAGGAAGCCCATCGTTGGAATATACAAGCCAAGTTCTATAATGAAAATTCCCACTAGCATATGAAAGTGACTAAACAAGAGACTCTCTATCATGAAGATCATGGTGCTACTTTGAAGCACAATTGTGTAAAAAGATAGTAGCATTGTCCCTTTTTTGGGCCTTTCTTTTTTCTTTGGCCTTTCCTTCTTTTTTTTCCTTTTTTTCTTTGGGACAATGCTCTAATATTGATGATCATCACACTTATATTGATTTACAACTCGATACTAGATCAAAGAATGACTCTATATGAATGCCTCCGGCGGTGTACCGGGATGTGCAATGAATCAAGAGTGACATGTATGAAAAATTATGCATGGTGGACTAGCCACGAATACGATGTCAACTACATGATCATGCGTGGCAATATGACAATGATGAAGCATGTCATAGCAAACGGAACGGTGGAAAGTTGCATGGCAATATATCTCGGAATGGCTATGGAAATGCCATAATAGGTAGGTATGGTTGCTGATTTGAGGAAGGTATATGGTGGGTGCAAGGTACCGGCGAAAGTTGCGCGGTACAAGAGAGGCTAGCAATGGTGTAAGGGTGAGAGTGTGTATAATCCATGGACTCAACATTAGTCATACATAACTCACATACTTATTGGAAAAATCTACAAGTCATCAAAACAAAGTACTACATGCATGCTCCTAGGGGAAGGGTTGGTAGGAGTTAACCATCGCGCGATCCCGACCTCCACACAAAGGATGACACTCAATGAAATACCTCATGTTTCAAATTTTTCAAACAACGGTTACCATACGTGCATGCTACGTGACTTGCAAATCTTAACACAAGTATTTCTCAAATTCACAACTACTCTACTAGCATGACTCTAATATCACCATCCTCATATCTCAAAACAATCATCAAGTATCAAACTTCTCATAATATTCAATGCACTTTATGTGAAAGTTTTTACTATACCCACCTTGGATGCCTATCATATTAGGACTACTTTTATAACCAAAGCACATTACCATGATGTTCTAAAAGACTCTCAAATAGATATAAGTGAAGTATGAGAGATCAATAATTTCTACAAAATAAAACCACCACCGTGCTCTAAAAGATATAAGTGTAGCACTAGAGCAAAAACTATCTAGCTCAAAACATATAAGTCAAGCACATAGAGTATTCTAATAAATTCTAAATCATATTTATCTCTCTCAAAATGTGTGTCCAGCAAGGATGATTGTGGCAAACTAAAGAGCAAAGACTCAATTCATACATGATGCTCCAAGCAAAACACATATCATGTGGTGAATAAAAATATAGTCCCAAGTATAGTTACCGATAGACGAAGACGAAAGAGGGGATGCCTTCCCGGGGCATCCCCAAGCTTAGGCTTTTGGTTGTCCTTGAATTTTACCTTGGGTCGCCTTGGGAATTCCCAAGCTTAGGATCATGCCACTCTTTGCTCCATAATCCATCAAATCCATACTCAAAACTTGAAAACTTCACAACACAAAACTTAGCCAAAAATCTCACGAGCTCCGTTAGTATAAGAAAACAAATCACCACTCAAAGGTACTACAATGAACTCATTCTTTGTTTATATTGGTGTTAAACCTACTATATTCCAACTTCTCTATGATTCATACCCCCCGATACTACTCATAGATTCATCAAAATAAGCAAACAAGAGACGAAAAACAGAATTTGTCAAAAACAGAACATTCTGTAGTAATCTGTAACTTTCAGATACTTCTGTAACTCCAAAAAATTGAAATAAATTGGTAAACGTGAGGAATTTGTCTGCTAATCATTTGCAAAAAAATCAACTAAAAAGCACTCTCCAGTAAAAAATTAAAGCCAATCTCATGAGCGCTAAAGTTTCTGGTTCTTACAGCATGATCATATAAACTTCACACAAGTCTTCCCAAAGGTTCTTCTTGGCACAAACACTAATTAAAACACAAAACCACATCTAAACAGAAGCTAGATGCAAAATTTATTCCTAAGCAGAAGCAAAAACAAAGAAAATAAAATTGGGTTGACTCCCAACAAGCGCTATCGTTTAACGCACCTAGCTAGGCACGATACAAGAATAGATCTAGGTATTGCCATCTTTGGTAGGAAATTCTTCGATTAAGCACTTATAATTCTTAGAAACTTCTTTATTCCTATTGATAATCAAACTTCTAGGAAAGAAATCAAGAAATTCATTTCTAGCAAAGGGTTCCCTCGCAAAAGTGAGAAAGTTTGGATGAACACTTATGGATTTGAGATCCGCAAGTTCCTTAGTAGATGATTAACCCTTATTTTTTGGAACATACATAAACTTGGCCAATTTAGTGGTAGAAGGACTCGATGTAATTTTCACAGCAGAAAGAGCAGACCCTACATTAGTGATAATATCCTCAAGTTTATCTATTCTAGTGGAATCTTGATCTATTCTCTCTTTAACTATAGGTTCATTTTCCTTAGAATTTTTCAGAATAACTCCTACCTTGGATCCATATTGGGTAATTTGGTTATGGATCTTTTTATCCAAACTCTCAACCAACTCCAAAGTAGCAACTTTGTTTTCAATAATTTCAAGCCTTTGCATAAAGTGTTCCAAAGTTAAAATAGTTCCATTAACCAGAAGAGGTGGTGGGCCAAACAATTATGTCATAGCATTATAAGAATCAAAAGTATGGCTACCCAAGAAATTCCCTCCGGTAATGGTATCAAGAATATATCTATTCCACGGAGTTATTCCAACTTAAAAATTGCGAAGAAGCACGAAAGTGGAAAGCTTCCTAGTAGATCTATTTTAAGCATTGCAAATTCTATACCAGGCATCTTTTATATTTTCCTCCTCCCTTTGTTTAAAATTAAGAACTATCGGACTACGGGCTCCGCAAACCCAAGAAGTTCGAACAGAGGGGGTGTGAACAAAGATCTCTCCCACTCACGTCTACCTAGCGTCTCGCCCTCGTCCGATGAAGATATTCAAGCAAACAACAAGTAAAGCACACACAAATTTACCCAGGTTCAGGCCACCTTGTGGTGTAAAACCCTACTTCCTGCTTTGGTGGATTAGCCTCGGGAGGGCTTGAGTATGAACGTGTACAGCGGTTCCTGAGCTCAGGAGGGTCGGGAGGCAAGGGTTCTTGCTCCTTTGTGCGAGGGCGGAGTATCTGGATCTGATCAGGATGCCTCCATAGTGGAGACCCTAGCTACTTATATAGGCGGCCAGGGTCCTCTTCCCCCGAAATGTTTAGGCGGAAAGGGATCCCACAATGGCCATTTTGAGCGGGTACACAAGGACGTCCCTATCCTGACAAAAGCGGTCTTCGCCTGCAAAGGGATCAGGCGGTGACTCGGTGGTGACATCCTCCCTGTCGTCCTTGCGATCTTCGGTCTTGTTGCACCAAAGGGGAAACCTTTGTCCCGCTCCTCGGGAACCTGCGCCTGAGCTGTCTCCTTTGCACCAAAACGGCAACTGCACCGCTGGCACGCGCTGGCACCCGCTAGCGTGGTGCTCACTGCTTGCATCACTGCCTCCTCCTGAGGCAGGCTTTGCCTTGGATTCTCCGCCCCTCCAGAGCAACCTAGACGAGGCCGCTCCTAAGGGGGTCTTGATGTCATTCTTCTCACGAGGCCTAGCCCCCCTCGCGAGGGTCTTGAGCAGCTGGTCGATCAGCTGGGCCGTACCAGGCCGTAGCAGGAGCGCGTCGTGGCCCGTAGACAGGCAAGTCTGGGTACCCTGGTTCCCAAGACGCTGACAGTAGCCCCCGGGCCCAAGGCGCGCACGGAGTTGGCTTCGGGGCGAAGCCTTAGTCGAGGATGAAGCGCCGCGGGCCTTAAAAGACTGCGGGCCAGGCTGGCGCATGACGGTTGGATGTGACGTGGGCGACTCTCCTTCCCACGCAGTCTTGGCGACCGTGCAACTTGACAAAAGGGACTGTCTTCGCTGTAGAGGAGTTATCGCCTCCTTTCCTTCCTGCTCAGATCCCCTTCTTGTTCGCCTCCAGCCTTCCCAAATCGCCAGCAACCTCTAGCGTCTTCAGCGATGGCGAAGAAAAGTAAGGGCGCCGCGTAGGCGTCCGGATCTGCTTCCTCCCTCGAGGCGGCGCTCGAGGAGTCCACCATCATCGAGGAGGGGGACTACTCGGAGGTCTAGTCTTTCTTGTCGAGCGTCCACAACGAGCATGGCCCAACGAAGATTTGGGTTGGGTCCACCGCGGCGCTGATCTTGCCGAAGTCTTGCTACCACTTCTTCCTCCACAGCATCTCCGTCGGGCTCGTGCCGCCCTTCTCGGAGTTCTTCTACGCCATCTTGAATCACTACCAGGTGCACGCCCTCCACATCCAACCTCGCTCCATCTGTGTCATGTCGCTCTTCGCGTTTTACTGCGAGGCGTGTGTGGGGGTGAAGCCGACTGTCGCCCTCTTCCGCCACTTCTTCTCCATGCAGCGGTATGACGAGGGTCCGTGCTTGGGTTGTGTCTCCTTCCTCTTCCAGCGCCAGGGCTGCAGGCTGATGAGAGCCGGGAAGAAGATAGACACCCACCAGAAGAGGTGGGTCTATCTGGATGCCCAGCTTATTCACCCACTGCTGGCTGCTTACTGCACGTCCGGTGAAACGTGCCTGCTGGAGCTACGCGAAGCTCAATGACCCCCTTGCCGAGCCTGTCTTGGCAAAGATCGAGGCCGACCTGGGGTCGAGGCTTGAATGGGCCCAGATTGTGAAGGAGTTCCCGAGGCAGCGGCTGGCGCCGCTCCAGGCACATTCGCGCCCCATGTGGGAGCTAATGGGGGATGATGATAGGCTTCAGCTGCGCTCGGGGACGCTGGCCGAGGCCGACCTGGAACTCGTCTCGATCACCCTCCTGGGGATGGTTCCTAAGGACCTCTCGGGGGGCCACCTGCCGCTGTATAGCCGTCCTGACAAGGCCGAGCTGCTGAAGGCCGTGTCAGGTTTCGGGGTGCCCGTGGCTGCTCCGCCCACGGTCGACATGTCCTCCGGTGTCAAGGAGGGGAGCGACGGGAGGAGGACTCGAAGGAGACCCTGGGCGACGAGGACCGGGTCGACGAGGAGGACACCTCCGAGGCGTCCGCTGCGAAAGTGGCGTCAGGGGCAGGTGCTGCTGGGCGGCCCCAGGCAACCACCCAGCGTCGATCCGGGCATGCTACGTCCGGAGGGAGCAATGCGGCGACCCCGCCGAAGGGCGCTGTGCCGACGAAACCGGTGACCGCAGCCGTGCCCAAGTCCGTGGCCTCGCGCCTTGCCAGCATTCGGACTGCTGGCACGCCCGTAGCACCGGCGGCTGCGGCCGACCTGCTGATGAAGAGGAGGGCGCGCCACGCCTCCGACGAGTAAGTGTGCAATCTCCTGCTATTCCTTGGTCGCTATGTTCCTGACGTACTTCTCCCAGCGCAGCAGCCTGGGTGGCGTGATGAAGAAAGCGAAGGGGGAGGTCATGTCGGGGTACCCCGCTCCACCTGCCGCTGTTGTCGTCGCGGAGAAGGGTGCCACTGCTTCGCGCACCTTGGCCGGCCAGGCCATCGAGCACACGGTGGTGGCGTCGCCTAAGGGCATCGTTGATGTTTGCGAGGCCACGGTGGATCCTGCTCCCACTGCTACAGCGAGGGGAGCCAGAGCCCTCGAGCCCCTAGTCGAGCAGGCGATCTCGATGGCATCCGTCCGCCAGCTGGTGCGGTCTGGCTGTGAGACCTTGGAAGCCGCTTCCGCTGTGCTGGGTCGGCTCCGTGCCGAACTTCTGGGTGGTGACGGTCGCGTGATGGAAGGACGCCTAGGTCTAATCTCTGGGTGGCTCCTGGCAGACGAGTCTGCGCGGGCCTCCTAGAACCAGGCCTCAGCGGTCGCCGCCAAGGGTCAGGAGGAGGCCGCGGCAGCCACGCGGGCGCGCGACGTCGCGCGAGCCGATGCGGCGTCCTCCAAGAAGCGCTGCCACAAGGTGGAGGGCGAGCTGGAGGCCCTTCGCGAGGAAGGCACCAAGCGCGCCCTGGAGCTCGAAAGGTTGGAGAAGGAGCTCAAGGCACAGATGGCTGAGACGTCCCGGCTACAGCATGAGCAGCTCATTGATCGCACAAGCCTGGAGAAGCCGAAGGCCGAGGTCGAGCAGGCCAAGGCGACCCAAGCTGCGCGCGACAAGGAAGATGCCCTCGCGGCCTCGCCAGCGGTGAGTTGCGAGCCCCTTGCTGCCTTCGAGCTCGAGGCCCGTACGGCGCTGCAGATTGCTTACGGAGAAGGGTTCGAGAAGCCGTTGGCCACCCCGGAGGATGGCTCCGCCGGGCTCCTCGCCGCGCTCGTGAAGTCCCTGCGCGACGTTACGGCCGCGATCGGCCAGTTAGCAGACGTCGAAAGTCGCACGCTCCTTATCTTGGCCCTGACACAAGTGTACGGCCACCTCTGTCTCCGCGATCCCACTCTTGAACTGGCCTCGCTGTCCGAGCCCGTAACCACGAGCATAGAGGGCGCAACTGCTGAGGCCCTGGAGGCGAAGGTCAAGGAGCTGGTGGAGGCGTTCCTCCGGGTCGCTGCTGCCGTGGCCGAGGAGGCAGAGGCTGGTGACGGCGCGCCTGTCAATGCCTGACCTGTTCCTGTCCAGATGAGAGAAGTGCAAGTGCCTTGGGGAGGCGTAAGGACTCGCTCGAATTTGGAGAACTTGATATTATTGTAATAACTAGACTTGAACTTGGTGATTTCCGTGCTTGCTTCCTTTCATGTTTGCTTAGGTGCTCTGCGTTGACAAGGCCCAACCCCGCGCATACCTCGATCGCCATTGAGCCCTCCCGGTGACCGGGGTTATCGTAATAACTAGACTCAAGGAATGAGGGGCTACGTGGCTTGTGAGGCCCCTGTGTCGCGATGCCCAGGGGCCCCCCTTGACGTCCCGTTTGCGTTCCGCGTCGGCAGGGCCCAGCCCCGCACATACCTCGACCGCCGTTGAGCACCAGGCTCAAGGAGTGAGGGGCTACGTGACTAGTGTGGCCCCTGGGTCGCGATGCCCAGGGTCCCCCTTGATGTGCGAACGGCTCTCATGAGGGAGAACCAGCACCATACCTTGCTCCCGAGCCTTCGCCTAGGATAGGGTGCGAGAAAGCCAGGTGTCTGGGCACCTGGTAGAGTGGCGTCTACCAGGCGTGACCTGTGCATAGCCCCCGTGCCTAGCCCCCGTCGCGACACCCATCCAAGGAGAAGCTGTTAGCGTCGTGAGCTGAAAAGCTCCCTGAGGTTGGTGCGACCGCTGGGGGCCTCCCTAAGTTGTTTATAACTAGCGAGGAGCATAGAGCTACCACACTTGCGTGGAGTGTGGGCATAACCGCGCCTCGGTCGTAGCGGCTAGCACGGAACTTTGTGCTTCCACTGGTTCGTGGGCAAAACCGCTCCTCGGTTGGTTCTGCCAGCGCAGAGCATGGTACTTCCACTGAACCGTGGGAGGGAGCCTCCCACCGGGAGAGACTCCGGGGCGTGTACAGTCCCGTCCTGACACGTGGCTTGCACGACAGGACAGCCAAGGTGTATATGGGCCTTCCTCAGGACGAGCTAAACGACTCTGAGGAACTTCTCGTGAGCTTACGCATCACTCACGAGACCCTACCCTGAGGCGGGTTGTGCTTGAGTCTTCTTCTGCAAAATGTGAAAAGAGATGTGTTGTGTCGACCTGCGCCGAGTGCATCTCTAGAGGGCATCGCATGAGAAGGCCGCAGCACCAACGACCCCAGGAGGTGACGTTAGCGGGACCGGCCTGTAAGACAGAGCTCAACCGCTGGATTTATCGACGCTGCAGGGACGGACCCGAGCACATACGCGGTGCCCAGTCTTCTCATGCAACAGTCCAAAAGAAAAACAACCGGCGCGCGGTTCCCGCGTGAGCGAGGCACCTGCCACGGGCCCCTGCGTACCCATCCAAGATTAGCCCATGCGAGAACAAGGCACCAAGGACCACGGGAGGTGACGTCACGGGAATGGTTCGTGAGACAGAGCTCAGACCTTGGATTTAGCGACGCTGCAGGGACGGACCCGAGCACAGATGCCGTGCCAGTCCTTAATCATGGGGCGGTCGCGAGTGGGCTCACAAGGGCTCACGACCTTAGCGGCGGTGAGAACGCCGAGCATATAGGTAATGCAAATAGGAAGAAACAACTAGCCTTGATTCATGCGCAAAAGAGACAGTTGCCGGGGGGGTGAGCCCCCAGCAACTTGAGGATGGTGCAGCCTGAGGGGCGCCCTCGATTGAATACCTGAGACATCACCTGACACTTGTCGAAGAAGAGTTGGGGTAGCTGAAGACGCGAGCCTGCGGATCGCTCCTGAGGATCATCAAGCTCCCGAGGGCCAGGGGCTCCGGAGGCCCTCAGTGGTCACGAGGGTCCGGCTCCCGCTCTGCCTGGACTGCCCGCCACTGAGCCTCTCGAGCCCCCATAGCCTGTTGTGCGAGGTACTGGAACGTGGTGGCTGCCCTGCGGAAGCCGAAGAGCGTGCGAATGTAGCGATAGGGGAGAGCCCTCCTCCAGCCGACTGCCGTTGGCCAGAAGGGCTCCAAAGAAGCGGCTCGTTTGAGGCCCGCGACATCGATGCAGACGTGGAAGTGGTTGCTTGGGTTGCGGGTAGGTGAGCTTGGCATCATGCGGCTACACCCACCGCGTATGAGCCTTGCGTACTGAAGTTCCTTGGTAACCTGGTCGATGAAGTCCTGAGCCCCCAGCGTTGTACGGTCCACGCTGGGCTCACAAAAACGCGCGTCGAGACACGCCTGCAGGTGGTGCCCGAATACCTCCCTCGAGACGCTGGTCAGACCAGAGGCGCTCCACATGAGAGCCCCTGAGCCCGTCCTGAGAGGGGCGTCGGGCTCGCCTCCCTATGCGAGAGTGGAGGGCGCCTCGTTGGCAGGCGTGGGTCCTGAGACGGGGCCGTCAGGAGCCTCCGTGTGCTGAGGTCCGACGGCGGGCAGGTTCTTCCTCTGCTTGGGGGCGGTCTGTGATGACCCACAACCGTAAGGGATCTATTGCAGCATTTTCGATAAGTAAGAGTGTCGAACCCAACGAGGAGCAGAAGGTATTGATAAGTGATTCTGAGCAAGGAATAACTGCAAGCACAGAAAGATAACTTTTTAGGGGTTTTCTTGATATAAGCAACAGGAAAGTAAAAGCGAGCAAAGTAAAAGGCACTGGAGAGTAACAAGTGGCCCAATCCTTTCTGAGCAAAGGAGAGACCTAGCAACTGAACTTATAAAGGCTAAAGTGTTCTTGAGGACACACAGGAGAGGTAGTCATGTGCTTTCGCCATATTCCGTATCGGTACTATGTGATGTGTTGATAAGTGTTGAGTGGGTGGATCTTTGCTAGTACACCCTCTAGACTAAGATGAGTGCACTCTTATGATTAAACACCTTGCAAGCATCCACAAATACAAGATAGTATTTAAGGCAAAAGCCTAACCATAGCAATACAATCGATGATCCATTGTTCCCTTGTGCAAAAGCGTGCGAACTGGGGTTCAAGTTTCTGTCACTCCGGCAACCCACCGTAAGCATTCTTTGTACACAATGTATTCCCCTAGGTCCTTAATAAGGCGAAGTGTTGAGTGTTCGACTCACACAACACCACTAGGAAAATAACAACACAACTTAAGTATCAAACAACAGATATTACTTCAGCATCATATGACTACTAACAACAAGACTTCTCCATTGTCCTCAAGAACTAAAGTAACTACTCACTAGACATAAAAGAGATCATGATCAGTGGAGATAGATGGATGATAAACAATCTGGACACAGTGATATTTCTCCAACAAAACTCAATAGCATTCACCACAAAGTAGTAATCAACACCGATAGGGTAGAGAGGATAGAGAGTACGGATTACAACGCAAGTTGCAATTGTGAGATGAGATTGGATGAACATGGAGATGGTGCTGATGTTGGGGATGATGTTGATGATGATCTCGATGATGCCCGTGACGATAGTGATGACGATGGCGATGATCTCCCCTTCCGGGAGGTGATCTCCCCGGCGGAATCTGCCCGCCGGAGATGGTTTTCTTCTCTGTAGGTTTCCGCCACGGAGCGGCGGCGGAACTCCGTAAACTCCCCTCCTTTTAGGGTTTCTGGATGACGAGGAGTATATAGGCCAGAGGGGGGAGCCTGGAGTGGGCCAAGGGCTCCAGGCACCCTCCCGGCGCGGCCAGGGTGGGGGCCGCGCCAGGTGGCCGCCTGGGCACCCTGTGGCCCCCTCTGGTTGTTCTTTTGCGTATCTTCGTGATCCTTCTGGAAAATACCCTCCGTCGATTTTCAGGTAATTTGGAGGTATTCTTCTTCAGCAACTCAGCGTCCACTTTTTACCGCTAAATCCTGCGTCTGCTGCTTCGGCACCGGAAAGTTGCAAACTGTGTAAAATAGGCCAAAACAACATAAGAACATCATCGTAATGTGAAATATATCAATGAATAAGGATGAATTACGATATAAAATAGTGATGCATTTTGGACGTATCAACACCCCCAAGCTTAGACCTCGCTTGTCCCCAAGCGAATACTGAGCTCGGTAAACCTGTCCACAAGTTTAGAGAGTGAAGTGTCGATAAATAGAATACGGACAAGAAGCATCACAGTTTCTTCACCAAACTCAAATATCCTCAACAGCAATCTTGAACTCATAAGGCCCTTATAAAAGAGTGGTAACACTTATAATCGAAAGTAGGGCTAAGGAAACTCATCAAATCATGGCAAACATGTCCTTTGGTCAAAGAACAACTAATAGCTTTTACTTTTGCTCTTTCTCTTTATGTTTTGATGAGATTAATTGAAGCTTTTGAAAGAACATGTTATTAGGCAAGAAGTGAAAACGTTAACACAAAGGAAGATGTTTGCTTTAGCTGGGCTTGACAAACAACTTACTTACCAAATGATAATGTCAACAAGGATATGATATGAAAAATCTTAATGCAACTTTATATGGATGAATCCTCGTCAACATCAAATGTCTGCTCTCTTTAAGAATAGAAGGAAGTTGGAATAACTGACTCAACCTAAAACTAAGAGATAGGCCCTACTCTAGGGAAGTAGGGAAAACTCATGTGCTATCCTTAAATCAAACATAATGAAAACAAGTTTTGAGAGGTGCATGATTTGTCAACGAATGCTAATAGATAACTCAATTACTTCTCAAACTGGACAAGTTTCGAGGAACGGCTCTCGCACGGGGACGATCACATCCCCTTAATCTCCTTTGTTTATCACTGCCAAAAGTTTTCTGATTTCTCATGAACAAATCGTGAAGGAGGGTTTGTTTGTTGTATTATCTTTTATGAGCCGGGCGCACTCATGCCAGTTCCTCCTCGTATTAGGGGTTTGCAGATTTGACATGCAATCCCGGGGTAAAACTTGTCCAACTTAAAAACATCATGAATTAACTACTACTTCCTCATGAGCTAAAACAGGGGCACAAAATAGATGATTTTGAACATTTAAGGATAACACATAAATTCTATACTTTAGGAGGTAGTAGTGGAATACCACGAATAGGAAGGTATGGTGGACTCATATGGAAGGTATTGGTTTAAGGGTATGGATGCACAAGCAGAATTCCGCTTAGTACATAGTTTATGCTAGCAAAGGCTTTGAGAGAACAGACAATTGATGATGACTAAGATGCAAAGCAATATAAAGCATAAACATTAAAATAAGCATAACACATCAAGTTGTCTTCCTTGTCAGCATAACACTTCAAGCATAATAACATAAAGGTTTTGGCTATGTCGCTACTTTAAGAAAATCATGCTTGTTGTTATGACCAAAGCTATGTTTGCCAAGATTAAATAAAGTTTTCAAAGCCATACCTGATATAAGGTCAATACTCCCCATAAGAATCATCATATAAGGTCGATTGCGTGAAGAGAATACCGACTGCAGCAAAGGAACCAATGGACTTCTCATTAATATTCCATCATAGACGACTCCACACTCACGGATACAATCTCTCCACAGAAGGAGTGATAGACCTCAATGCACACACCTGTTTCATATAATAACCTCCCTAGACATGATACGACTCTACTTGACTCTAAAAGACAAAAGATAAAGATAAAGATACCGGGCACTCCCCCAAGCTTGGAAAAAGCCAAGGGGATGCCATTACCCAAGGAGATTTCACTCCTCATTCTTGTTGACGTTGCGCTTCCATGGAAGGGTTTCTCCAGTCTCATATGAGAAGTTTGTCTCCTGAATCCTGCATGCAGCACCCATACCCATGCACATAAACCTTAGTTCATACTCACAGTTCTAGTGATGTAGATCATAAATTTGCCCTTGGAGCTCTTAAATTCTTTCTTCAGATGTGGTGATGCTTTTCCACATCTCCTTCATCTCCTTCAGGAAGTAGGTCTTCAGCTCGTTGATGATGTCAAAGTTAGCTTCAACACCACGCTCGATCATCTTCTTGTACTTGAAGACTTCTTGCTCCACTTCTTCTAGCCTGGCCTGGATGCTCCCCTCCTTGATAGGTCCCTTCAGATCTTCTTGATGGAGGACACCGCCTCCATCCGAATAACATGAGGGTGCTTCTTCACCTCAGCGAGGTAAGGGTTGATGACGTTGTCGACGAACTTGTCCTTGGGGGAACTTGGGGAAGCCATGGCACCTAGGTCTAGCTAAAAGATTTCTTGGCAGAAACAGATCGAAAAGAAAACACACGAAATCGCGAGATACGTTGCCGGAACAATTCGGGCAAATATATAGCAAAAATTTCTGCACAGAAATGAAGGTAACAAGCTAAAGTGGGGTCGGAGACGGACTCCTGGGTGCCCAGGCGGCCTCCCGGCGCGGCCAGGAGGTAGGCCGCGCCAGGGGGGCGCCTGGGCCCCCTGGAGCTTGTCTCCGGCTCCACTTAGGCTTATAATTTTCCTAATTTCGCAAAAACTCATAATATGGAACTTTTATGGCGGTTCGTGATGTTTCCTTACCGTAATACATACCTTTTCTTATTATGCTTCTGTTGGTGTCTGAAACAGGGCTGCAACATGTTCTTTGTGAGTTGTTGTGTATATCATATTCACATCAACATTGACAGGGTCTCCTGCTATGTAATGCTTAAGTCTTTGCCCATTCACAACTTGAGGTTTGGTGCCTTCAAAATTGTTAATCTTGATTGCACCAGACCGATAGACTTCTTCAATATGAAATGACCCTTCCCACCTGGAAAGTAGTTTGCATGGAGAAAACCTGAAACGGGATCTAAACAACAAAACTTTATCACCAACATTAAATTCACGTTTCAGAATCCTCCTATCATGCCACTTCTTTACCTTTTCCTTGAACATTTTAGCACTCTCGTCAACTTCACTTCTCCACTCATCTAGAGAAGTCAAGTTCATGAGACGCTTCTCACCAGCTAACTTTGGGTCAGCATTAAGCTCTCTAACAGCCCAGAAAGCTTTGTGCTCTAATTCTAATGGCAAATGGCAAGCCTTGCCATAAACCATCTTATAGGGGGACATGCCCATGGGGTTTTTGTAAGCAGTTCTATACGCCCACAAAGCATCTCCTAACTTATTTGACCAGTCCTTTCTATTTCTGTTTACTGTCTTCTGTAAGATCAACTTGATCTCTCTATTGGTGAGCTCAACTTGCCCACTAGTTTGAGGATGGTATGGTGAAGCAATTCTATGATTGACATCGTACTTGGCTAAAGCTTTTCTAAAAGCTCCATGCGTGAAGTGTGATCCTCCATATATTGCTGCAAAGGATCATTAGGGGGAATAGCAATAGAAGCAATACTTTCAATAATTTTATCATCACTAGGTAAATCGGTACCACGAGGCTGCTTAGAGAACTTAGAAAAGTTAAATTCATATGGCTCACCATTGAATTCAACAGAAACTTTACCTTTCTTGCAATCTATTATAGCTCCACAAGTTCTGAGAAAAGGTCTACCAAAAATAATAGGACAAAAATTGTCCCTCACTAAACCAAGTACTAGAAAGTTGGTAGGGTATTTTACCTTTCCACATAGGACTTCAACGTCTCTCACAATTCCGATACGAGAGATAGTTGCTCTGTTTGCAAGATGAATGGTAACATCAACTTCCTCAAGTTAACAAGGTGAAATCTCACCAATGATCTCTTGATAAAGTGAATAGGGGATAGCACTAGCACTCGATCCCAAATCGCATAGCCCATAATAATTGTGATCTCCTATTTTAACAGATACTACTGGAGTACCTGAAATTGGGCCTTTATTCTTGGCTGTGACAAGGTTAGTGGAAACAGCACAAAAATTTACATTGGAATCCAAAATATCATTAGTAACAAGGTCTTTAACCAATGCAACTTGAGGATCGACCTTGATCTGGTCCTCAGGCTCATCAATTCTTCTCTCACTTTTATTTATTATGCCTGTCACAAGAGAGTGCTCCCTTATCCTTGCGGGAAAAGGAGGCTTTTCATATATAACTGCAGGCAAAATAGGGTCAGCAACATGAATATCAACAAGTAACTCTTTGAAAGGTTCATGATGCTGATCTCTCTTCTTTTTAAAAGAGTCAACGTGAGAGGCAAAATCCTTACAGAAATCAATCATTAGATGGGAATCAAGACCAATCTTAGAGCAAAAGGTATTGAAGTAATCAGTTTTCACATAGCTTTCAATATAATCATGCTCATAATTTATAGCGGGTTCAATACCTTTATCGATTTCCCAATCTTCGGTATTCCTCTGGATCCTTTCAATGAGATCCCACCTTTCTTCAACGCTCTTTGTCTGAAATACCCCACTAGAGGAGGCATCCAGCATCTCCTTATCCTAACGAGAAAGCCTGGCATAAAAATTTGTAAGTATAATTTTCTTGGGGAGCTCATGAATAGGACATTTGAGTATTAGGGACTTCAATCTCCCCCAAGCTTGAGCAATGCTTTCTCCGTCACGAGACCTAAAGTTATAGATATAGTTCCTGTCTCGATGAATTTCATGAAGAGGATAAAACTTGGTATAAAAGAGAGAAATAAGCTCTTGCCAATCAAGCAAGTGTGAGTTATCGAGAAGCTTATACCAATCTGAAGCTGTATCTATAAGCGATACAGAGAACAATTTCCTCATGACAAACTCCATTGATACACCTGCAAGCTTCAATAATGAACATAGTTGTGACAGATATAGCAAGTGTTCACCGGGATGTCTGTCTCCTGCATAACGATTAGCCAAAACATAATCGATAATACCACCTGGTATTTTATAGGGCACAATTTCAGTAGGGGGAGGAGCAACCACCACAGATGTGGGGCGTCTTCCCATAAGCAACGATCCAATAGCAAGGTTGTCCATAAGGACAAAGAGCAGCAACAGCAAAATAAAAACAGAAATATAAAAACTTCCTTACCAGCTTCACTTACCAATAGCGCTACACTCCCCGGCAACGGCGCCAGAAAACGGTACTTGATGACCCACAACCGTAAGGGATCTATTGCAACGTTTTCGATAAGTAAGAGTGTCGAACCTAACGAGGAGCAGAAGGTATTGATAAGTGATTCTGAGCAAGGAATAACTGCAAGCACTGAAAGATAACTTTTAGGGGTTTTCTTGATATAAGCAACAGGAAAGTAAAAGCGAGCAAAGTAAAAGGCACTCGAGAGTAACAAGTGGCCCAATCCTTTCTGAGCAAAGGAGAGGCCTAGCAACTGAACTTATAAAGGCTAAAGTGTTCTTGAGGACACACGGGAGAGGTAGTCATGTGCTTTCGCCATATTCCGTATCGGTACTATGTGATGTGTTGATAAGTGTTGAGTCGGTGGATCTATGCTAGTACACCCTCTAGACTAAGATGAGTGCACTCTTATGATTAAACACCTTGCAAGCATCCGCAAATACAAGATAGTATT
Organism: Secale cereale; assembly: GCA_902687465.1. NCBI lineage: Eukaryota > Viridiplantae > Streptophyta > Magnoliopsida > Poales > Poaceae > Secale > Secale cereale. The sequence goes on along the minus strand of LR738711.1, from coordinate 829,614,036 downwards.
TAAGGCAAAAGCCTAACCATAGCAATACGATCGATGATCCATTGTTCCCTTGTGCAAAAGCCTGCGAACTGGGGTTCAGGTTTCTGTCGCTCCGGCAACCCACCGTAAGCATTCTTTGTACACAATGTATTCCCCTAGGTCCTTAATAAGGCGAAGTGTTGAGTGTTCGACTCACACAACACCACTAGGAAAATAACAACACAACTTAAGTATCAAACAACACATATTACTTCAACATCATATGACTACTGACAACAAGACTTCTCCATTGTCCTCAAGAACTAATGTAACTACTCACAAGACATAAAAGAGATCATGATGAGTGGAGATAGATGGATGATAAACAATCTGGACACAATGATATTTCTCCAACAAAACTCAATAGCATTCACCACAAAGTAGTAATCAACACCGATAGGGTAGAGAGGATAGATAGTACGGGTTACAACACAAGTTGCAATTGTGAGATGAGATTGGATGAAGATGGAGATGGTGCTGATGTTGGGGATGATGTTGATGATGATCTCGATGATGCCCGTGACGATGGTGATGACGATGGCGATGATCTCCCCTTCCAGGAGGTGATCTCCCGGCGGAATCTGCCCGCCGGAGATGGCTTTTCTTCTCTGTAGGTTTCCGCCATGGAGCGGCGGCGGAACTCCGTAAACTTCCCTCCTTTTAGGGTTTATGGATGACGAGGAGTATATAGGCCAGAGGGGGAAGCCTGGAGTGGGCCAGGGGCTCCAGGCGCCCTCCCGGCGCGGCCAGGGTGGGGGCCGTGCCAGGTGGCCGCCTGGGCACCCTGTGGCCCCCCTCTGGTTGCTCTTTTGCGTATGTTCGTGATCCTTCTGGAAAATACCCTCCATCGATTTTCAGGTAATTTGGAGGTATTCTTCTTCAGCAACTCAGCGTCCACTTTTTACCGCTGAATCCTGCGTCTGCTGCTTCGGCACCGGAAAGTTGCAAACTGTGTAAAATAGGCCAAAACAACATAAGAACATCATCGTAATGTGAAATATATCAATGAATATGGATGAATTACGATATAAAATAGTGATGCATTTTATCAGTCTGCAGGGCGAAGATGGCTCCACCTTCGTCGAGGCTCTTGGTCGCCGTGGTCTGGTGGGCGCGCTCCAGGGAACGCACCGCTTCCTTCTCGTCGGAGGCGATTATGATGACTCCGCCGCTCCCGGGCATCTTGAGGACGTTGTAGCCGTGATGGGTCGCCGCCATGAACTTGGTGAGGGCGGGATACCCAAGGATGGCGTTGTACGGGAGGTGGATGTTGGCGACGTCGAAGTCGATGAGCTCGGTGTGATAGTTGTCGCGATCACCGAAGGTGACGGGGAGGCAGACCTGCCCCATCGGGAGTGTGGAGCCATCTGTGACTCCGTAGAATGGCTTGGTTGGGTGGAGCTGATCATAGGGGACCTGGAGCATCTCGAAGGTCTAGACAGAGAGGACGTTGAGCCCTGCTCCGCTGTCGATGAGAGTCTTGGTCACGAGGACGTTGCTGATGGTCGTAGTGCAGAGCATCGGGAGAGCGCCTGGGGCTGCGGTGCACTTGAGCTCGTCCTTGGGGTCGAAGGCGATGACCTACTTGGTCCACGTGAGGTTGCGCGCGGTGTCAGGCCTAGGAAGCGCCGCGTTCACCTCGCGAGCGAACTGCTTGAAGATGCGGTGGGAAGCCGGAGCATGGGCTCCTCCCAGGATGCATGCAACCGCGCGTGGCTCCTGAAAGGCCCCTTCTTCATCCCCCTGGCGGTTGTTGTCGTTCCTTCTTGGCGGTGGTGGCAGCGGAGGCAGGCCTGCGTTGCCCTATGGACGACCCTCACGAGGCTGGTCGCGCCAGGGGGCGTCACAAGGCTGCTCCTGCCAGTGGTCTTCGCGAGGTTGGTCACGCCATCCTTGGCGCGAGTTCCTGCCGTCCCAGCGTCCTCCACCACGGCCCCCTCCGCGGTCGTAGCCGCGGTTGTCGCCCTCAGGGCGCTGCCCGACGCGCCCGCTGCCCATCACCCTGAGCTCTTGGCAGTCGTTAGTGTTGTGGTTGTGAACATCGTGGAAGACGCTATACAGATAGTTGTCTCTGGGGGGGGGGGGTTGTTGTTGTAGCCGAAGCCACGCTTTACTTCTGGTTCCGCAGCCAGCACGGCGGGTCCCTTGCGCTTCGCTTCCTTGGCCTTGGCCTTTTTGTCGTCAGCCTCCTCTTCAGGCAGCTCCAGGAGAGAGAGGCGTCCTTCCTCTGCCCCGGCGCACTTCACCGCGAGCTTGAACATCTCGAGGGTTGTGCACAGGTCCTCGTGGATGGCGAGCCCCACCTTCATCCTGACATCGCGGACACCGTCAGAGAGTGCCGAGATGATGGCCTCGTCTGAGACACTAGGGATCCTGAGGCGCACGGTGTTGAAACGCTGGATGTACTTCTGCAGGGTCTCCCCAGGTTGCTGCCTTACGCGGCGCAGATCCGCGCCCGCCAGGGCTCGGTCGCGGGTACCCTGGAAGTTGGTGAAGAAACGCTCATGAAGCTCCCCCCAGGAGGAGATGGATCCCACGGGGAGGTTCAGGAGCCCGGAGCGGGTGCCATCCTTGAGGGCCATGGGGAACCAGTTCGCCATGACCTGCTTGGTGCCGTTCGACAGCTCGATGCTTAGCTCGTAGAGCTGGAGGAACTCTGCGGGGTCGGCGGTGCCATCGTAGCGCGGAGGTAGATCCGACTTGAACTTGCCGGGCCAGACGAGGCACCGCAGCTCTGGAGCTAGGGCGCGACATCCAGCCACGCTCATGATTGCAGGTGCCCCCTCCGCCTGCGGTGCTGGTTCCTGGGGCACAGGCGCCACCACCTCCTGTGGTGAGTGGTTCTGGTGCTGCGGGACGGGGGGCCCGCGAGGGCTTGCCAGGAAATTCGGAATCACCTGGCAGCTCTCCTCATCGCGCGCAGGGGCCCTGCGGGGCTGCTCGCACTGCGGAGCCTCGTGTTTGAGCCCCTGGCCGGCGCCATACAGTGGAAGTGGAGCCGGGACATCATGGCCATCGTTCCCCGCCATGAGTGACGGAGGACGGGAGGAGTGAGTTGGTGCAGGTGCCTCCCCAGCGGCGTTGACGAGCTCGGTGATGCAGTGGAGCCATTCGTCGTAGAGGTCGTCCGCCGGGCGGTAGCGCAGGAGCTCCCGCGCCATCAGTAGCGCGGGCTGCTGGTAGACCGGCCCGCGGCGGATCAGCGAGGACGACACCGCAACCGGCGAGGGTGACGGTGTTGCCGTGCGGCCATTGCGCCGCACGGACAGCGGCAACGACGAGTCCTGCTGCTCGTGGACGGCCGGGTCGATGGCGGCATTGGCGACCGGTGAGTTGGGGCGGAGCGGTGCACCGTTGCCCGTGGGCGCCGTCTGAGAGACGATGGCGGCGCAGTGGGCGGCGCACGCCCATCATGTGTCCACCATGCCGGTGAAGCGTGGTCGACGAACGAGAGAGGGACGAGGTCGTCGGAGAGGCGAGATTTCGACACGCCCCCTACCTGGCACGCCAAATGTCGGATTACGGGCTCCGCAAATCCAAGAAATTCGAACACAGGGGCGTGAACGAAGATCTCTCCCACTCATGTCTACCTAGCATCTCACCCTCGTCCGATGAAGAGATTCAAGCAAACAACAAGTAAAGCACACAAGAATTTACCCAGGTTTAGGCCACCTTGCGGTGAAAAACCCTACTTCCTGCTTTGGTGGATTAGCCTCGGGAGGGGTTGAGTATGAACAAGTACAATGGTTCCTGAGCTCGGGAGGAGAGCTTAGGAGGGTCAGGAGGCAAGGGTTCTTGCTCCTTTGTGCGAGGGCGGAGTCTTTGGATCTGATCAGAATGCCTCTATAGTGGAGACCCTAGCTACTTATATAGGCGGCCAGGGTCCTCTTCCCCCGAAATGTTTAGGCGGGAAGGGATCCCACAACGGCCATTTTGAGCGGGAACACAAGGACGTTCCTATCTTGACAAAAGCGGTCTTCGCCTGGAAAGGGATCTGGCGGTGACGCGGTGGTGGGCTCGGTGGTGACATCCTCCCTGTCGTCCTTGCGGTCTTCGATCTTATTGCACCAAAGGGGAAACCTTTGTCCCGCTCCTTGGGAACCTACGCCTGCGCTGTCTCCTTTGGACCAAAACGACAACTACGCCGCAGGCACACACTGGCACCCGCTGGCGTGGTGCGTCACTGCTCGCGTCACTGCCTCCTCCTGAGGCAGGCTTGGCCTTGGATTCTCCGCCCCTTCGGAGCAACCTAGCCGAGGCTGCTCCTAAGGGGGTCTTGATGTCGTTCTCCTCGCGAGGCCTAGCCCCCCTCGCAAGGGTCTTGAGCAGCTGGTCGATCAGCTAGGCCGTACCAGGCCGTAGCAGGAGCGTGTCATGGCCCGAAGACAGGCAAGTATGGGTACCCTGGTTCCGAGGACGCCGACAAGAACCTCACTCTCGGGAGTATTGATAATGATAGGCATGCTAGCCATGACGGCAAGGCAAAGCGGTAAAACACACGAAAGAATAAGGGCAAATAAAACGGCAAGGGTGAAGTGGGGGAGAGGAAAGAGAGGCAAATAATGTAGTGCGAAGGATAAGGGTTTGTGATAGGTACTTGGTATATGACTTTTGCGTAGATCTCCCCGGCAACGGTGCCAGAAATTCTCCTTGCTACTTCTCGAGCTTATGTTGTATTCCCTCAAAGAGGAAAGGGTGATGCAGAAGAGTAGCGTAAGTATTTCCCTTAGTTTTTGAGAACCAAGGTATCAATCCAGTAGGAGACCACGTGCGAGTCCCTCGCACCTGCACAAACAAACAAGAACTTTGCAGCCAACGCGATAAGGGGTTGTCAATCCCTTTACGATCACTTATGAGAGTGAGATATGATACATAGGATAAGATAATATTTTTGGTATTTTTGGTATAAGAACAGAAAGTAAATAAAGCAAATAAGCAACGGCGACATAAATTGGCTAGTTGACTGGAGAGTAATATGATAAAGATGGACCCAGGGGGCCATTGGTTTCACTAGTGGCTTCTCTCATGATAGCAGAATTCTACGGTGGGTGAACAAATTACTGTCGACCAATTGATAGAAAAGCGCATAGTTATTAGAATATCTAAGCATGATCATTATATATAGGCATCACGTCCGTAACAAGTAGACCGAAACGATTCTGCATCTACTACTATTACTCCCCACATCGACCGCTATCCAGCATGCATCTAGAGTATTAAGTTCATGAGAACAGAGTAACGCCTTAAGCAAGATGACATGATGTAGAGGGGTAAACTCAAGCAATATGATATAAACCCCATCTTTTTATCCTCGATGGCAACAATACAATAAGTGCCTTGCTGCCCCTGCTGTCACTGGGAAAGGACACCGTAAGATTGAACCCAAAGCCAAGCACTTCTCCCATTGCAAGAACTATAGATCTAGTAGGCTGATACGTCTCCAACGTATCTATCATTTTTTATTTTTCAATGCTATTATTTATGAAGTCTTGGATGTTTAATGGGCTTTATCATTCACTTTTATATCATTTTTGGGACTAACCTACTAACCCAAAGGCCCAGTCCAGATTGCTGTTTTTTTGCCTATTTCAGGGTTTTGCAGAAAAATAATATCAAACGGAGTCCAAACGGAATGAAACCTTCGCGAGAGATATTTTTGGAGTAAATCACGCATAGGAAGCTTGAGAACCATGTCAGAGGATCGAGGAGCCGCCCTCGAGGGTGGGGGGCGCGCCCCCCTTCCCAGGGCGCGCCCCCTGCCTCGAGGCCTCCTCAAGTGGCCCCTGGTGCCCTCCTTCTTCCTATATAAGTCCACGTACCCCAAAAACTTCGAGGACAGAGAGAAAACCCTAATTCCACCGTCGTACCTTCTGTTCCCGTGGAGATCCCATCTTGGAGCCTGTTCCGGAGCTGTACCGGAGGGGGATCCATCACGGAGGCCTTCATCATCATCATCATCGCCCTCACCATGAGTTGTGAGTAGTTTACCACAGACCTTTGGGTCCATAGCTAGTATCTAGATGGCTTCTTCTCTTTCTCTCTCTCTCTCTCCGGATCTCAATACAAAGTTCTCCTCGGTCTTCGAGGAGATCTATTCGATGTAATCTCTTTTTGCGGTGTGTTTGTCGAGATCCGATGAATTGTGAGTTTATGATCAAGGTTATCTATGAAAGATATTTGGTTCTTCTCTGAACTTTTTATGTGTGCTCATAATGTCCTTGCAAGTCTCTTCGAATCATTGGTTTGGTTTGGCCTACTAGATCTATAGTTCTTGCAATGGGAGAAGTGCTTGGCTTTGGGTTCAATCTTGCGGTGTTCTTTCCCAGTGACAGTAGGGGCAGCAAGGCACGTATTGTATTGTTGCCATCACGGATAAAAAGATGGGGTTTATATCATATTGCTTGAGATTATCCCTCTACGTCATGTCATCTTGCTTAAGGCGTTACTCTGTTCTTATGAACTCAGTACACTAGATGCATGCTGGATAGCAGTCGATGTGTGGAGTAATAGTAGTAGATGCTGCATCGTTTCGGTCTACTTGTCTCGGACGTGATGCCTATATACAATGATCATGCCTAGATAGTCTCATAATTATTCGCTTTTCTATCAATTGCTCGACAGTAATTTGTTTACCCACCGTAGAATATCGCTATCATGAGAGAAGCCACTAGAGAAAACTATGGCCCTCGGGTCTATTCTCAACATATCAATCTACATCTACTTTACTTTTACTGCTTTTATTTGCTGTTTTATTAAACCAAAAATACCATAAATATAAACTATCATCTCTATCAGATCTCACTCTCGTAAGTGACCGTAAAGGGATTGACAACCCCTTTTCGCGTTGGCTGCGAAGTTCTTATTTGTTTGTGCAGGTGCTAGGGACTCGCGCGTGGTCTCCTACTGGATTGATACCTTGGTTCTCAAAAACTGAGGGAAATACTTACGCTAGTATGCAGCATCTCCCTTTCCTCTTCGAGGGAATACAACACAAGATCAAGAGGTAGCAAGAAGAATTTCTGGCGCCGTCGCCGGGGAGGCTTATGCAAAAGTCATATACCAAGTACCTATCACAAACCCTTATCCTTCACATTACATTTATTTGCCTCTCGTTTTCCTCTCCCCCACTTCAGCCTTGTCGTTTTATTTTCCCTTCTTCCGTCGTGTGTTTACCGTTCGCGTCCCTCTTGTTTGCTTGTGTTGCTATGTGCCCTCATTTAGCTTGCATCTTCGCTTGCTAAAGTATGAATCCTCATCCACTTTCTAATCTCTTTAAGAGATCCAATTATGTTGAACCTATTGCTAGTGAGCTGCGTGCACTAGATTATCTTTATGGGGTTTTGCTTGAAATTTATGAATCTGAAAATTGTGAGGAATTGTTAAAAGAAAAAGTGATTCATGTTAGCTCCTTAAATAAAAAGCATGATTGCAATAATGTTACTATAAATTCTATTAATGTCAATTGTGTTAATGATATGCAAAACCCTAAGCTTGGGGATGCTATTATTGCTATGCCCACTACTTGTTGCAATGATCATGATTGGGGTGATTCTTCTTATGATGTTGAAAATTTATTTAAGCCACATGATGAATATTAGATTGATAATAATGTTTGCATTAATATTGGAAGTGGGTCAGGAAGAGTGTCAACTTTAGATCCCACATACTTGGAGAATGTTCAATTTTATGAAACTTTTGATAAAAGTGGGTTTGGAGAGGTCATGACTTTAGTTAATGTTAATCCCACTATTTTGGAAGAGTGTCAACTTTGCATGCATGTGGATCGTGTTGAGAATATGTTATGTGATAGCTATTTTGTTGAATTTGATCATGATCCTACATGCAATTATTATGAGAGAGGGAAATATGGTTGTAGCAATTTTCATGTTACTAAATTACCTCTCGTTATGTTGAGATTGCTATTGTTTCTTTCTCCTTCCTTGCATATGCTAGATCTTGCTTGTCTTGGTAATTTGTTTTCCTATAATATGCCTATGCATAGGAAGTATGTTAGTCTTAGATGTGTTTGTCACATGTCTTATGATGCTCTCTTTGTGCTTCAATCCTTGTCTTTCATGTGAGCATCATTGAAATATCGTGCCTAGCTAGGGGCGTAAAATGATAGCGCTTGTTGGGAGGCAACCCAATTTTATGTTTTTTGTTTTTGTTGCTGTTAGGGAATAAATATTGCATCTAGCCTCTTATTATATGTGGTTTCATGTTTTGTTTAGTGTTTGTGCCAAGTAGAACCTTTGGGAAGACTTGTGTGAAGTTTATGTGATCTTGCTGTGAAACACAGAATTATTAGCGCCTGCTAAAGTAGTCGTGAGGTTTTACTGGATCGTGATTTTTAGTTGATTATTTTTGCAGATGACTGGTAGACAAATTCCGCAAATTTACCAATTTAGATTGAATTTTTTGGAGTTCCAGAAGTAGGCGAAACCTCCAGATTACTACATACTATTCTGTCTTTGCCATATTCTTTTTTTCGTGTGTTGTTTGCTTATTCCGATGCATCTATGTATATTATTGGAGGATATGAACCATAAAGAAGTTGGAATACAGTAGGTTTAACACCAATATAAACAAAGAATGAATTCATTGCTGTACCTTTGAGTAGTGGTTTGCTTTCTTATACTAACGGAGCTCACGAGAATTTTTGTCTAAGTTTTGTGTTGTGAAGTTTTCAAGTTTTGAGTATTGCTTTGATGGACTATGGAACAAGGAGCAGCAAAGGCCTAAGCTTGGCGATGCCCATGGCACCCCAAGTAAATTCAAGATAATCAAAAGCCTAAGCTCGGGGATGCCCTGGGAAGGCATCCCGTCTTTCGTCTTCATCCATCGGTAACTATACTTGGAGCTATATTTTTATTCGCAACATATTATGTGTTTTGCTTGGAGGGTCTTGTATAATTTGAGTCTTCGCTTGTTAGTTTGCCACAATCATCCTTGCTGGTCACACCTTGTCGGGGAAACTGGACGCCCACGAACACCTATGGGACCGGAGCCCCTTCTACGTTGCAGTAAGAGAGCGGAGGGAGCACGGAGAGCAGATCGAGGAGCACACGCGGGCAGTTTACCCAGGTTCGGGCCGCGCGTATGCGTAAAACCCTACTCCTGCCTTGGTTGTATTGAGTTCTTGGGCTCGGGAGCTTGAAGATCTACAGTACTAGCTGCACCGAGCGTGGGAGTGGTCGAGTTTCTGGGATCGAACCCCCTCTACGTTGTGCATGGGCCTCCTTTTATAGCTCAAAGGGGTCACCGACAGGTGTCAACGTAGAGGAGGGTAAAAATGTAAAACTGGTGGTGGTTGAAACAGTGCATGAACAGTGTATGAACAGTGGTCTTCACCTAACTTTGATGGTGGGGGACAAAGGCATTGAATGCCCGTCGCCGTCGCCCCAAAAGTGTCCGTCCATGCTTCTCCGTTCGCCACGGCGATAGCCTCGTCACCGCGGCTTGCCACCGTGTACCCTAGGCTGCACAGCCATCTGCCATGTGCCCCTGGAAGGGCCCCAGGGAAACGCGTGGCCAGATGAGCTGGAGCGCAGGCACACAGCGTAGGCTTCCCCGGCAAGCACCTTGCCGGGGTTGCAACCTTGCCGGGCCCGGAAGCTTGTCGCTCTCCGGGCCCTGCCGGGGCGCATGATGCACCGCGATATACTTTCTTGAAGTGCCGTTCTTTTGGCCTTCCTGGCAAGTTCCTCTTGCCAGGATCTTGTGCTGGAACGATAACTTTGAGCCTGGTGCGGCCTTCCCGGCAAGCTCCTCTTGCCGGGGTCTTGTCTCTTAACTTGAATACTTTGTTCTTAAATGGCTTAAAGGGGTCTAGAGTGGTCTTTGGCGGGCGCGTGGTGAGCCAGACCACGGGACGCTGCTACTGCCCGTGCACAAGTCGGGATACTAAGGTACCCGTACTTTAGTACACCGACAGGAGCCCCTGGGCCTGGGCCACACACGGTGCCGAGCGCTGTTGGGCCAGGCCCAGAACAGTGCATGGGCACACGCGGCCCACGGCATGCCGTTTCCCACTCCAGATTCGCCGCATCCCTCCCTAACGGCACGCGTCGATTACGGCGTCGTGGGAGAGATTGTGGCCTGTTTCCTCAATGGGGAAATGCGGAGAACCCCCCACTTCCCCCTTAAAAGCAGAGGAAGAAGGGGCAGTTTTTCCCCATTGCTTTCATTGCGCCTTGAATCTCCAGAAACCCCCGCCGCTCCGTGCTTCCGCCCTTCCTCCGCCGTCTTCCCCACCCGCAGCGCCGTCGTCCTCCCTTGCCGTCCCCGCCATGGCCCCGAAGAGACCAGGCGAAGAGCGACAAGGCGAAGAGCGAGAAGGCGAAGAAGGAGAAGTCTGAGCAGACAGCGTAGCTGGCAGCCATGCGGAGAAGAATGGTGGTCTTCCCGCCGAGGCTCGGCCCGAGGGAGCTGCGGGACAAGTACTACTTGTTCTGGGCGAGGGAGACGAAGGATCACCCGCGCACCAGAGTCCTCCCCGCCGTGGCCGTCGACATGTTCCCGGGAGGTTACCACTTCTTCGCTTCATTCTTCTATTGCGGTCTCTGCCCTCCGTATTCGGAGTTCTTCTGTGATGTGATGAACACGTATGGCCTCCACCTCTTAGATTTCACCCCAAATGCCGTTCTCACCTTGGCCGTTTTCGCACATCTATGCAAAAACTATGTCGGGGTCCACCCAAATGTAGCTCTTTTCCGCCACTTCTTCACGCCAAGAGTAGAGTCCGGATCCCCACTCTCCGGCGGCATCTCCTGGATCTTTAGGATGAATAAGAAGGAGGCGTACTTGAAAGGAGAGCTTCGCGGCAAGTGGGAGGAGTGGAGGGCTGACTGGTGCTGGATTTTGGAAGATGAGCCCGAGCAATTTACCTCGCCGCGCCAGACTGCAATAGTGCGCGGCAAGGATTGGAGCGACTTGGCCCCGGAAGACGACAAGCTGCAGATCGCCCTTACTAGGATCCTTCGTCTCCGGATTGCCAATCTTACTGTAGGTCAAGTCGGGGCCGATTTCCTCCGCCGCCGCATTGCCCCTCTGCAGGAAAGGAAAAGGCCTGCTTGGGAGTTTGGCAATGCGGCAGACCGCATGAGGCTGCGCCCCGGGCTGAACTATAATTTCACCGTCCTGGAGCTGAAGGGGATGGTCTGGGAGCTGTTCAAGCATGACCCCAAGCACCCGGAGTGGCTCAGACCGTCGGTCGGAGTAGTTCCTTTGTGTAACAATACTGCCCTCAGTGCCATCCGCGCGGCAATGCCTGAGTGCGACTCCCACGGGGTCGTCCCCACTTAGCTGATGCCTTCGGTGGAGACCGTGCAGGCTTTCTTCGATAATCTGGTTGAACGGCCACGCAACCCCGATGAAAGAAAAGGCCTTACCCGGACGACCACTGACCGGGATGTGGCCTGCATAGCCAACAGGATGGAGGAGGCCGCCGCAGCTGCAGCTGCGGGTGAGTTCGGGTACACTGTGGAAGAAGCGGAGGCGGCGGAAGCGGTGAGTCAGGCTGAGGAGGAGGAAATCCTCAAGTTGTTGAAGCGCGCGCCCGAGGAGTTTGCCGGGGAGCCTACCGGGGAGCCTGCCGGGATGGGCGAGGCTGCCGGGCAGGGTACTGAGTCCAGCGGGCCCGCCGAGGAGGAGGAGGACGCCGAGTCCGGTGATTCCGACGAAGACTCTGGCGGGTCTCTGAATCTTGACGACGACGCCTCCTCATCCTCGGAGAACTCTCCGCTGCCACCAAGTCCTCCGCCACAGCAGAAGAAGCGCCTCCGCAAGGCCGCTGAGATGACAAGGCCACAGGCGCCTCAACAGCAGCCGAAGCGCCGTGCGACGCGTGCCACCAGGACGAGCGAGGTCGGCACGGAGGCGCCCTGTGCCCGAGCGACAAGCGTAGGGGGATCTTCCCGGAGTGGCTCTGGTGCCCCTTCTGCCCCTCGGTCCTCGGCGACGACCGGTGCCGGGTCTTCACAACCCGCAGCCCCGGAGCCCGCCAAGCGCCCGAGAGAGCCTTCTCCTCCAGCTCCCCGCGCATGAGCATGCGAGACGGGGTTTGACTTCTCCGCCCTCAGCTCCCATGAAGAGGAGGAAGAGTAAGTACTTGCAATTTTCATTTCCTTTGATTTTGTCTTGATTTCTCTTGCTTGGTTCTGATCTTGTTTTGGCTTCCAGGACCTTGACCCAGAGGATGTCGAAGAGGGCCAAGATCCCTGTGGTCGACCTCGAGGGCGACGAGCCCGTCACAGCGGCAGGTGACGCGCCAGCGACAGACTTGCCGGACCAACCTGCTGCTCCGGAGAGCAGCCCCCTGCGCAGCCCCCAGCGTAAGTCTGGTGTTCACTTTTCTGCTTGGCGGGCACGCTTGAGGTTGTTATCCTTATTGATACCTTGTTGTCTTGTGCAGAAGTGGAGCCGCAGCCGCAGGAGCACCAGGAGGCCGCCCCCGACGAGCCGCTTGCTCCACCCTCCCCGCCAAGGATGAGCTCCCCGGCAAGGGACATCGCTCTGCCAAGGACGGGCACTCCACCGAGGGCGAGTACCCCGCCAAGGGCGAGCAGCCCGGCAATGGTGAGCACGCCGCCAAGGGAGGGCGCAAGTGGCCCTCCGCCAGCAGGGGCCTCTACTACGCCGCCAAGGGAGACCTCCCCGGCGAGGGACCCCGTCATCGAAGAGGCCCGCGCAGGTAAACCCTTGTACTTTCTTCTTCTTGGATTCTTCTTTTTGGATATTTGCTTGACAAGTCTGTCGGGGGAAACTGTCCGCCACGAACACCTATGGGACCGGAGCCCCTTGTCTGTGCGGTACGAGGGCGGAGGGAGCACGAAGAGCAGATCGTAGCGAGCACGCGGGCAGTTTTACCCAGGTTCGGGCCGCGGTAGACGCGTAAAACCCTACTCCTGCTTAGTTGTGTATTGAGTTGGAGAGCTCGGGAGCTTGAAGAAGCGGCTACACCGAGCGCATGAGTGATCTAGGTTCCGAACCCCCTCCACGTTGTGCATGGGCCTCCTTTTATAGTGCAAGGGGTCACCGACAGGTGTCAACGTAGGAGAAAGGGGTAAAAACGTAATAGTGGTGGTAGTTGTAACAGTGCGGGAACAGTGGAGCTACAGTGCATGAACAGTGGTCGCTACCTACTTTGACAGTGGGGGACAAGGGCATTTAATGCCCGTCGCCGTCAACCCCAAAAGCTCCCGCCCTTGCGTCTCCGTCTGCCACGGCGATGGTTCCACCACCGTGGAGTGCCACCGTGTCCCCCAGGCTGCACGGCCATCCGCCCCGCGTCCCTGGATAGGCCCCAGGGCGACGCGTGGGCCGATGAGCTGGAGCGCGGGCACACAGCGCAACTCTTCCGGCAAGCACCTTGCCGGGGCCTTGATCTTGCCGGGCCCGGGAGCTTGCCGCTCCCCGGGCCCTCGCCGGGGGCGCATATAGCGCCGAGGCGTGTCTTCTAGTCTTCCTGGCAAGCTCCTCTTGCCAGGGCCTTGTGCTAGTGGGGCAGTCTTGAGCCTGGTATGGCCTTCCCGGCAAGCTCCGCTTGCCGGGGTCTCGATCTTCTGTCTTGTATACTTTGTTTTTGAATGGTTTGATATGGGGCAGGAAGGTCTCCGGCGAGCGCGTGGTAAACCCTGCCGCGGGAAGCTGCAACTGACCGTGCACAAGTTGGGGTACTGAGGTACCCCTACCTTAGTACACCGACAAAGTCTTTCTTTTCTTTTTTTTCTGCTAGATCCGCCCGCCCCGGAGTCGATGGAGCCGGAAACCATCGCCGAGGAGGAGGTGCGTGGCGGCGCTGGCGATGCCACCGCCGCAGAGGGAACGGCTGGCGCCGATGAGCCAGCCGCCAAGGAGACCGCCCCGACCACTGACGCCGCGGCTGGGGAAGGGACCGGCGACCGCATTGCTGGCCCGTAGGCCGCAGGAGCGCCGGACGCTGCATCGGCCGCCGATCCTTCCGCCTCTGCGGCTGGGTCGGGCGTCTATCTGGAGGCCGCCAACGGGGTCTTTATCCTAGTCCCGTGGGCGTCCTCATCAAGGGCACCCGCGGAGGGGGAGACGTTTGACGGAGAAGTCCTTGCCTCCGCCGGGTTGAAGGTTGTCGATGCGTCCGGCAGCAGCGACGAGCCCGAAGAGGAGCAACTCCTGCGTCAACTCCTGGCCTTGTACCGGGCTAGGCAGGCGAAGTTGGAGTCTCGGGAGGCTCTGGCTGCCAAGGCTGGTGCTGATTTGGAGAAGCGCACCGCGGAGCTCCGTGCCGCCAACCTGGCGGCCCTTCGAAACTTGGCGGAGGAGCGCGAAGAGCTTGCCGGAGCACACCAAGCATTCCTCCTCGAGAAGGCCGAGGTGGAGGAGCAGCAGCGTCTGGCCGCCGAGGAGCTGTCTCGACGGGAAGGGGAGCTCAACCAGCGGAAGGTCGACCTCGATAGCCACAAGGACGACCTCACCGCTCGTGAGCAGGCCATTGGCGGGGCTCTGCAGGAGGCGAGGGATGCCGCCGCTGCCGCAGAGACCGCCAAGAGGGATCTGGAGGCCAGGGTGGCGCAGATGGAGCTGAACTAGAAGGCGAGTGAAGACAGGGTCACTGCGCTCAACGTGGCGCGGGAGAAGGATGCCCACACCAACTCGGAGCTGCAAGTCCGCCTCTCCGAGAAGGGCAAAGAGCTCACTGACGCCAGGGACTCCATCGCTGACTTAGAGCTGAAGGTTTCCACCCTCACCGACTCGCTTGACGCCGCCCGGGACCGCGAGACGAAGCTGAAGGACGATCTCCGTACTGAGAGGGCCTTGCTGGAAAGCGCCGCCGTCTCGCAAAACCACTTTCAGCAGACGGTGGAGCAGTGGACCGAGGAGCTCGTCGCCTCCGCCGCCAACATCGATATGGAGATGGTGGCGCTGAGGGCGGAGCACCTCGCGTACTCCCCCGACGAGAATCTCCCCCACAGCGCGAAGCTGAGCTTGTTCCTCAGAGGAGTGGCGCCGGCTCTCGCGCTGCTACGGGAGAAGATCCCCACGCAGCTGGCTGACGAGGCGCGCCGGCTTTGCATGGGTACTATGGAGCGGGTGTTGTCGAAGATCGTCTACCGCAACCCTGGGATCAACCTCGTCAACGTCCTCCGGACCCTGCCGCCCGAAGCTGACCAGGAGGCATTGAAGGCCCAAGTTGCCCACATCGTAGCCAAGGTGGGCAAGATCCAAAGGATTGACGGAGACCAAAGAGACTAGGCACCTTGCTTCCCTCGCCGCTGTCGATTAAGTCATAGGTAGTAGTTGTTTAGAACAGCAGCAAGTTATCTCTGTAATATATACTTTTATTTTGGGTAATCAATGCAATGTTATCTCCCTTGCTTTAGTCCCTTCACTTTGTATGCTTTCCACCCTACGCTTTTAGGGAACTTGCCGGCAAAGGGGACCCTTGCCACGAGCGCTGAGTGCGGGACTCTTAGCAGCCTGCTAGCAAAGCCCTTGTCGGCAAGAAACCTTGCCGCAGCTAGTCGCATCACACTTAGATTGCTGAGCGAACTCGAAAACGAAGTAAGGGCGCGATACTTGTCGCAGCTCTCTTAAGCCGTTGAGCGTGCTCGAAACAAAGTAAGGGCGCGGCTAGCCACGGGTAGGTTCCTCCGCGCACAGGTTTTTCATACAAAGTGTGGTTGTTCAAGGAAGACAACAAAAAAATTTAAAAATTTGAATGCTCAAACTTTGGTAACTTAGCTTTCGTGGGTTGTTTGCTTCCCGGCAAGGCTTCCCTTTCTTGAACAATACTTGGTCCATACCTCTATCTCCTTCCCCCCGGCAAACTTGTGCGCGAGGAACAGTCCTTCTGTTTCAGAGAGAAAGGCAAAAGAGGGGGAAATACAAGTACCGAGCCTTGCGGCCTGTTACTTCTTACCGGGGATGTGTGCTGCACAAAATGTCAGATGACACATGCAAGTAAAAGGAAAAGCACGAAATGACAAATGGTGCGGAGCACAAAAGTTTTACTGATGCACGGGGTCTGCTCCCGGCTTTGTACAAAGGTTTACATGCAACAGCGGCAAGACTTGTACAAAAGGTGGTTGCCGGAACGGATCATGGCAACCGCGCCTTACGGGTGAAACTTGCGAAGATGCTCTATGTTCCAGGAGTTGCTCACCGGTAAGCCTTCTTCGGTCTCAAGGCGGACAGCGCCAGGCCTTGTGACTTGTCTCACCCGATAAGGGCCTTCCCACTTCGGCGTCAACTTGTTGGAGCCCTTGGCGGACTGAACGCGCCGAAGAACAAGGTCGCCTTCCTCGAGACTCCTGGCCTTGACCTTGCGGCTATGATAGCGACGCAAGGCTTGCTGGTATCGAGCAGCTCGTACAGCAGCCTGGAGACGTTCCTCCTCAAGGAGCAATGCATCATCTTGTCGCAGTTGCTCTTGCTCGAGCTCGTCATAAGCGAGCACTCGAGGAGACCCGTATACGAGTTCTGTGGGGAGAACTGCCTCTGCTCCATAGACAAGAGCAAAGGGTGTCTGTCCGGTGGCTCAATTTGGTGTCGTCCTGATTGACCAAAGAGCCACCGGCAACTCCTCGATCCAGTTTCTTCCGCACTTGTGCAGCCTGTCGAAGGTTCTTGTCTTGAGTCCGCGCAGCACTTCAGCGTTTGCCCTCTCCGCTTGACCATTGCTCCTTGGGTGAGCAACAGAAGCGAAGCAGACCTTGGCGCCAAGGTCTTGGACGTATTGCATGAAGGTGCGACTCGTGAACTGTGTGCCGTTGTCGGTGACGATCCTGTTAGGGATCCCGAAACGGCAAACTATTGATCTGAAGAACCTGACTGCTGACTGTGCCGTCACCTTTCTCACTGGTTCCACTTCTGGCCACTTTGTGAAATTGTCGATTGCGACGTATAAGTACTCAAAGCCCCCGACGGCGCGGGGAAACGGGCCGAGGATGTCGAGCCCCTAGACCGAGAAGGGCCAGGACAAAGGGATCGTCTGGAGAGCTTGAGCTGGCTGGTGAATTTGCTTGGCATGGAACTGGCACGGTTCACACTTGGTTACTTGTGCAGTTGCATCTTGGAGGGCTTCTGGCCAAAAGAAACCTTGCCGGAACGCCTTCCCGGCAAGCGCTCTTGCGCCAATGTGGTGGCCACATATGCCTCCATGTATCTCTGCCAACAGCTTCTGTCCATCTTCCCGGGAAATGCACTTCAATCTGACACCATTGAGTCTTCTTCTGTACAGTCTGTTGCCAACGAACTGGTACATACTTGACTGCCTGGTTATCCTCTCTATCTCTTCTGGTTCTTCGGGAAGTTCTCCAGTCTGAAGAAAACGGACGATTTGCTGTGCCCATGCTGGAGCTTGAGGCTCAGCAACAAGGACTAAAGGAATCAGGGCTGCTGCGGGAACCTCAGCTTCTACGGCAAGAACCGGCGGCTCTGCCGGAGCTGAGGGTTCCCCGGCAAGCCTGCCGGGGCAAGGCTTGTCGGCAACGCCTGCTTCAACTGTACAGACCTTTGGGTCCGCAGGAGCAGACTGTTCCTCAGCATTTTGGTTGCTGATCTTGGGGACCTTGGCGGCGGCTTCGGGAAGATCCGCCGGCAAGTAGTCGCCGGAGACCAACTTCCTTTTCTTGCTCAACCCAACTGATGGTGTAACGGATGGCTGAGTTAGCTTGAGCACGAAGACCCCTGGTTCCACAGGTAACTTCATTGCAGCACACTTTGAGAGGCCATCTGCGATATCATTCTGAGCTCTTGGAACGTGCTCCATCTGTAGGCCTTCAAAGTGTTCTTCAAGCTTCCTCACTTCATCGACATAAGATTCCATCAAAGGGCTCTGGTAACTCTTGTTTACTTGTCGGACCACCAACTGTGAGTCTCCCCGCACAATCAGCTTCTTGATCCCGAGTTCAGCCGCAATTCTGAGACCGGCAAGCAAACCTTCATACTCGGCAGTATTGTTTGTCGCTTGCTCCTTGGGAAAGTGCATTTGAACAACATACTTGAGGTGCTCTCCGGTGGGTGCTATGAGTAACACGCCAGCGCCGACGCCTTGCAGCGAGAAGGCACCATCGAAGTACATTATCCACTCCTTGCTTGCTTCTTGGACGGGGATGCTTGTCTCAGGAAACTTCTTCATCTGGTGTTGGGGTCCATTCCGCTATGAACTCTGCCAAAGCTCTGCTCTGTATGGTTGAAGTACTCTCAAACTTGAGACCAAAGCTTGACAGCTCCAGTGCCCACTCGACGATCCTGCCTGTTGCTTCTGGATTTTGCAATATACTTTTCAACGGAAAGTGAGTGACCACTGTTATCTCGTGTGCTTGGAAGTAATGGTGCAGCTTTCTTGAGGCCATGAGGAGGCCGAAAAGTAACTTCTGCACTCCGGAGTATCTTGATCTAGCCCCCTGCAAGAGGGAACTTACAAAATAAACTGGGCACTGCACCATCTTCTTTCGCACTTCTCCTTGTTCCTGCACAGACTTGTCCTTGTCGGGGCCAGAGCTTGTCGGGGAAGCCCCCTGCTTGTCGCTGGATGCGCTTGCTGGGGACGTGGGTTCCTCATCTGCCTCCCTCTCCGCTACCAACACAGCACTAACCACTTGATTTGTTGCCGCTAGGTACAGCAACAACTTCTCTTGTGGCCTAGGTGCGACAAGTATTGGAGTGGAGAATAGGTATCCTTTCAAGTCTTGCAGTGCGGCCTCCGCTTCCGGAGTCCATTTCATAGGACCTGCCTTTTTCAAGATTGTGGAGAATAGTTATCCTTTCAAGTCTTGCAGTGCGGCCTCCGCTTCCGGAGTCCATTTCATAGGACCTGCCTTTTTCAAGATTTTAAAGAAAGGCAGGGCGCGTTCGGCAGACTTTGAAATGAACTTGCTGAGGGCAGTCACACAACCAGCAAGTCTCCTTACGTCCTTGACACACTTCGGGGCTTCAATCTGCTCGATGGCTTTAATCTTGTCGGGATTGGCTTCAATCCCCCTCTGGGACACGAAGAACCTGAGAAGCTTGCCGGAGGGGACTCCGAAGACGCACTTCTCGGGATTCAACTTGAGTTGTATCTTGCGCAGATTCTCAAAGGTCTCTTCTAGATCTTGAATCAGGGTATCTTTGCTCTTGCTCTTGATCACTATATCATCCATGTAGGCTTCTACATTTCTGTGGATCTGTGGCTCAAAAGCAGTGTGTACCACCCTTGCAAATGTTGAGCCTACATTCTTCAATCCAAAGGGCATGCGTATGAAGCAATATGTGCCACATGGAGTAATGAATGCAGTCTTCTCTTCATCTTCCTCAGCCATGAATATCTGGTGGTAACCTGAGTATGCATTGAGAAATGAAAGTAACTCACATCCAGCCGTGGAGTCAACAATCTGGTCGATGCGCGGCAAGGGAAAAGGATCCTTGGGACAAGCTTTATTCTCATCAGTGAAGTCTATACAAAGTCTCCATTTCCCATTAGCCTTTCGCACGACAACTCGATTGGCCAACCATGTAGGATGGAGTACGCCTCTAACCAGGCCTGCTGCTTCCAACTTCTTTATCTCTTCAGCTATGAACTCTTGGAGCTCCACGGCTTGCTTCCCGACCTTCTGCTTGACGGGCCGCGCATGAGGACAAACATCAAGCTGGTGCTCAATTACCTTCCTGGGAACGCCGGGGATGTCAGACGGTTGCCATGCGAAAACATCGACATTCGCCCGCAGGAAGGCAACGAGCGCGCTTTCCTATTTGGGGTCGAGCGTAGCACTGATGGTAAAGGTACCATCAGTGCCGTCCTCCTTGGCGGACACCTTCTTGGTTGTCGGTGGAGCTGCCATTCCTTTCTTGCACTTGCCGGTGGAGCTCGATGGTGCGTCCTTGACGGCAGCGCAGCACTCCGAAGAGGTGCGTTTGCCGGAGTGGGCCCCAGAGCTCTTGCCGGACTTGGTCTTGGTCTTCCCCCCGGGAGCTTCAGCGGCAAGTGTCTTACTGTCTGCCGCGGCTGCAGCGTCCCGGTAGATCTTGTCGGCGCAGATAAGCGCATCCTTCTTGTCGCCGGGGACAGAGATGACGCTTATCGGCCCTGGCATCTTGAGCATGTTGTAGGCATAGTGGGAAGTTGCCATGAACTTGGCGAGCGCAGGACGGCCAAGTATCCCATTGTATGGCAATGGGATATCGGCAACGTCGAACGTGATCCTCTCCGTCCTGAAGTTAAGCTCTCCACCAAAGGTCACCGGCAGCGTGATCTTTCCCTTCGGCTTGCTCCTTCCCGGGTTGATCCCTTGGAACGACCCGGTTTCCTCGAGCTCGCTGTCGGGAATCTGCAGTTTCTTGATCACAGCGGAGGAGATCAAGTTGAGGCCGTCCCCGCCGTCAACCAACATCTTGGTGACCTTGAGGTTGCGGATAGTTGGGGAAACCAACATCGGCAAGCACCAGACCGCGGTTGTGCGGTTAGGGTGGTCCTTAAGGTCGAAGATGATGGGCGTGCCGGACCATTTTAGCAGCCTGCGCGACTCGACGGGTGGCTCAGCTGTGTTCACTTCCCGCACCCATTGCTTGAGTTGGCGGTGGGAAGTGTGCAGAGAGGCACCTCCATTGACACACAGAACCTCTGTGGCCTTCTGGAACTCGTGCTCGCTGTTGTCTCCTTCGTCCATATCCTCGTCATCGTCTTCGTCTTCGTCCTTGTCGCGGCCCCGGGGAGGTCTGTCTCCTTGCCGCTGCTTGGCCTTGCCGCGGCGTCCTCCCCGGCCATTGAATGGCCGCTTCTTGCTGGGCTCTCCTCTGCCTCCTTGGGCCTTCTCCTTGTCGCGACGCTCGTATTCAGCCTTCTGCTGCTCTACGAGGTACTCTACTCTCTTGAAGTTTTGGAGATCGTGGCCCTTGGTGCGGTGGATCTTGCAGTACTGCTTGTCGGAGCCGTCCTGCTTGTCGGCCGCTGTTACAGGGGTGGACTCCTTGCCGGAGCCACCAGGCTGTGTCTTCTTGGCGGCAGCCTCCTTGCCGGACTGCTCGACAACCAGCACCTCCTTGCTCTTCTTCTTCTTGTTCCGCCGCCGGTTTTTCCTTGCCGGGGCGGCATCCTCGCTGTCACTTCCTCCTGCACCGGTATCCTCTCCGGGGAGCCTCCTCCCTTCTTCAGCGCGGGCACATTTGTCAGCCAGAGCATAAAGCTCGCTGACGTCCCGGATCTTGGTCATCGCCATCTCCTCCCTCATCCGGCGGTTACGCACGTTGTGGTGGAACGCGCTGATAACCGCGGCAGGGTGGACGTCGGGGATATTGTGCTGAACGCGGCTGAACCTTTGGATGTATTTGTGCAGGGATTCTCCCTCCTTCTGGGCAAGGATGCGGGGATCGCTCTCCTGGCCGTGGGGTTTGTGGCCGCCCGTGAAGGTGCCAACAAACTGGTGGCACAAATCCGCCCATGAAGAGATGGAGTTCTCCGGCAAGTGCATAAGCCAAGACCTGACGTTTGGCTTAAGCACGAGCGGGAAGTAGTTGGCTAGGATCTTCTCGTCGCGTCCCCCGGCAGCCTGCACCGCAATGGTGTAGATGCTGAGGAACTCCGAGGGGTGTGTCTTGCCGTCGTACTTCTCGGGTACATCGGGCTTAAAGTTCTTCATGCTGGGCCACTGGACTTGCCGCAGCTCTCGGGTGAACGCAGGGCAGCCTGCCGCGTACGGCAAGTCGCCTGGTTCACCGGGCGCGTGCATGTCGACAGCGGTCCCGGCGCGCTGATCAGACTGTCTTCTGGCTTCTCTTCGATGCTCGATACGAGTTCGAGCGTCTTCTTGTCGCCTGTCTTCAAGGACTTGGCGCTGATCGCGGCGAGCCCGCGGATCCGACGATGCCGTGGAGTCGTCGTCGACGTTGATCCGGCGGGTCGGCGATTTCTGCTTCCGCGGCGGGGAGTGCACGGTAGTTGCACCCCCGGCGGTCTTGTCACCGTCGGCCTTCGCTTGGTCGACTTGCCACGGCCGTGAAGTTGCCGGCTGCTGCGGCGCGTCATTGTTGGCGAAGGCGATGAGGCTCTGGATAGTCGCCCTCCTGTCTTCGGCCTTGTCTGCCGCTGGAGGGAAGTCGAGAAGTAGCTGAGCCCTAGCCAGGGCTTCTGCTGGGGAGGAGGGAAGCGGCGGCGAGCGGTGCGAGGAGCGAGATATGCTCGGACTTCTAACAGGGTTAGAAGGAGCAGGGTCTCGCCCCGGCGACCGCGCCTTGCTCGTGCCAGGACGTTGGCCTTGAGCGTCCCGCGATCCGCCGGTTTGGGCACGTCCCAGCAAGCGTATGGTACCTCCGGTACCACGTCGCTGCTGGTCCGGCACCTCCTGAGAGGGACGTGGTGCGTGTATGGACGCCGAGGCTTTGGAATTCGCCCGGTCGTCCGTCTTGTCCTTGGACTTGGTGGCGCCGTGAGTCTCCCCACCGGCGTCCACCCTTCCGCCGGCGTCTCCCCCACCGACCGTTGGCTCTGGTGGTGGTGGAATTGACGCGGACGGGCCTCCGACCTCCGAAGCCTTCTTCTTCGGAGGCATGTTGACGTAGCCGATGAAGTTGATGAAGCTGGAGAGGTTGATGAAGACTTTGTCCGCGTGAGCGCCGGATCAGGTTCGCACAACCTCGACGCCCCTACCTGGCGCGCCAAAGATGTCGGGGAAACTGGACGCCCACGAACACCTATGGGGCCGGAGCCCCTTCTACGTTGCGGTAAGAGAGCGGAGGGAGCACTGAGAGCAGATCGAGGAGCACACGCGGGCAGTTTACCCAGGTTCGGGCCGCGCGTACGCGTAAAACCCTACTCCTGCCTTGGTTGTATTGAGTTCTTGGGCTCGGGAGCTTGAAGATCTACAGTACTAGCCGCACTGAGCATGGGAGTGGTCGAGTTTCTGGGATCGAACCCCCTCTACGTTGTGCATGGGCCTCCTTTTATAGCTCAAAGTGGTCACCGACAGGTGTCAACGTAGAAAAGGGTAAAAATGTAAAACTGGTGGTGGTTGTAACAGTGCATGAACAGTGTATGAACAGTGGTCTTCCCCTAACTTTGACGGTGGGGGACAAAGGCATTTAATGCCCGTCGCCGTCGCCCCAAAAGTGTCCGTCCATGCTTCTCCGTTCGCCACGGCGATAGCCTCGTCACCGCGGCTTGCCACCGTGTACCCTAGGCTGCACAGCCATCTGCCACGTGCCAATGGAAGGGCCCCAGGGCGACGCGTGGCCAGACGAGCTGGAGCGCAGGCACACAGCGTAGGCTTCCCCGGCAAGCACCTTGCTGGGGTTGCAACCTTGCCGGGCCCGGAAGCTTGTCGCTCTCCGGGCCCTGCCGGGGCGCATGATGCACCGCGATATACTTTCTTGAAGTGCCGTTCTTTTGGCCTTCCTGGCAAGCTCCTCTTGCCAGGGTCTTGTGCTGGAACGATAAATTTGAGCCTGGTGCGGCCTTCCCGGCAAGCTCCTCTTGCCGGGGTCTTGTCTCTTAACTTGAATACTTTGTTCTTGAATGGCTTAAAGGGGTCTAGAGTGGGCTTTGGCGGGCGCGTGGTGAGCCAGACCACGGGACGCTGCTACTGCACGTGCACAAGTCGGGATACTAAGGTACCCCTACTTTAGTACACCGACACACCTATTTGAGAGAGTTAAATATGGCCTTGAAATTATTAGAACAGTCTATGTGCTTCACTTATATCTTTTAGAGCACGGTGGTGGTAATATTTTGTAGAAATTGTTGAACTCTCATGCTTCACTTATATCTATTTGAGAGTCTATTAAAACAGCATGGTAATGTGTTTAGGCTAAAGAAACTAGTCTTCACATGATAGACATCCAATGTCAATGTAGTAAAAAAAATCTCATCAAGTGCATTGAATAGAATGAGATGTTGGATGCTTGATAATTGTTTTGAGACATGAGGATAGTGATATTAGAGTCATGCTAGTGGAGTTATTTTGAAATTGAGAAATACTTGTGTTAAGGTTAGTGATTCCCGTATCATGCACGTATGGTGAACCGATATGTGACGGAGTTAGAGCATGAGGTATTTGTAGAGTGTCAACCTTTGTGTGGAGGTCAGGGGCGCGTGATGGTTAACTCCTACCAACCTCCCCCCTAGGAGCATGCGTTGATTGCTTTGTTTTGATGACTCGTAGATTTTTGCAATAAGTATATGAGTTCTTATGACTAATGTTGAGTCCATGGATTATACACACTCTCACCCTTCCACCATTGCTAGCCTCTCTTGTACCGCGCAACTTTCGTCGGTGCCATAAACCCACTATATATCCTTCCTCAAAACAGCCACCATATTGTTTATCAAAATAGCCACCATACCTACCTACCATGGCATTTCCATAGCCATTCCGAGATATATTGCCATGCAA
Source organism: Secale cereale (assembly GCA_902687465.1). Taxonomy (NCBI): domain Eukaryota; kingdom Viridiplantae; phylum Streptophyta; class Magnoliopsida; order Poales; family Poaceae; genus Secale; species Secale cereale. The sequence continues at coordinate 829,589,677 of LR738711.1, read as the reverse complement.
CTTTCCACCGTTCCGTTCATATGACACGCATCATATTGTCATATTGCCATTGCATGATCTTGTAGTTGACATCGTATTTGTGGCTAGGCCACCATGCATAATTTTTTATACATGTCACTCTTGTTTCATTGCACATACCGGTACACAAGCGGAGGCATTCATATAGACTCATACTTTGTTGTTGTAGTCTCGAGTTGTAATATCGTGTTGTAATGAAAGTGTCATGATCATCATTATTAGAGCATTGTCCCATGGGAGGAAAGGCTGAATCTATAAAGCCCCTCCGCAACAAAAAAGAAAAAAAGGAAAGGCCAAAGAAAAAAAGAAAGGCCAAAAAAAAAGAAAAAAAGGAAAAGAAAAAGGGACAGTTGCTACTATCTTTTTCCACACTTGTGCTTCAAAGTAGCACCATGTTCTTCTTTGTAGATAGTCTCATGTTTAGTCACTTTCATATACTAGTGGCAATTTTCGTTATAGAACTTGGCTTGTATATTCCAACGATGGGCTTCCTCAAATGCCCTAGGTCTTCGTGAGCAAGCAAGTTGGATGCTCACCCACTAGTTTCTTTTGTTGGGCTTTCATTCATATTTAGCTCTAGTGCACCCGTTGCATGGCAATCCCTACTCACTCACATTGATATCTATTGATGGGCATCTCCATGGCCCGTTGATATGCCTAGTCGATGTGAGACTATCTCCCTCCTTTTTGTCTTCTCCACAACCACCTCTATTCCAGCCATAGTGCTATATCCATGGCCCACGCTCATGTATTGCATGAAAATTGAAAGGTTTGAAAAGATAGAGTATGAAAACAAATGCTTGGCTGAAATCGGGGTTGTGCATGTGTCGGTGTACTAAGGTAGGGGTACCTCAGTACCCCAACTTGTGCACGGGCAGTAGCAGCTTCCCGCGGCAGGGCCTACCACGTGCTTGCCGGAGACCTTCCTGCTCCATATAAAACCATTCAAAAACAAAGTATACAAGACAGAAGATCAAGACCCCGGCAAGCTGATCTTGCCGGGAAGGCCGTCTCTGGCTCGAGATCATCATGTTAACACAAGGCCCTGGCAAGAGGAGCTTGCCAGGAAGATCAGAAGACTGTATCTAGAAGACAAGCCTCGGCGCACTCTGCGCCCCAGCAAGGCCCGGGGAGCGACAAGCTTCCCGGCCCGACAAGCTCAAGTCCCCGGCAAGGTGCTTGCCGGGGGAAGTCTGCACTGTGTGCCCGCGCTCCAGCACATCGGTCCACGCGTCGCCCTGGGGCCATTCCAGGGACGCGTGGCGGATGGCTGTGCAGCCTGGGGGACACGGTGGCACTCCACGGTGTTAAAGCCATTGCCGTGGCAAACGGAGACGCAAGGGCGGGCGCTTTTGGGGTCGACGGCGACGGGCATTTAATGCTCTTGTCCCCCACTGTCAAAGTAGGTGATGACCACTGTTCATGCACTGTTCATCAACTGTTCCCGCGCTGTTACAACTACCACCACTATTACGTTTTTACCCCTTTCTCCTACGTTGACACCTGTCGGTGACCCCTTGAGCTATAAAAGGAGGCCCATGCACAACGTAGAAAAGGTTCGAAACCTAGATCGCTCATTCGCTCGGTGTAGCTAGTTCTTCAAGCTCCCGAGCTCTCCAACTCAATACAATCAAGCAGGAGTAGGGTTTTACGCGTCCATCGCGGCCCGAACCTGGGTAAACTGCCCGCGTGCTCTCTACGATCTGCTCTTTGTGCTCCCTCCGCTCCCTTACCGCACGAACAAGGGGCTCCGGTCCCATAGGTGCTCATGGTGGACAGTTTCCCCCGACATCTTTGGCGCGCCAGGTAGGGGGCGTCGAGGTTGTGCGAACCTGATCCAGCGTTCACGCGGGCGCATTCTTCATCAACCTCTCCAAATTCGTCAGCTTCATCAACAACAGCGCCATGGCCCCGAAGAAGAAGGCTTCGGAGGTCGCGGGCCCATCTGCGTCTCATCCGCCACCACCAGAACCAACGGTGGGTGGAGGGGACGCCGGCGGAAGAGTGGTCGCCGGTGAGGAGACTCACGGCACCGCTAAATCCAAGGACAAGACGGACGGCCGGACCAACTCTAAGGCCTCGGTCTCCGTAGATGCGCCACGGCCATCTCACCAGACGACGGGCCAGCAGCGCCATGCCACAGGAGGTGGCATCCGCTTGCTGGGCCAAGGGCAAACCGGAGGCTCGCGGGACGCTCCGGACCGCCGTCCGGGCACCAGTAAGGCGCGGTCGCCGGGGCGGGACCCTGCTCCTTCTAACCCTGTTAGGAGTCCGAGCATATCCCGCTCCTCGCACCGCTCGCCCCCGCTCCCCTCCTCTCCAGCAGAAGCGCTCTCAAGAGCGCAACTGCTCCTCGACTTCCCTCCAGCGGCAGACAAGGCCGAAGATTGGAGGGCCACCATCCAGAGCCTGATCGCCTTCGCCAACAACGACGCGCCGCAACAGCCGGCAACCTCGCGGCCGCGGCAAGTCGAGAAGACGAAGGCCGACGGCGACAAGACCGCCGGGGGTGCGACAACCGTGCACTCCCCGCCGCGGAAGCAGAAGACGCCTCCCCGCCGGATCAACGTCGACGACGACTCCACGGCGTCGTCAGATCCGCGGGCTCGTCGGGACCAGCGTCGGGTCCTTGACGATCGGCGACAAGAAGACGCTCGGACGACGATCGAGCGCCGCCGAGAAGCTCGGCGACAATCAGACCAGCGAGCTGGAGCCGCTGTCGACACACACGCGCCCGGTGAACCGGGCGACTTGCCGTACGCGGCAGGTTGCCCTGCGTTTACCCGTGAGCTGCGGCGTGTCCAGTGGCCCAGCCTGAAGAACTTCAAGCCCGACGTACCGGAGAAGTACGACGGCAAGACGCACCCCTCAGAATTCCTCAGCATTTACACAATCGCAGTGCAGGCTGCCGGGGGGCGCGACGAGAAGATATTGGCGAACTACTTCCCGCTCGTGCTTAAGCCGAACGTTCGTTCTTGGCTTATGCATTTGCCGGAAGGCTCCATTTCTTCTTGGGCCGACCTTTGCCACCGGTTTGTTGGCGCCTTCACGGGCGGCCACAAACCCCACGGCCAGGAGAGTGATCTCCACATTCTGGCCCAGAAGGAAGGAGAACCTCTGCGCAAGTACATCCAGCGCTTCAGTCGCGTGCAGCACAACATCCCCGACGTCCACCCTGCCGCGGTTATCAGCGCGTTCCATCAGAACGTGCGTAACCGCCGCATGCGTGAGGAGATGGCCATGACCAAGATACGGGATGTCAGCGAGCTCTATGCTCTAGCTGATAAGTGCGCGCGCGCCGAAGAGGGGAGGAAACTCCCCGGGGAGGATGCTGGCGCAGGAGGAAGCGACAGCGACGACGCCGCCCCGGCAAAGAAGAGCCGGCGGCGGAACAACAGGAGAAAGAACAAGAAGGAAGTGCTTGCCGTCGAGAAGTCCGGCAAGGAGGCTCCCGCCAAGCAAACACAGGCTGGCGGCTCCGGCAAGGAGCCTGCCCCTGTAGCGGCAGCCGACAAGCAGGACGGCTCCGACAGGCAATACTGCTAAATCCACCGCACCAAGGGCCACGACCTCTCCAACTGCAAACGCGTCGAGTACCTCGTCGAGCAGCAAAAAGCTGAGTACGAGCGGCGCGACAAGGAGAAGGCCCAAGGTGGCGGAGGAGAACCAAGCAAGAAGCGGCCATTCAATGGCCGGGGAGGACGCCGCGGCAAGGCCAAGCAGCGGCAAGGTGACCGACCTCCCCGGGGCCGCGACAAGGACGAAGAAGACGACGACGATGACATGGAGGATGAGGATAACAGCGAGCCGGAGTTCCAGAAGGCCACGGAGGTCCTGTGCGTCGACGGTGGCGCCTCTCTGCACACTTCCCACCGCCAACTCAAGCAGTGGGTGCGGGAAGTGAATGCAGCAGAGCCGCCCGTGGAGTCGCGCAGGCTCCTCAAATGGTCCAGCACGCCCATCATTTTTGATCTTGAGGATCACCCTGACCGCACCACTACGGTCGGGTGCTTGCCGATGCTGGTTTCACCCACCATCCGCAACCTCAAGGTCACCAAAATGTTGGTTGACGGCGGGGCCGGGCTGAACTTGATCTCCTCTGCTGTGATCAAGAAACTCCAAATCCCAGATGGCGAGCTCGAAGAGACCGGTTCTTTCCAAGGAATAAACCCGGGAAGGAGCAAGCCCAAGGGGAAGATAACTTTGCCGGTGACCTTTGGCGGGGAGCTCAACTTCAGAACTGAGCGCATCACATTCGACGTCGCCGATATCCCATTACCGTATAATGGGATACTCGGCCGTCCCGCCCTCGCCAAGTTCATGGCAGCTTCCCACTACGCCTACAATGTACTCAAGATGCCTGGGCCGATAAGCGTCATCACTGTCCATGGCAACAAGAAAGATGCGCTTGTCTGCGCCGACAAGATCTACCGGGACGCAGCAGCCGCAGCAGAGAAGGATACACTTGCCGCTGAAGCTCCCGGGGGGAAGAAGACGAAGACCAAGTCCGGCAAGTGCTCTGGGGCCCACTCCGGCAACCGCACCTCTTCGGAGTGCTGCGCTGCCGTCGAGGACGTTCCATCGAGCTCCACCGGCAAGTGTAAGAAGGGGATGGCCGCTCCTCCGGCAACCAAGAAGGTGTCCGCCAAGGAGGACGGCACTGGTGGTACCTTTACCATCAGTGCCACACTTGACAGCAAATAGGAAAGCGCGCTCGTTGCCTTCCTGCGGGCGAACGTCGATGTGTTTGCCTGGCAACCATCTGACATCCCCGGTGTTCCTAGGAAGGTGATTGAGCACAAGCTTGCTGTTTGTCCTCATGCGCGACCCATCAAGCAGAAGGTCAGGAAGCAAGCCGTGGAGCGCCAAGAATTCATCAACGAAGAAATCAAGAAGCTAGAAGCAGCGGGCCTAGTTAGAGGCGTGATCCATCCGACGTGGTTGGCAAACCCAGTTGTCGTGCGTAAGGCCAACGGGAAGTGGAGGCTGTGTATAGACTTCACCGATGTGAATAAAGCATGCCCCAAGGATCCATTTCCCTTGCCGCGCATTGACCAGATCGTTGACTCCACTGCCGGATGTGAGCTGCTCTCTTTTCTTGATGCATATTCAGGCTACCATCAGATTTTCATGGCCAAGGAAGATGAAGAGAAGACTGCATTTATCACTCCATGTGGCACATATTGCTTCATTCGCATGCCCTTTGGATTGAAGAATGCAGGCTCAACCTTTGCAAGGGTAGTATACACTGCTTTTGAGCCACAGATCCACAGAAATGTAGAGGCTTACATGGATGATATCGTGGTGAAGAGCAAGAGCAAGGACACATTGATCCAAGATTTGGAAGAGACATTTGAGAATCTGCGCAAGATCCAGCTTAAGTTGAACCCCGAGAAGTGCGTCTTTGGAGTCCCTTCCGGCAAGCTTCTCGGGTTCTTTGTGTCACAGAGGGGGATTGAAGCCAACCCCGACAAGATAAAAGCCATCGAGCAGATAGAAGCCCCGAAGCGAGTCAAGGATGTCAGGAGGCTTGCAGGTTTTGTGGCTGCCCTCAGTAGGTTCATTTCAAAGTCTGCGGAACGCGCCCTTCCTTTCTTCAAAATTTTGAAGAAGGCAGGTCCAATGAAATGGACTCCGGAAGCGGAGGCAGCGCTGCAAGAGTTGAAACGGTACCTATCCTCTACTCCAATACTTGTCGCACCTAGACCACAGGAGAAGTTGCTGCTGTACCTAGCGGCAACCAACCAGGTGGTTAGTGCTGCGTTAGTAGCGGAGAGGGAGGCCGACGAGGAGTCAGCGCCACCGGCAAGTGAATCCAGCGACAAGCACGGGGCTACTCCGGCAAGCTCTGGCCCCGACAAGAACAACTCTGCGCAGGAACAAGGAGAAGTGCGAAGAAAGATGGTGCAGCGCCCGGTGTATTTTGTGAGCTCCCTCTTGCAGGGGGCTAGATCAAGATACTCTGGGGTGCAAAAGTTGCTTTTCGGCCTCCTCATGGCCTCGAGAAAGCTGCGCCATTATTTCCAAGCACATGAGATAACAGTGGTCACTCGCTTTCCGCTGAAGAGGATATTGCACAATCCGGAAGCGACAGGCAGGATCGTTGAGTGGGCACTGGAGCTGTCGAGCTTTGGACTCAAGTTTGAAAGTACTTCAACTATTCAGAGCCGAGCTTTGGCAGAATTTATAGCTGAATGGACCCCAACGCCCGACGAAGAAATTCCAGAGACAAGTGTACCCGTACAAGAAGCGACAAGTGAATGGATAATGTACTTTGACGGTGCCTTCTCGCTGCAAGGCGCCGGTGCCGGCGTGGTACTTATCGCGCCCACCGGAGAGCACCTCAAGTATGTTATCCAGATGCACTTTCCCAGGGAGCAAGCGACAAACAATACTGCTGAGTATGAAGGCTTGCTTGCCGGCCTCAGGATTGCGGCCGAACTTGGGATCAGGAAGCTAATTGTGCGGGGTGATTCTCAGTTGGTGGTCCGACAAGTTAACAAGAGTTACCAGAGCCCTTTGATGGAAGCTTATGTAGATGAAGTGAGGAAGCTTGAAGAGCACTTTGAAGGTCTGCAAATGGAGCACGTCCCGAGAGCTCAGAATGAAATTGCAGATGGCCTTTCAAAGTGTGCTGCGATGAAGTTACCTGTGGAACCAGGAACCTTCTTGCTCAAGCTGACTCAGCCATCCGTTACACCATCAATCGCGCAACCCAAAAAGAGAAAGTTAGTCTCCGGCGACTACTTGCCGGTGGATCTCCCCGAAGCCGCCGCCAAGGTCCCCAAGATCAACGATCAGAACGCTGAGGAACAGTTTGCTCCTGCAGATCCTCGGGTCTGTACAGTTGAAGCAAGCGTTCCCGACAAGCCTCGCCCCGGCGAGCTTGCCGGGGGACCATCCGCTCCGGCAGAATCGAAGGTTCTTGCCATGGAAGCTGAGGTTCCCGCAGCGGCCCTCATGCCTTTAGTCCTTGCCGTCGAGCCTCAAGCTCCGGCATGGGCGCAGCAGATCGTCCGTTTTCTACAAACTGGAGAACTTCCCGACGACCCTCAAGAAATAGAGAAAATAACCAGGCAGTCAAGTATGTACCAGTTCGTGGACAATGAGCTGTACAGAAGAAGACTCAATGGTGTCAGGTTGAAGTGCATTTCCAGAGAAGATGGACAGAAGCTGTTGGCGGAAATACACGGAGGCATATGCGGCCACCATATTGGCGCAAGGGCGCTTGCCGGGAAAGCTTTCCGGCAAGGGTTCTTTTGGCAAGAAGCCCTCCAAGATGCAACTGCACTAGTAACCAAGTGTGAAGCGTGCCAGTTCCATGCAAAGCAAATTCATCAGCCAGCTCAAGCTCTCCAAACAATCCCTTTGTCCTGGCCCTTCTCGGTCTGGGGGCTCGATATCCTCGGCCCCTTCCCCCGTGCTGTCGGGGGCTTTGAGTACTTGTACGTTGCAATCGACAAGTTCACAAAGTGGCCAGAAGTGGAACCGGTGAGAAAGGTGACAGCACAGTCAGCGGTCAGGTTCTTCAGGTCGATTGTTTGTCATTTCGGAATCCCTAACAGGATCATCACCGACAACGGTACACAATTTACTAGTCGCACCTTCATGCAATACGGCCAAGACCTTGGCGCCAAGGTCTGCTTCGCTTCTGTTGCTCACCCGAGGAGCAACGGTCAAGCGGAGAGGGCAAATGCTGAAGTGCTGCGCGGGCTCAAGACAAGGACCTTTGACAGGTTACGCAAGTGCGGAAGAAACTGGATAGAGGAGCTACCGGCGACTCTTTGGTCAATCAGAACGACACCAAGTCGAGCCACCGGACAGACACCCTTTGCTCTAGTCTATGGAGCAGAGGCAATTCTCCCCACGCAACTCGTATACGGATCTCCTCGAGTGCTCGCTTATGATGAGCTCGAGCAAGAGCAACTGCGGCAAGATGATGCATTGCTCCTCGAGGAGGAACGTCTCCAGGCTGCTGTACGAGCTGCTCGATACCAGCAAGCCTTGCGCCGCTACCATAGCCGCAAGGTTAAGGCCAGGAGTCTCGAGGAAGGCGACCTTGTTCTTCGGCGTGTTCAGTCCGCCAAGAATTCCAACAAGTTGACGCCGAAGTGGGAAGGCCCTTATCGGGTGAGACAAGTCACAAGGCCCGGCGCTGTCCGCCTTGAGACCGAAGAAGGCTTACCGGTAAGCAACTCCTGGAACATAGAGCATCTTCGCAAGTTCCACCCATAAGGCGCGGTTGCCGTGATCCGCTCCGGCAACCACCTTTTGTACAAGCCTTGCCGTTGTTGCATGTAACCCTTTGTACAAAGCCGGGCGCAGACCCCGTGCATCAGTAAAGCTTTTGTGTTTTGCGCTATTTGCTTTTTCCATGCTTTTCTTCGCTATTTGCATGCGTTATCTGGCATTTCTTGTGCAACACACTTATCCGGTAAGCATTAGCACGTCGAAAGGCCATATACTTGTTTCCCTCTTCTTTTTCCTTGCCTCTTAAGCAGAGGGAATGTTCCTCGCGCACAAGTTTGCCGGGGGGGAAGGAGATGGAAGGTGAACCAAGTGCTGTTCAAGAAAGAGAAGCTTGCCGGAGAACGCACGGATATATGAAAGCTAAGTTATTAGAATTTGAGCAGTTCAAATTTTTAAATTTTAGTTGTCTTCCTTGAACAACCACACTTTGTATGGAAAACCTGTGCGCGGAGGAACCTACCCGTGGCTAGCCGCACCCTTATCTTGTTTTCGAGTACGCTCAACGACTTAAGTGAGCTGCGACAAGTGTTGCGCCCTTGCTTCGTTTCCGAGTTCACTCAGCAAGCTAAGTGCGTTGCGACTAGCTGCGGCAAGGTTGCTTGCCGGTAAGACCTTGGCCAGCAGGCTGCTCAGAGTCCAGCACTCAGCGCTCGCGGCAAAGGGCCCTTGCCGGCAAGCTCCCTGGAAGCGTAGGGTGAAAAGCATACAAAGTAAAGGAACAAGACAAGGGAGATAACATTACACTAATTGATCAAAATAAAGATAATATATTACAAGGGATAACTTGTCGCAATGGCTAATGAGTTCATGGCACAATATGCAGCAACAAAAGAGATAAAGAAAAGGAGGCCTAATCTACGCGGTCGCCCTCGATCCTGGAGATCTTGTTCACTTTGGCGATAATGTGGGCGACCTGCGCCTTCAGCGCCTCCATATTCGCGTCGGCCGGCAAGCTGCGGAGAACGTTGGCGAGGTTTATACCGGGGTTGCGGTACACAATCTTCGTCAGAACGCGCTCCAAGGTTCCCGCGCAGAGCTGGCGCGACTCCTCGGCCAGTTGCGCGGGGAGCTTCTTCCGAAGACCTGCAAGAGCCGGCGCGATCCCTCTGAAGAAGAGGCTGAGCTTGGCGTTGTGGGGGAGGTTTGGATCCGGAGAGTATATAAGATGCTCGACCTTCAGCGCCAGCAGCTCCTGGTCGATGTTGGATGCAGAGGCCACCAAGTCGTCGGTCCATACCTCGACGGTCCGATGGAAGTTCTCAGCCGCAGTGGTGGCGCTCTCCACCAAGCCTCGCTCCTTGCGGAGCTCTTCCTTCAGCTTGGTTTCCCGGTCCCGGACAGCGTCAAGCGAGTCCTTAAACGTGGAAACCTTCAGCTCCAGATCCTCAATCGAATCCTTGGCGGCCTTCAGCTCGTCACCCTGCTTGGAGAGACGCACCTGGAGTTCAGAGTTAGTGTGGGCGTCCTTCTCGCGCTCCGTGTTGAGCGCGGTGACCCTCTCCACGCTCGCTTTCAGGGACTCCTCCAGCTGCGCAACCTTGGCCTCGAGCTCCTCCTTGGCGGTCTCCGCGGCAGCCGCGGCGGCCTTCGCCTCCTTCAGCTCTCCGCCAAGGGCCTGCTCCCGGGCGGCAAGGTCTTCCTCGTGAGAATCGAGGTTGACCTTCCGTTGGGTGAGCTCTCCTTCTCGCCGGGACAGCTCTTCTCCGGCGAGTCGCTGCTGCTCCTCGGCTTTGGCCTTCTCTAAGAGCCACTCCTGGTACTCCCCGGCGAGTCTCTCGCGCTCCTTCGCCATGTCACGGAGGGCAGCCTGGTTGGCTGCGCGGAGCTCTGCCGCGCGCTTCTCCATGTCAGCGGCGGCCTTGGCGGTGAGGGCCTCCCGAGACGCGAGCTTCGCCTGCCTGGCCCGGTAAAGGGCCAGGAGCCGGTGGAGCAGCTTCTCCTCCTCGGGCTCGTCACTCCCGCCGGGCGCCTCGACAACCTTCAGACCCGCGGAGGTGAGGACCTCCCCATCAAAGGCCTCTCCCTCCGCGGGAGCTCGCGACGAAGATCCCCACGGCACCTGGATGTAAACGCTGTTGGGAGCCTCAAGATAGTAGGCAGACGGCTCCTTCTCGGTGGAGGGGTCGGCGGTCGGCGCAGCGCTCGACGCTCCTGCCGCCTCCGGGCCGGCAGTATGGCCACCGTCCCCCTCCCCGGGCGTTGCGTCTGCGGTCGGAGCAGTCTCCTCCGCAGCCGGCTCGGTGGCTCCCGCCGTGTCTTCAACGACAGGGGCGTTGCCGCCGTCGCCCTGCGCGCCCTCCTCCACGACGATGGTTTCCGTCTCCATCTGCTCTGGGGGAGGAGGATCTAGAAGAAGAAGAAAAAGAAGAAGAAGTTCAAGCAAATATCCAAAAAAGACGAATTCAAGAAGACAAGATCACAAAACTTACCTTGGCGGACTTCGTCGACGGCGGGCTCCCTCGCCGGGGAGCTCTGCCTTGGCGGGGTGGCCGCCCTCGCCGGGCTGCTTGCCCTTGGCGGGGTACTCGCCCTTGGCGGAGTACCCGCCCTTGGCGGAGCACTCTCCCTTGCCGGAGAGTTCGTCCTTGGCGGGGACGGCGGGGCCTGCGGCTCCTCGGGAGCGGTCTCCGGATGCTCCTGTAGCTGCGGCTCCACCTCTGCACAAGACAATCAAGACAACAACAAGAACAACAAGGTGTTAGTATACACAAGATCCTCAAGCGCGCCCGACAAGTGGAAATGCTGAACCCAGACTTACGCTGGGGGCTGCGCTGGGGGCTGCTCCTCGGAGCAGCGCTCGGGTCCGGCGGGCTCGTCTCCGGCGCGTCCCCGGTCGCCGCGACGGGCGAGTCGTCCGCGACCTCGACCACGGGAACCTTGGCCTTCTTCGCCACTCGCTCGGCCAGGGTCCTGAAATCAAAGCAAGAAGCAAGATCAGAATCAACAAGAATCAAGACAAAGTTAAAGAAGATACAAAACCTCAAGTTCTTACTCCTGTTCCTCGTCGTCGTCGTCGTCGCTCAGGGCGGAGAAGTCGAACGCCACCTGAGGCGCGTCCGCGCGAGGGGCAGGAGGCGAAGACTCCCTCGGGCGCTTGGCGGTACCCGGGGCTGGGGGCTGCGAGGACCCGGCCCCTGTGGACGCCGAGGCCCGGGGAGCAGGCGGAGCAGCTGCTCCGCTCTGTGAAGACCCTCCTCCGCTGGCGCTTACGTGCGGGGCGCCTCCGCCGTGGCCTGTATGCGGGTCGCCCCCGCCGTGGCCTGTGTGCGGGTCGCCCCCGTCGTGGTTGGTGCGCCGGGCGCCCCCGTCGCAGCTTGGCTCCCCCGGGTAGGTCGCGCCGCCCGGCGAGTTGGTTGTTGTCGGGGCGCCTACGCCCTCGTCCCCGTCGTCGCCTTGCGGAGATGTTTCAGCGGAGATCGCCTGGGACTTGCCCGAGGCGGGGAGGTCTCCGATGACGAGGAGAGGTCATCGGCGTAGAGCCCCAGAGACCCGTCGGAGTCCTCGTCGGCCCCGACGTCCTCCTCCTCCTCCTCCTCCTCGGCTGGCTTGCTGGGCCCTGCGCCCTGCCCTGCAGCCGTTCTCCCTCCGGCGCCTCCGCCCCCTCCGGCGCCTCCGCTCCCTGCGGCGCCTCTGTTTCCTCCGGCAACGCCGGCTCTCGCCGCGGCCTCGGTCATGATTCCGGGGATCCCTGAGTACCTCAAAGAAGGGACCCCGACGAGCTCGTCGGGAGGAAGCTGCAGTAGCCTGCGGATCTCCGCCTCCTCTGCTTGGCAGGACGCATCCGCAGCCTCTGCCTCCTCGACTGTGAAGCCAAACTCTCCTGCCGCTGCGGCTGCAGCGGCCTCTTCAACCCGGGAAGCTATATAAGCAATCTCCTGGTCGGTGGTGTCCCGGGTGAGCCCCTTGATCTCATCCTTGTTCTTCGGCACCTCCACCAGGTTGTCGAAGAAGCTCATGATGTCTGATGGCTTGGGCGGTATCCATGTGCGGTCGACGCCATGTGAGTCACATGCGGGCATCATGGCGCGAAGAGGATCCCGGGCCGTGCTGTTGCAGAGGGGCACCACTCCCCGGGGAGCTCTGAACCACTCTGGGTGGGCCGGGTCGTGCTTAAAAAGTTCCCGGACCATCCCCTTCAGCTCCAGCGCCGTGAAGTTGTAATTCAGCCCTGGGCGCAGCCTCATTATGTCCGCCGCGTTGCCGTACTCCCATGCCGGCCTCTTCCTATCCTGTAGGGGGGCAATGCGGCGGCGGAGGAAGTCTATTCCTACTTCTCCGACAGACAACTTTGCTACCCAAAGACGAAGAATCCGGACAAGGGCGACGTTGAGCTTGATGTCGTCCGAATCCAGCTCACTCCAGTCCCTGCCGCGCACGATGGCTGTTGTGCGCGGCGCAGTGAAAGGTTGCGGCTCGTCCTCAACTACCCAGCACCAGTCCGCGCGCCACTCTTCCCACTTGCCGCGGAGCTCCCCCAACAAGTAGGACTCTTTCTTGTTCAGGCGAAAGACCCAAGAGATTCCTCCGGAGAGGGGAGCGCCGGCCTCTGCTCTAGGGGTAAAGAAGTGCCTAAACAGTGCTACATTCGGATAGATCCCAATATAGTTTTCGCACAGATGTGCGAAAACCGCCATCGTGAGGATGCGGTTGGGGGTGAAGTCTAGAAGGTGGAGGCCGTAGGTGTGCATGATATCGCAGAAAAAGTCGGAAAAAGGGGGACAAAGGCCGCAATGGAAGAAAGCAGCAAAGAAGAAATACCCGCCGGGGTAGTTGTCCTTGGCGGCGGCCGGATAGACTCGGGTGCGGGGATGCGCCTTGGTCTTCTTGGCCCAGAACAAGTAGTACTTGTTCCAGAGCTCCCGCGCGCTAAGCCTCGGCGAGAAGACGACGTTCCGCTTCCGCAGCAGAGTAAGCCTCGCCGCCTGCTCGGATTTCTCCTTTTTGGTCTTCTCCGCCTTCGCCTTCTCGGTCTTCGGGGCCATGGCGGAGGCGGCGAGGGAAGGGGGGACGAAGAGTCCGGCGGCGCCGCGGATGCGGAAGACGGCGGAGGAGATGTGGAGGCGGAGCGCAAAGGGGGAATCTCTGGAGATGCAAGAAGAAGCAATGAAGGCGTAGGAGGGGAACCGCTCCTGCTTCCTCTGCTTTTATGGGGAAGTGGGGGGCGTTTCGCTCTTTCCATTAAAAGAACGTGGCCACGTCCCATCCCACGACGCCGCAATCGACGCGTGCCATTACGGAGGGACGCGGCCGATGCGGAAGTGGATTCGGCGCGCCGTGGGCCGCGCGTGCCCGTGCACTGTTTTGGGCCTGGCCCAACAGCGCTCGCACCGTGTGTGGCCCAGGCCCGGGGGCTCCTGTCGGTGTACTAAGGTAGGGGTACCTCAGTACCCCAACTTGTGCACGGGCAGTAGCAGCTTCCCGCGGCAGGGCCTACCACGTGCTTGCCGGAGACCTTCCTGCTCCATATAAAACCATTCAAAATCAAAGTATACAAGACAGAAGATCAAGACCCCGGCAAGCTGAGCTTGCCGGGAAGGCCGTCTCCATGTTTAGTCATGGAGACGGCCTACCTTTTTCCAAAGGAAAGGCCAAAGAAAAAAAGAAAGGCCAAAAAAAAGAAAAAAAGGAAAAGAAAAAGGGACAGTTGCTACTATCTTTTTCCACACTTGTGCTTCAAAGTAGCACCATGTTCTTCTTTGTAGATAGTCTCATGTTTAGTCACTTTCATATACTAGTGGCAATTTTCGTTATAGAACTTGGCTTGTATATTCCAACGATGGGCTTCCTCAAATGCCCTAGGTCTTCGTGAGCAAGCAAGTTGGATGCTCACCCACTAGTTTCTTTTGTTGGGCTTTCATTCATATTTAGCTCTAGTGCACCCATTGCATGGCAATCCCTACTCACTCACATTGATATCTATTGATGGGCATCTCCATGGCCCGTTGATATGCCTAGTCGATGTGAGACTATCTCCCTCCTTTTTGTCTTCTCCACAACCACCTCTATTCCAGCCATAGTGCTATATCCATGGCCCACGCTCATGTATTGCATGAAAATTGAAAGGTTTGAAAAGATAGAGTATGAAAACAAATGCTTGGCTGAAATCGGGGTTGCGCATGTGTCGGTGTACTAAGGTAGGGGTACCTCAGTACCCCAACTTGTGCACGGGCAGTAGCAGCTTCCCGCGGCAGGGCCTACCACGTGCTTGCCGGAGACCTTCCTGCTCCATATAAAACCATTCAAAAACAAAGTATACAAGATAGAAGATCAAGACCCCGGCAAGCTGAGCTTGCCGGGAAGGCCGTCTCTGGCTCGAGATCATCATGTTAACACAAGGCCCTGGCAAGAGGAGCTTGCCAGGAAGATCAGAAGACTGTATCTAGAAGACAAGCCTCGGCGCACTCTGCGCCCCAGCAAGGCCCGGGGAGCGACAAGCTTCCCGGCCCGACAAGCTCAAGTCCCCGGCAAGGTGCTTACCGGGGGAAGTCTGCACTGTGTGCCCGCGCTCCAGCACATCGGTCCACGCGTCGCCCTGGGGCCATTCCAGGGACGCGTGGCGGATGGCTGTGCAGCCTGGGGGACACGGTGGCACTCCACGGTGGTAAAGCCATCGCCGTGGCAAACGGAGACGCAAGGGCGGGCGCTTTTGGGGTCGACGGCGACGGGCATTTAATGCTCTTGTCCCCCACTGTCAAAGTAGGTGATGACCACTGTTCATGCACTGTTCCCGCACTGTTACAACTACCACCACTATTACGTTTTTACCCCTTTCTCCTACGTTGACACCTGTCGGTGACCCCTTGAGCTATAAAAGGAGGCCCATGCACAACGTAGAAAAGGTTCGAAACCTAGATCGCTCATTCGCTCGGTGTAGCTAGTTCTTCAAGCTCCCGAGCTCTCCAACTCAATACAATCAAGCAGGAGTAGGGTTTTACGCGTCCATCGCGGCCCGAACCTGGGTAAACTGCCCGCGTGCTCTCTACGATCTGCTCTTTGTGCTCCCTCCGCTCCCTTACCGCACGAACAAGGGGCTCCGGTCCCATAGGTGCTCGTGGTGGACAGTTTCCCCCGACAGCATGATATGAATATTTTTGTGTGATAACGAGGGAGCATAGCCAACACTATATGATTTTGTAGGGATAACTTTCTTTAGCCATAGTATTTTGAGAACACATGATTGCTTTGTTAGTATTGCTTGAAGTATTATTATTTCTTATGTCAATATAGACTTTTATCTTGAATCTTTCAGATATGAACATTCATGCCACAATTAAGTGAATTACATTGAAAAACTATATTGGTTAGCATTCCACATCAAAAATTCTTTCTTTATCATTTACCTACTCGAGGACGAGCAGGAATTAAGCTTGGGGACGCCTGATCCGTCTCCAACGTATCTATAATTTCTGATTGTTCCATTCTATTATTTATGAAGTCTTGGATGTTTAATGGGCTTTATCATTCACTTTTATATCATTTTTGGGACTAACCTACTAACCCAAAGGCCCGGTCCAGATTGCTGTTTTTGCCTATTTCAGGGTTTTGCAGAAAAGAATATCAAACGGAGTCCAAACAGAATGAAACCTTCGCGAGAGATATTTTTGGAGAAAATCACGCACAGGAAGCTTGAGGATCATGCCAGAGGATCGAGGAGCCACCCTCCAGGGTGCGGGGCGCGCCCCCCTTCCCAGGGCGCGCCCCCCTGCCTCGAGGCCTCCTCAAGTGGCCCCTGGTGGCCTCCTTCTTCCTATATAAGTCCACGTACCCCAGAAACTCTGAGGACAGAGAGAAAACCCTAATTCCACCGCGGTACCTTCTGTTCCTGTGGAGATCCCATCTCGGAGCCTGTTCCGGAGCTCTACCGGAGGGGGATCCATCACGGAGGCCTTCATCATCATCATCATCGCCCTCACCATGAGTTGTGAGTAGTTTACCACACACCTTCGGGTCCATAGCTAGTATCTAGATGGCTTCTTCTCTCTCTCTCTCCGGATCTCAATACAAAGTTCTCCTCGGCCTTCGAGGAGATCTATTCGATGTAATCTCTTTTGCGGTGTGTTTGTCGAGATCCGATGAATTGTGAGTTTATGATCAAGGTTATGTATGAAAGATATTTGGTTCTTCTCTGAAATTTTTATGTGTGCTCATAATATCCTTGCAAGTCTCTTCTAATTATTGCTTTGGTTTGGCCTACTAGATCTATAGTTCTTGCAATGGGAGAAGTGCTTGGCTTTGGGTTCAATCTTGCGGTGTCCTTTCCCAGTGACAGTAGGGGCAGCAAGGCACGTATTGTATTCTTGCCATCGAGGATAAAGAGATGGGGTTTATATCATATTGCTTGAGTTTATCCCACTACATCATGTCATCTTGCTTAAGGCGTTACTCTGTTCTTATGAACTCAATACACTAGATGCATGCTTGATAGCGGTCGATGTGTGGAGTAATAGTAGTAGATGCATAATCGTTTCGGTCTACTTGTCTCGGACGTGATGCCTATATACAATGATCATGCCTAGATAGTCTCATAATTATTCACTTTTCTGTCAATTGCTCGACAGTAATTTGTTTACCCGTCGTAGAATATCGCTATCATGAGAGAAGCCACTAAAGAAATCTATGGACCTCGGGTCTATTCTCAACATATCAATCTACTTCTACTTTACTTTTACCGCTTTTATTTGCTGTTTATTAAACCAAAAATACCAAAAATATAACCTATCATCTCTATCAGATCTCACTCTCGTAAGTGACTGTAAAGGGATTGACAACCCCTTATCGCGTTGGCTGCAAAGTTCTTATTTGTTTGTGCATGTGCGAGGGACTCGCGCGTGGTCTCCTACTGGATTGATACCTTGGTTCTCAAAAACTGAAGGAAATACTTATGCTACTGTGCTGCATCTCCCTTTCCTCTTCGAGGGAATACAACGCAAGCTCAAGAGGTAGCATAGGCCAAACCAAACCAATAATTCGAAGAGACTTGCAAGGATATTATAATCATACATAAAAGATTTCAGAAAAGAATCAAATATTGTTCATAGATAATCTTGATCATAAATCCACAATTCATCGGATCTCGACAAACACATCGCAAAAAGGTTACATCAAATAGATCTCCTCGAAGATCGAGGAGAACTATGTATTGAGATCCAAAAAGAGAGAACAAGCCATCTAGATAATAACTATGGACCCGAAGGTCTATGGTAAACTACTCACAGCTCATTGGTGAGGCTATGGTGTTGATGTAGAAGCACTCCGTGATCGATCCCCCCTCAGGCGGAGCTCCGGAACAGGCCCCAAGATGGGATCTCACGGGAACAAAAGGTTGCGGTGGTGGAATAAGGGTTTTCTCTGTTTTTTTCGATGTTTCCAGGGTACATGGATATATATAGGAGGAAGGAGGGTATCGGGGGAGCCAGAGGGGGCCCACGAGGGTGGGGGGCGCGCCTGCCCCCCTGGGCGCGCTCTGGACCCTCGTGGCCGCCTCTCTCTTTCCCTCGCGTGTACTCCAAGTCTTCTGTGGAGATACAGTTCCAAAAATAACTCTCTCGAAGGTTTTATTCCGTTTGGACTCCGTTCGATATCCCTTTTCTGCGAAACACTGAAATAGGCAAAAAACAGCAATTTGCACTGGGCCTTGGGTTAGTAGGTTAGTCCAAAAATTAATATAAAAGTGTATAATAAAGCCCATTAAACATCCAAAACAGAATATATATAATGGCATGGAACTATAAAAAATTATAGATACGTTGGAGACGTATCAAGCATCCCCAAGCTTAATTCCTGCTCGTCCTCGAGTAGGTAAATGATAAAAAAAGATTTTTTTATGTGGAATGCTAACCAACATAATTCTCAATGTAATTTCTTTATTGTGGCATGAATGTTCAGATCCGAAAGATTGAAGATAAAAGTCTATGTTGACATAAGAATAATAATACTTCAAGCATACTAACAAAGCAATCATGTCTTCTCAAAATAACATGGACAAAGAAAGTTCATACCTACAAAATCATATAGTTAGGCTATGCTCCATCTTTGTCACATATAATACTCCAATCATGCACAACCCTGGTTTCAACCAAGAACTTGTTTCATATTTATTTATTTTCAAACTCTTTCAACTTTCAGGCAATATATGAGCGTGAGCCACAGACATAGCAGTATGTGGAATAGAGTGATGGTTGTGGAGAAGACAAAAGAGGAAGATTGTATCACATCAACTAGGCGTATCAATGGGCTATGGAGATACCCATCAATAGATATCAATGTGAGTGAGTAGGGATTGCCATGCAATGGATGCACTAGAGCTATAAATGTATGAAAGCTCAACAAAAGAAACTAAGTGGGTGTGCATCCAACTTGCTTGCTCACGAAGACCCAGGGCATTTGAGGAAGCCCATCGTTGGAATATACAGGCCAAGTTCTATAATGAAAATTCCCAACAGCATATGAAAGTGACTTAACAAGAGACTCTCTATCATGAAGATCATGGTGCTACTTTGAAGCACAAGTGTGGAAAAAGATAGTAGCATTGTCCCCCTTTTTTTCTTTTTTTGGGCCTTTCTTTCTTCTTTGGCCTTTCCTTCTTTTTTTTTCCTTTTTTTTCTTTGGGACAATGCTCTAATAATGATGATCGTCACACTTATATTGATTTACAACTCGATACTGGAACAAAGTATGACTCTATATGAATGCCTCCGGCCTTGTACCGGGATGTGCAATGAATCAAGAGGGACATGTATGAAAAATTATGCATGGTGGCCTAACCACGAATACGATGTCAACTACATGATCATGCATGGCAATATGATAATGATGAAGCGTGTCATAGCAAATGGAACGGTGGAAAGTTGCATGGCAATATATCTCAGAAT
The DNA here is from genome assembly GCA_902687465.1 of Secale cereale. Lineage (NCBI taxonomy): Eukaryota > Viridiplantae > Streptophyta > Magnoliopsida > Poales > Poaceae > Secale > Secale cereale. Next base: position 829,570,538 of record LR738711.1, on the reverse strand, counting down.
GGCTATGGAAATGCCATGATAGGTAGGTATGGTGGCTGTTTTGAGGAAGGTATAAGGCGGGTGTATGGTACCGGCGAAAGTTGCGCGGTACAAGAGAGGCTAGCAATGGTGGAAGGGTGAGAGTGTGTATAATCCATGGACTCAACATTATTCATAAAGAACTCACATACTTATTGCAAAAATCTACAAGTCATCAAAACAAAGTACTACACGCATGCTCCTAGGGGAAGGGTTGGTAGGAGTTAACCATCGCGCGATCCCGACCTCCACACAAAGGATGACACTAAATGAAATACCTCATGTTTCAAATTTGTCACACAACGGTTACCATACGTGCATGCTACGAGACTTGCAAACCTTAACACGAGTATTTCTCAAATTCACAACTACTTTACTAGCATGACTCTAATATCACCATCCTCATATCTCAAAACAATCATCAAGTATCAAACTTCTCATAATATTCAATGCACTTTATGTGAAAGTTTTTACTATACCCATCTTGGATGCCTATCATATTAGGACTAGTTTTATAACCAAAGCACATTACCATGTTGTTCTAAAAGACTCTCAAATATATATAAGTGAAGCATGAGAGATCAATAATTTCTACAAAATAAAACCACCACCGTGCTCTAAAAGATATAAGTGAAGCACTAGAGCAAAAACTATCTAGCTCAAAAGATATAAGTGAAGCACGTAGAGTATTCTAATAAATTCTAAATCATATTTATCTCTCTCAAAAGGTGTTTCCAGCAAGGATGATTGTGGCAAACTAAAGAGCAAAGATTCAAGTCATACATGACGCTCCAAGCAAAACACATATCATGTGGTGAATAAAAATATAGTCCCAAGTATAGTTACCGATAGACGAAGACGAAAGTGGGGATGCCTTCCCGGGGCCTCCCCAAGCTTAGTATTTTCGTTGTCCTTGAATTTTACCTTGGGGTGACTTGGGCATCCCGAAGCTTAGGCTCTTGCCACTCTTTGTTCCATAATCCATCAAATCCATACTCAAAACTTGAAAACTTCACAACACGAAACTTAGCCAAAGATCTCGTGAGCTCCGTTAGTATAAGAAAACAAATCACCACTCAAAGGTACTGTAATGAACTCATTCTTTGTTTATATTGGTGTTAAACCTACTGTATTCCAACTTCTCTATGATTTGTACCCCCCGATACTACTCATAGATTCATCAAAATAAGCAAACAACAGACGAAAAACAGAATCTGCCAAAAACAGAATAGTCTGTAGTAATCTGTAACTTTTGAATACTTCTGTAACTCCAATTTTTTTAAAATAAATTGCTAAACGTGAGGAATTTGTCTATCAATCATCTGCAAAAAGAATCAACTAAAAAGCACTCTCCAGTAAAACATTACAGCTAATCTCGTGAGCGCTAAAGTTTCTGTTTCTTACAGCATGATCATATAAACTTCACACAAGTCTTCCCAAAGGTTCTACTTGGCACAAACACTAATTAAAACACAAAACCACATCTAAACAGAAGCTAGATGCAAAATTATTCCTAAATAGAAGCAAAAAATAAATAATATAAAATTGGGTTGCCTCCCAACAAGAGCTATCGTTTAACGTCCCTAGCTAGGCACGATACAAGAATAGATCTAGGTATTGCCATCTTTGGTAGGCAATTCTTCGATTAAGCACTTATAATTCTTAGGAACTTCTTTATTCCTATTGATAATCAAACTTCTATGCAAGAAATCAAGAAATTCATTTGTAGCAAAGGGTTCCCTTGCAAAAGTGAGAAAGTTGGGATGAACACATATGGATTTGAGATCCGCAATTTCCTTACTAGATGATTCACCCTTATTTTTAGGAACATACATAAACTTGGCCAATTTAGTGGTAGAGGGACTCGAAGTAATTTTCACAGCAGAAAGAGCAGACCCTACATTAGTGATAATATCCTCAAGTTTATCGATTCTAGTGGAATCTTGATCTATTCTCTCTTTAACTATAGGTTCTTTTTCCTTTAAAAAAATCAGAATAACTCCTACCTTGGATCCATACTGGGTAATTTGGTTGTGGATCTTTTTATCCAAACTCTCAACCAACTCCACAGTAGCAACTTTGTTTTCAATAATTTCAAGCCTTTGCATAACATGTTCCAAAGTTAACACAGTTCCATTAACTAGAAGAGCTGGTGGACCAAACAATTCTGTCATAGCATTATAAGAATCAAAAGTATGGCTACCCAAGAAATTCCCTCCGGTAATGGTATCAAGAATATATCTATTCCACGGAGTTATGCCAACATAAAAATTGCGAAGAAGCACGAAAGTGGAAAGCTTCCTAGTAGATCTATTTTGAGCATTGCAAATTCTATACCAGGCATCTTTTAGATTTTCCTCCTCCCTTTGTTTAAAATTAAGAAATTCACTCTCGGGAGTATTGATAATGATAGGCGTGCTAGCCATGATGACAAGGCAAAGCGGTAAAACACACAGAAGAAGAAGGGCAAATCAAACGGCAAGGGTGAAGTGGGGGAGAGGATAACGAGAGGAAAATAATGTAGTGGGAAGCATAAGTGTTTGTGATAGGTACTTGGTACATGACTTTTGTGTAGATCTCCCCGGCAACGGCGCCAGAAATTCTTCTTGCTACTTCTCGAGCTTGCGTTGTATTCTCGAAGAGGAAAGGGTGATGCAGCACAGTAGCGTAAGTATTTCCCCCAGTTTTTGAGAACCAAGCTATCAATCCAGTAGGAGACCACACGCGAGTCCCTCGCACCTGCACAAACAAATGAGAACATCGCACCCAACACGATAAGGGGTTGTCAATCCCTTTACGATCACTTACGAAAGTGAGATCTGATAGATTAAGATAATATTTTTGGTATAAGAACAGAAAGTAAATAAAACAAATAAGCAACGACGGCGGAAATTGGCTAGTTGACGGAAAGTAATATGATAATGATAGACCCGAGGGCCATAGGTTTCACTAGTGGCTTCTCTCATGATAGCAGAATTCTACGGTGGGTGAACAAATTACTGTCGAGCAATTGATAGAAAAGCGCATAGTTATGAGAATATCTAGGCATGATCATTAGGTATAGGCATCACGTCCGTAACAAGTAGACTGAAACGATTGTGCATCTACTACTATTGCTCCCCACATCGACCGCTATCCAGCATGCATCTAGAGTATCAAGTTCATAAGAATAGAGTAACGCCTTAAGCAAGATGACATGATGTAGAGGGATAAACTCAAGCAATATGATATGAACCCCATCTTTTTATCCTCGACGGCAACAATACAATATGTGCCTTGCTGCCCCTGTTGTCACTGGGAAAGGACACCGCAATATTGAACCCAAAGCCAAGCACTTCTCCCATTGCAAGAACTATAGATCTAGTAGGCCAAACCAAACCAATAATTCGAAGAGATTTGCAAGGATATGATAATCATACATAAAAGATTTCATAAAAGAATCAAATATTGTTCATAGATAATCTTGATCATAAACCCACAATTCATCGGATCTCGACAAACACACCGCAAAAAGGTTACATCAAATAGATCTCCTCGAAGATCGAAACTTTGTATTGAGATCCAAAAAGAGAGAAGAAGCCATCTAGCTAATAACTATGGACCCGAAGGTCTATGGTAAACTACTCCCAACTCATTGGTGAGGCTATGGTGTTGATGTAGAAGCACTCCGTGATGGACCCCCCTCCAGCGGAGCTCCGAAATAGGCCCCAAGATGAGATCTCACGGGAACAGAAGGTTGCGGCAGTGGTATTAGGGTTTTATCTGTTTTTTCGATGTTTTCGGGGTACATGGATATATATAGGAGGAAGGAGGGAATCGGGGGAGCCAGAGGGGGCCCACGAGGGTGGGGGCGCGCCTGCCCCCTGGGCGCGCCCTGGACACTCGTAGCTGCCTCTCTCGTTCCCTCGCATGTACTCCAAGTCTTCTGTGAGGATACGGTTCCAAAAATAACTCTCCCGAAGGTTTCATTCCGTTTGGACTCCGTTTGATATCCCTTTTCTGCGGAACACTGAGATAGGCAAAAAGCAGCAATTTGCACTGGGCCTTGGGTTAGTAGGTTAGTCCCAAAAATATTATAAAAGTGTATAATGAAGCCCATTAAACATCCAAAACAGTATATATAATAGCATGGAACTATCAAAAATTACAGATACGTTGGAGACGTATCACGTCTTGCAGCGCCATCTTGATCTGGTGGTAACCTGAGAAGGCGTCCAGGAAACACAACTATTGGCGTACTGGGAAATAGGGTACCCAGACTTGCCTGCGTGCGGGCCGCGACGCACTCCTACTACGGCCTGGTACGGCCCAGCCGATCAACCAGTTGCCCAAGACCCTCGCGAGGGAGCTAAACCTCGCGAGGAGAACCACGTCAAGACCACCTCAGGAGTGGCCTCAGCAAGGTGGTCCGGAGGGGCGGAGAATCCATGGTCGAGCCTGCCTCAGGAGGAGGCGGTGATGTCAGTAGTGACGCACCGCGCCAGCAGGTGCCAGCGCCCGCCAGCGGTGCAGTTACCATTTCGGTGCAAGGGGGACAGCACAGCCGCAGGTTCCCGAGGAGCAGGGCAAAGGTTTCCTCATTGGTGCAACAAGACCGAAGACCGCTAGGACAACAAGGAGGATGTCACCGTCAAGCCCACCACCGCGTCACCGCCTGGTCCTTTTGCAGGCGAAGACTGCTTTTGTCAGGGTAGGAATGTCCTTGTGTTCCCGCTCAAAAATGGCCGTTGTGGGATCCCTTCCCGCCTAAACATTTCGGGGGAAGAGGACCGTGGCCGCCTATATAAGTAGCTAGGATTCCCACTGTGAAGGGGGTCGATCCATACACTCTGCCACCACACAAGGAGCAAGAACACTTGCCTCATGACCCTCCTGAGCTCACCTCCTGAGCTCGGGAACCATTGTACTAGCTCATATTCCAGCTCGGCCGAGGCTAATCCACCAAGGCAGGAAGTAGGGTCTTACACAACACGATGGCCCGAACTTGGATAAACTCTTGTGTTTTCTATATGTTGTTTGCTTGATCTCTTCATCGACGAGGGTGAGGCACTAGGTAGACATGAGCGGGAGAGATCTTTGTTCACGCCCGTGTGTTCGAACTTCTTGGGTTTTGCAGAGCCCTGAATCCGAAATTTGGCGCGCCAGGTAGGGGGCGTGTCGAAATCTCACCTCTCCGACGGCCTCGCTTCCCCTCTCCGGTTCAGGGCCGCTACGATGACCGCAGCCTGCCGCATCCGCGCGGGGGCTGACTCCCTCCCCGGCAACCAAGCAATACTAGCAGACCATGCCACCCATGGGCGCTCTTCCTCCTCCCTCGACGACGCTCCAGCCGGCCAGGCCACCGGGGGGCGGCCTGCATCGCCACTCCCGCCTCCTGTGGCCTCGCCGGTTACGCTTTTGATGGCGCGACGGCTGACCCAGCATCGGCCGTCCGCCGGGAATCGCGGCATGCGGATGGCCCGCAGCTGCGAGCTGCGAGGCGTCGCCTGCAGGGAGCGGCCTTGCCGCGGGGTCGCCTGCATCCTCGGTGGGTCCCAAGCGCCGGCGTCTGCCCGACACGTCAAATCGCACTTTCGACAGGTTGGGGCTGCTGCCCAGCCACGAGAGGCCTTGCGGGCACAGAGCGAGCGGGGGGCCGCCATCACCTTTGGCCCCGGCGACCTCGCCTCAGAAGTGGCCGGCATCAGCGCTCTGCCCACAGTGTGCACGCCCACCTTCTATGGGGTGCCCGTGACGAGGAGTCTCATCGACGGCTGCGCCGGCCTCAGCATCCTCTCCCCCGAGGCCTTAGGTCATCTGCCTGTGTCCTACAGGCGGCTCCTTCCTACCAAGCCCTTCTCAGGGGTCGCATGCTCGGCCGTTCCGCTCGGCCAGATCCGCCTCCCGGTCACCTTTGGCACACCGGCTAACTACCGAACTGAGCTCATTGAGTTTGATGTTGCGGCCATCCACCTGCCCTACAACGTCGTCCTCGGTTTCCCAGCCTTGGCAAAGTTCATGGCGGCGACTCACCCGGGCTACATCACCGTTAAGATGCCCGGGAGCAGCGGCGTCATGACCGTCAAAGGGGACCCCAAGGCCGACCTTCAGGTCCTCGGGCGTGCTTATAGGGCTGCTGCCACAGCTCACCCAGGGGCGAAGGGGACTCCGGAAGATCCGGAGGCCGCGCCTACCAAGAAGAAGCAGCTCTTTTCTCAGGACCCCGCCGAGACGAACCAAGTGCCCGCTGATGAAGAAGGCTCAGGAGCCATGTTCACCATCAGTACGAGCATGGATCCAGAGCAAGAGGCGGTGCTGGTCAGCTTCCTCAAGGCCAACAAGACGTGTTTGCCTGGAAGGCCGCAGATTTGGTCGGGGTGCCTAGGCATGTCATTGAGCACCACCTCACGGTGTGCCCCAATGCGCGCCCTATCAAGCAGAAGGCGCGTAGACAAGCCTCGGAGAAGCAGGCCTTCATCGTTCAGGAGGTTAGGAAGCTGGAGGAAGCAGACGTCGTACGGGAAGTACGACACCCGGAGTGGCTGGCCAATCCCGTCATCGTCCCAAAGAAAGGAGGCAAGGAACGCATGTGCGTCGACTTCACGAGCCTCAACAAGTTCTGCCCTCAGGACCCCTTCCCTCTTCCATGCATCGACCAAATCATGGATTCAACGACAGAGTGCGACTTACTCTGCTTCCTTGACGCCTTCTCGGGCTACCACCAAATCAAGATGGCGGTGGAAGACGTCGAGAAGACGGCGTTCCTGACCCCATGTGGGGTCTACTGCTATACCTGCATGCCTTTTGGGCTGAGGAACGCAGGCGCCACCTTCCAGCGCCTGATGCACATCACCCTCGGCCCTCAGCTCGGGAGGAATGCGGAGGCCTACGTCAACGACATCGTGGTTAAGACCAAAGAGGCCACGACCCTCATCCAGGACCTAGAAGAAACGTTCGCCAACCTGCGCAAGGTGAAGCTGTGCCTCAACCCAGAGAAGTGCGTGTTTGGTGTACCATCCGGCAAGTTGCTAGGGTTCCTGGTTTCGCACCGGGGCATCCAGGCTAATCCGGAGAAGATTAAGGCCATCGAGAGAATGAGGCCACGCACCAACCTGAAGGAAATGCAGAAGCTCGCCGGATGTGTGACATCCCTGGGGTGCTTCATCTCTAAGCTCGGGGAACGCGCCCTTTCGTTCTTCAAACTCATGAAAAAGAAGGGGCCCTTGGAGTGGACTCCGGAGGCCGATGCCGCTTTCCTTGACCTTAAGGAATACCTCACCAGCTCGCCGGTTATGGTAGCACCACGACCCCTGGAGCCCATGACTCTCTACCTCGCCGCAACGCCTCACTCCGCCAGCGCGGCACTAGTCGTGGAGCGCGAGGAAAGGCCCCGAAGCTCAAGGCCAGCGGGCGGCTCGGCAACTTCAGGGCCCGCGCCACCCCCTAACGCGGCCTCAGGGGCAGATTCAACCCCGGGCACTGACGACCCCACCACTCAGCAAGAAGCTCCTAAGGTTCCCGAGGCGCCAGCGGACCCTACTACGCCGGCCCTCATGGAGCACCCGGTGTAATTCGTCAGCACAGTACTGCGCGACACGCGCTCGCGCTACCCGATGCCCCAGAAGCTGCTCATGGCGCTCCTCGTCGCCTCCAGGAAGCTGCGCCACTACTTCCAAGGCCACCCCATCAAGGTTGTTTCGTCATATCCTCTCGAGAAGGTACTGCAGGGCCCGAATGTCGTCGGGAGGGTCGCTGATGTCTACACACGCCTCTATTCTTGTAGACTATGTTGGGCCTCCAAGCGCAGAGGTTTGTAGGACAGCAGCAATTTCCCTCAAGTGGATGACCTAAGGTTTATCGAACTCAGGGAAGTAGAGGTTGAAGATGGTCTCTCTCAAGCAACCCTGCAACTAAGATACAAGAAGTCTCTTGTGTCCCCAACACACCTAATACAACTAGGAGTTGTATAGGTGCACTAGTTCGGCCAAGAGATGGTAAAATATGGATGATAGGAGTGGCAAAGCAGAGTAATATAAATCTGTAATAAAAAGTGCAGCAAGCAAACAAGTGGTAAACGTGAGCACAAATGGTATTGCAATGGTGGAAACAAGGCCTAGGCTTCATACTTTCACTAGTGGCAACTCCCAACAACATTAACATATCTAATCACATGATATTTCCCATAAAACATGCAATGGAGACGCACTCGGAGGTCATTCCTTTGTGGTCAAGAGACGACGAGAATTATGTAGGGCTACAAAAGCACACCTCAAAGTTCGTAGTTCTCAATCTATGGATTTCCCAATGTCGCCGTGGCCATCCAAAGAGAGTACCACAATCACCACAACATATCTCCAGGATAGTCAAAGACAAGCACCAAGAGACTCTCAATCTTCAATCAACACACAAAAGAGGAAATCACTCATGAAAATATTCTTCTAATCCATGTCCAATAGACCGCTGTCACCTTGGTCTCGGGGATTATACTAGATAAAGACAAGTGAGTACATCAATTCAATACATAGAGGAAGGGGAAATATCATGGGATCACCCTAGATTAACATAGCCTATGATCACAACGAAGATCACATCATGGGAGAGAGAGATAACCACATAGCTACACGTACAAGCCCTCAGCCCCGGAGAAGACTACTCACACATGGCCATGGTGAGCAAGAGATTGATGGTGGTGTTGATGGAGAGGTGCAGCCCGGAGAGGAGGAGGCGGCCGACGGCAGCCGTGGCGGCAGCGGCCCTCGGGGCGGCGGCGGCCCTAGGGGGGCAGCGGCTCCTTGGCCCCCCCTTCTTCCTTGTGGATGGTGCTGCAATGGTGCTGGTCCTCCCCTCCAGGACGGCGGCCTGGGAGGAGGAAAATTCGTGGCTTTTGGTGACCTAGGTTTCCTCTCTTTATATAGACTCTCGGATTCCCGTCATCAAATTTTGGGCTTCAGTAAAACGGGCTTTTCTCGGTCGTCCGGACTCCGATTTGGACGAATTTTATATCCAGAAGCATCCTCTCGAAATTCCCCACAACTTTCGCAACTAGGCTTTTTCCGTTTGACATCGTCTTCGGGCCAGAACGTGACCATCTTCTAAAAACGTTCTCAGACAGATTTCAGGAAAGTCAGAGTCCTACTCCAATACGACTCCTTTTGCGTTTTTGTCAATTTCCAAGTAATTCCTACACAATAAAGTGTAAAACAAGAACATTGTGCACTTTTGCAACCATTAGTATGTTAGTCGAATAAATGCTTAAAAAGATATAAAACTTTGATAGAAACATGAGACAATGATGCAAAACAAGCATGGCACAAGTAAAAATTATGGATACGTTTGGGACGTATCAACATCTCCAAGCTTAATTCCTACTCGTCCTCGAGTAGGTAGTATGATAACATAGATAATTTTTGATGTGACATGCTACTAACACAATCTTGATCAAGTAATATAGTAAAGCACATGAACTGAAATAAAGTGAACCAAAACAATTGTCTATAGTTGGAAGCAAGTAATAAATGAATAACCAAGTGATCATCTAAGTAAATTCTTTTCATGAATAGTACAATTGAAGACATGAAACTATAAAGTTAAGCACAACTGTTAGCCCAAAGGAGTTCTCTCATCAAAAGCATTCTAGTTAACACAAAAAGAAGATAAAGTTTCAGCAATGCTTTCCACTTTTCAACATTTTATCTCATGGATAAGTTCAATGCACAAGGATTATATATAACTAAGCAGAAATTTTGAACATAACCAACTTGAACCCAGGGTTAACACTAGATGCTTGCTTATGGTAGAGGAAGAAGATTAGAACATAGGAAAACTGACTGTCACATCCCTAGTTAGCAGTTGCATTAGGGTTAGTTGGTGTGTGCATCATGTTTACTTTTCAAAGAAATTTGAAATGGGAATGACAGAAACCCCACCACCCCTCTTCTAACAACTAGGGTTTGATAAAATATTTTCCAACATACCCAAAATGCCCTTCAAAAATGTTCATCATTTCTGCCTTGGTCTCAAACCTTTGCTAAAAATGGTGCACAATTTTCTAGGACATCCAAGGTCACTGGATTAAATCATATGGTATTTGAATTTGGGCATTTAAATGCTATAAAATATTTTAAATGCTCAAATAATCATAAACTATAATGTTTCCTACTGTTCATATTATATACAGTAGGCATGACAACTGTTATGAGTTATAAAAATGCTCTGGCATTTTATTTAATTAAACAAAGTTGCAAAACAAATGAAACAGAAAAGAAATAGAAAAAAAAAGAGAGAGAAGAAGTTTACCTGGCGCCCCACCTGGCCCACCTGCCGGCCCAGCCCAGCTGCCGCTCCAGCGAGCTGCTTGGCTCGGCCAGGCAGGCAGGCAGGTGCTCGACGGCGACCGCACCGCGCGCCACGCAGTTGCCCGCCGCCCTGCTTCCTCCCCTCGCCGCCCTGGAAGCCTGGATCGGTCATACACGTCGTCCCCGACCTCGCAGACACCTCCCCCTCTCCCCGGCTACTCTCTCTCGCCCTCCCCGCGCCATGGCCGACGCCGTCGTGCTCGCACCTTCGTAGAAGCCGCGCCCACCGTCGTCCCTGAGCCCCGCCTTGGTGTCCGTCGTCTCCGCCGTCCTCGACTACTTCGAGCAGGCCGAGCCCCGAGCGCTCGCCCGCCCTGGAGACGCCCCCGACCTCTTCTTCCCCAACTCCGGCCGCGGAGATCCCCCTCGATGTCCCGCTCAGCTCCGACCACCCCCGAGCTTGCTCCGGCGCCTGCTGCAACCCCTGTGAGCCCAGCTTCGTCCTCCCCCTCTTCGTTGGCTCTCTTCTGCCCTGGAACCCACCGCACGAAGCTCACCTGCACGCACCGCCGTGGAGCTCGTCGCCGACGAGGCTCCGGCCATCCATTGGTCCGGCCACCGTGCCTATCAGATTCACCATCACACGTAGATGCTGTAGGACGACTTCACGCTCCTCTACGAGCACCGCACCGTCGTTTTCAACTTCGCCGAACTCCGGCCGCCGTTGGACTCGTCGCCGGCGTCATCTCCGGCGACCCCGAGGCCAGCCACCACCTCCACTCGATGCGGTTTGCTTCCAGCTACCCGTAGGTGTTCTCCGCCGTCGATTTGGCAGCCGGAGCACGAAGCCCGCACCCCACCGCCGTGTTTGGCCTCGCCGGCGGCTAAACGCTGGCGAGATGGACCTGTTTGACCACGGGTTTGACCCCCTGGGTCACTGACATGTGGGCCCTGCCCGCAAGTCAAACCTAGTTTAGGTGTTAATTTAATTCTAATTAGTTAATTAGTTAACTGTGACACTGACCAGTGGGTCCCACTGGTCAGGTTTGACTTGGACTGGCCCTGTTGACTACCTGACGTCAGCATGATGTCATGCTGACGCCGTAAAGGATTTTCTGGGATTTTAGATTTAAAAATAATTCAGGAAATTCCAGAAAATACCCAAAACTTCTAAAAATCATATAAAATCAACCATAGCTCAGATGGAAAAGATTTATATATGAAAAATGATCAAAAAAATCCAATCTTTTCAATGGCACTGGTTTCATGCATGTTTGAGCAAGTTAACCTTGCTGTATACTTTAAAACATGATAATGCACTTATTTAAATAATAGTTAAAATGCCAATTTGAATCTTTGAATCAAATAGGCCCAAACCCTTCTGGTTTTAGTTGCATTAGCAAACACACATGCATCTTGCCATGTCATGAGCATGCATCATATTGTTGGATTTGTTGTTAATGATTGTATCGCCGGTATTCCCTGTGTTAGGTTCTGCTCCCGAGGATACCGCTGCGTATCCAGTTGAAGAGCAGTACCCGACAACCACTTTGTCAGGCAAGCAATCATTGATCATTCCGATACAAACCCAATCTCCTCGCTCCTGCTCTCTTTTACTGCATTAAGGCAACAGCGTGTGAACTGCTACTTGCTGCGATAGTTAAACCCTATCCCTTGCATGACCTGTCATTTCCACAGTAAATAGTTGAAACCCACTAGCATGTGTAGGAGTTGATTGAGCCATGTGATGTGTGATCCACCATGCTATTTGTTTATGTTGCCTGCTATGCTTAGAGTTGTGTCTGGTCTGGTTCATCTGGGTGATGGATCAGAGTGAAATGATCATACCGATAAAGAGAGGGAAGTGTGGAACACGCTTGGTAAAGGTATCGATGAAAGGCCATGTAGGAGTACATGGTGGGCTGTTTCATTGGAATCGTCCATAGGACCCGAGATCTGTATGTGTGGTTCAAGTTACAGCTACTACCAGACATTGGGATCCTTAACTGACCCTCTCGGCTTATTAATTACCCTTGATCTCTGTCCAGGAGTTGCAACTAGTTTCTGGTGTTTATAGCTTACTGGAGGTCGTGCACAACGCTGACCCTCGGGGTGGGTTGTGATGCGACAGGTACGTGGCACGGTGTACCGGTTGCCCGTTTGGTGACTCGGGAACCCTGTACACATCGTTTGGGGCCGTGAGCGACACCCCGGATGGATCTCCCCACGGATGGAACCCAAATAGGCGATAAACCTGGACGAGAGACTTGAGTAGTTAGTCAGGTCGTGGCCGACACCCCCGCTGGGCTTCCGCTTGAAGGTTGCCGAGTACACGCCGAGTAAACGGCGATAAGTGTTGAAAGCGTGTGTGAAGAGGTACACCCCTGCAGGGTTATCAAACTATTCGAATAGCAGTTGTTCGCGGTACGGACTACTTGGTTGCTCTTACAGTTCATAGACAAGTTGATTGATACTACTAAAAGCCTCAAGATAAGTGTGAGTGCCGTGGATGGCCCTTCCGTAGGATGACGGAAGAGGATCCTCGGTAGTGTATTGATGTGGTGAGTAGAGGACTCGTGTTCGTAATAACATCTTGCAATCTGTTGAGAGTTGTAGTATAGGTTAGCCAAGGTCAAAGCTGGCATTCTGCTATGAACTCCACTACCCCCCCTTTGATAATGTTGCATGTATGATAGGTTCTGTGGTAAGACTTGTTGAGTACCTTTGTACTCATGTTTGCTTAATAACTGTTGCAGAGGAGAACCCTGCCCCTGCTGATGGGTTCTACATAGACGTTGACGTCGACGAGTAGCTTGACACCCAGACGGAGATCTGGAGCTTGTGAAGGGCCTTGTAGATAGTCAGGCTACACCAAGCCTGTTTTATTTTCTAAGTTGTCTGTACTCAGACATGTAGCTTCCGCTTGTGCTTGTATGACTGTATGACTTGAGTGTTGGGTCATGTGACCCCTACCTGTATGGATATGTTATGTATGGCTCTTGGAGCCTTTTAAATAAAGTACTTTGAGTCATAGAGTTATGTTGTGATGCAATGTTGTATTTGCACATATTGAGCATATTGCGTGTATGTTTGAAATGCTTGGTATGTGTGGGATCCGACACCTAGTTGTTTTCCTTTGGTAGCCTACCTTACAGGGAAATGCCTCCTAGTGATTCCAATGAGCCTTGGTAGCTTGCTACTGCTCGGAACACGTAGGCTGGCCGGCATGTGTCCTTCTTCATTCCTGTGTCTGTCCCTTAGGGGAAATGTCACGTGTTGTTCCTTTAAGTCCATGTAGCTTGCTACGACTTGGGTTCATACGTTGATGACCGACACGTTCGTTGCTGGGTCATGGATGCCTGTCTCTGTAATCTAGTGCCACTTTTGGTTTATAACTAGCCATGTCGGCCCGGGTTCTCTGTCATATGGATGCTAGCGACACTGTCATATACGTGTGCCAAAATGCGCAAACGGTCCCAGGCCAGGTAAGGTGGCACCCGTGGGGTTACCGTGCGTGAGGCCGCAAAGTGATATGACGTGTTACAGCTAGATCGGTGTGACTTAGGATCGGGGTCCTGACAGCGTTGGCATCAGAGCTGGACTGCCTGTAGGTTTCTCAAGCCAAACTGGTCGATGTTGAGTCTAGAAAAATTCTTAGTTATATGTAGGGGAATTGATTGGGGAAGGGAACTTAAGGCTCTTTTTACTCCTTTACCTTATGCCCTTCTGATCTGAGTCAGTCTATTCTTTCTACGGGGAATTAGGACTAGGCCTCTTATCCTTATTAGGTTCACGTGTTACTAATCCGTAGACTCTTAGGATTGTTGGTCAAGCCTCAGTTCAGTTTCTATCCTCTTAGTATGATGATTGTTGGACCCGGAACCTTGATTTGGATTGCTGAGTGGCTATGCTATCATTTGTATGATGTCTCAAATCTTTGTTTGAGCATTTACAGTTGTTATGCTGCCCGATTTCTTTCAGAAACACTAATGCCTTTGCATTAGCCCGTGTTTCAGATGTCTGGCCGCATCCCTCACCAAGTGGTTCGTTTGACTCGGTGCATTAATGTGCCCGGTCACACGGCCATGCTAGTCCGTGTGCTGACCGAGACCGGTTATCGCTGGTATCCTGAGTACACCATGGAGGAACAGTACCGGGATTTTAATCAGAGTCAGTATTTCTGCACAGTCCGGATATACCCCTCATATCCTGGAGCTAATGACCCCATCCATTAGTCTTATGGACTCGGGGTTACCATCGAGATGGCAGTGCAGGATGCCGCTTATTCGATGATGACCATTCTCCGTGCTAGGCATGCCCTGTTGCTGAACACTGAGTTCTGTTACATGCCAGCCTCACTTCCCGGGGAGGAAGGCTACTACACTGGTCTGTATACTGATGCTGCTCATGAAGAGCCACTGCTTCAGACTAATGTTCAGATGTTGGAGGATAGGGACCGTGAGGTCCGTGCCCTCCGAATGGAGCTGTATAACACTCGAGCCGCTCATTGGACTACTTTGACACGGCTTGCACCTGCTGTGCACGCCGGATATCTGGACATGCGGGATTTGTACCCCGTGCGGACTCGTCTGTCTGATCGCATGGATTGGTGTGACGTTGGGGGTATTACACCTCCACGTGGGCGTCGGTTACCACCAGCATTGGGACCGAGGCCACATCCGTGTCCTTATGGTCCACAGCCTTCGAGTGCTCGCGAGTTCCAAGATCCATCTGTTCCACTTCCAGGCTACGGTGGTAATCTTTACGAGGATTACTACGCGAATGTCTGAGCTAGGCCGTGGTTGTAGTAGTATTGTAGTAGTTGTATTTCCACAGTCCTGCGCGTCTTGTGGAATATGACTTAGTGTGTACTGAGTTCCGGAGGTGTAGTTAAATAATGTATAGGAGCTTGGAATGCCTCTGATGGGATGTATCGTCTTTCACCGCAGTTGTACTTTAGCCTTGGCTTGTACTAAACTTTGTATGGTGTGTATGACCACTGGTGTATATATAACAGTTCCTATATTACCATGTCATATGGATGAACATCTTTGCATTCCGTGTCATCCATTACATTCTGCACTTCTATGTCAAATTTTGCCATCCTTGTCTAAACCGTTGTTTTGTTTTCCTAGGATGGTCAACACTCGCAACACTCCTGCTGCTCAGGAGCAGGGTGAGGCTAGTGGGGCTAGAGATGGGAATCTGCCCCAGCCACCCTCCTTGGCGGAAGTTATGCTCGAAGCAGAATGGAACAAGAGAGAGACCAACCGTCTGCTGGAACGCATAGAGCAGAACACTGGGTTCCGCCAGAGGAATGACATGGTGTCAATCAATGACTTTATCAAGATGTGTCCACCGAAGTTCCATCACTCCACTGAACCTCTGGATACTGATGACTGGCTACTTAGTAACACCCACAAGCTACACTCTGCCCGTGTGGCCGAAGCTGACAAGGTTATCTACGCCGCCTACCATCTTGAGGGCCCTGCCAGTCTTTGGTGGGAAAACTTTGAAGCTATGCGTCCTGCTGGCCAAGTCACTACCTGGGTTGAGTTCAGTGAGGCATTCCGTGAACATCACATTCCGGAAGGTCTCATGGATCGCAAGCGGGAGGAATTCTGCAATTTCACCCAGGGCCGGTTAACTGTGGATGGCTATAGCCGCGAGTTTAGCAAGTTGGCACGCTATGCACCTGAGGAAGTATCCACCGATGCCAAGAAGCAGGCGAGGTTCCGCAAGGGACTCAGCCCTGAACTCCGCCGAGATCTACGTCTGCACGAGTGCACTTCCTTCCAGAAGTTGGTAAACAAGCCTATCAGTGCTGAAACAGGCCGGACCGACTTCGAGGCCACCCGCAAGCATAATCGAGAATTTGGTTCCTCATCCGGCTCTGGCTCTCACAAGCGCCGTGTGTGGGTTCCTAACACTGCTCTGCCACCCAAGTACACACCGAGGCCATCCTATGAGGCGCCTCGCCCAACTCAACAGTTTGCACCTGCTAAGACCTATGGAGGACCACCTTCCAACTTTGCTCCACGCACCACCACTGTGACATGTTTCAAGTGTGGAGAACCGGGACACTACATGCATGATTGTCCTCAGAACCAACCAGGAAAAACCGTTGCTCGTGGTAAACCATCCGGCAAGGTGAATTATGTCAAGCCAATCCCCACTACACGTGGTCATGTCAACTATGTCTCTGCCGAGGAAGCTTATGAGGATCCTAACATCGTCCTTGGTACGCTTCTCGTAAACTACCATCCGGCATCTGTTCTTTTCGATACTGGAGCATCCCATTCGTTCATATCTGAGAGCTATGCTCGATTGCACAACATGACTTTTTGTGACATGCCTACTTCCATGGTTATTCAAACTCCTAGTTCAAAGTCGCAAACCTCTAGGGTAAGCCATGGAAATGAAATCCTTGTCGATAGACTTGTTTTCCTAGCATCTTTAATCGCCCTCAAGTCCTCGGACATAAACATCATTTTGGGTATGGATTGGATGACAACTCATTACGCCAAAATTGATTGCTTTACTAGGACCGTTCAACTTACACATCCATCCGGCAAGATAGTCAATGTCTTGACTCGAATGGCTGAGCGTCAGCTCTACTCTCTTAATGCCAGCCCTCTACCAGAACTCGAAGATATCCCGGTAGTCCGTGACTTCCCGGATGTTTTTCCAGAAGAACTGCCAGGAATTCCACCTGACAGAGATGTCGAGTTCGTGATAGATCTTATCCCTGGAACTGTCCCAATCTCTAGGAGACCTTATAAGATGGCACCACTAGAATTAGCTGAGCTAAAGAAACAACTCGATGAGTCCTTGCAAAAAGGTTTCATCCGTCCTAGCTCTTCCCCTTGGGCTTGCCCCGTCCTCTTCGTCAAGAAGAAGGATGGAACGGAGCGGATGGTTGTAGATTACCGACCTGTCAATCTGGTCACCATAAAGAATAAGTATCCGCTCCCCAGGATCAACGACCTGTATGATCAGCTCGCTGGATCCTCAGTCTTCTCTAAGATGGATTTGAGGTTGGGCTACCATCAAATCAAAATCAAGAACGGGGACATTCCTAAAACGGCTTTCGTTACTCGTTATGGCCAATATGAGTACACCGTCATGTCCTTCGGATTAACCAATGCCCCAGCTACCTTTTCCCGGTTAATGAATTCTATATTCATGGAGTACTTGGATAAATTCGTTGTGGTATACCTCGATGATATACTCATCTATTCCAAGAACAAGGAAGATCATGCCGAGCATTTAAGGCTGGTATTGATGAAACTTCGAGAGCACCGCCTTTATGCCAAATTCTCTAAATGTGAATTTTGGTTGCCAGAAGTAACCTATCTAGGTCATGTGATCTTGGGCAAGGGTATTGCCGTCAATCCCGAGCGAGTTCAAGCCGTCCTTGATTGGACTCCTCCTGAATCGGTCAAGCAAGTTAGGAGCTTTCTTGGCTTAGCGAGCTATTGCCGACGCTTCATCGAGAATTTCTCCAAGGTTGCCAAATCTCTAACTGAACTCCTCAAGAAAGATAAAAAGTTTGAGTGGACCCCACAGTGCGAGTCCAGTTTTCAGGAACTGAAAAGGCGCCTGACATCTGCACCTGTACTGGTACCACCAGATTTTTCCAATGATTTTATAATCTATTGCGACGCCTCGCGACAAGGACTAGGTTGCATTCTCATGCAAGATCGTCAAGTGATTGCATACGCATCCTGATAGTTGCGTCCACATGAGGATAACTATCCTACTCATGATTTAGAGCTTGCAGCTGTAGTCCATGCACTCAAAACATGGCGACATTACCTCCTTGGTGATCGCTGTGAAATCTTCACTGATCACCAAAGTTTGAAGTATATCTTCACCCAACCGGATCTAAATCTCAGGCAAATACGTTGGGTTGAGTTGCTCACAGACTACGACTTAGGAATCACTTACACTCCTGGAAAGGCCAATGTCATGGCTGATGCACTAAGTCGTAAGTCATATTGTAACAATTTAATGTTACAACAAGGTCAACCACTTCTCCACGAGGAATTTCGTAAGCTTAACCTTCACATTGTTCCTCGAGGATTCCTTTCCACCTTGGTGGCGAAACTTACCCTTATGGATCAAATCATAGTTGCCCAGCGGTATGATAAAGGCATATCTCGGATCAAGGAGAACATTGCTAGCGGAGTTGCTAGAAGTTTCTCTATGGATGATCGAGGTGTAGTGTACTTCGAGAACCGCTTGGTGGTACCCAAGAAACCACAACTACGACAAATGATTCTTAAGGAGGCTCATGAATCTCCTCTCACGATTCATCCCGGTAGTACCAAAATGTATCAGGACCTACGTCAGAGATTCTGGTGGACTACGATGAAGAGAGAAATCGCTCAATTCATTGCTAACTGCGATGTTTGTCGTCGAGTCAACGCAGAGCATCAACGGCCTGCTGGCACCCTTCAACCTTTAGCTATTCCTGAATGGAAATGGGATAAAGTCGGTATGGACTTCATTACCGGGTTTCCCAGGTCCAGGAAAGGGAATAATGCTATCTTCGTCGTTATCGACCGTCTCTCTAAAGTAGCTCATTTCCTGCCTGTTCGCGAGAGTATTACCGCTAGCCAGCTAGCAGACTTATATGTCTCTCGAATAGTATCACTTCATGGTGTGCCGTTGGAGATTAACTCGGACCGTGGAGGTCTTTTCACTTCACGATTTTGGGAAAGTTTCCAGAATGCTATGGGAACCTATCTCTCCTTCAGTACCGCCTTCCATCCCGAATCAAGTGGTCAAGTGGAATGAGTCAATCAAATTCTGGAAGACATGCTTCGAGCCTCTGTCATCTCTTTCGGTATGGAATGGGAAAAATGTCTTCCATTTGCCGAATTTGCTTATAACAATAGTTATCAAGCCAGCTTGGGCAAAGCTCCCTTTGAAGTTCTATATGGACGAAGGTGTCGAACACCTCTTAACTGGTCAGAGACCGGGGAAAGACAATTCTTTGGTCCGGATAAGATCCAGGAAGCAGAAGAACAAGTTCGCATCGTTCGTGAGAGGTTGAAAACAGCCCAGTCTCGCCAGAAGAGACAATATGATAGTCATCATAAGGCTGTGACTTTTGAAGTCGGCGATAAGGCTTACCTTCGGGTTACTCCTCTTAAGGGAACCCATCACTTCGGTATCAAAGGCAAATTGGGCCCTCGTTATATCGGTCCTTTTCGCATTCTTGCCAAACGAGGAGAAGTTGCCCACCAACTGGAACTACCTCCGCACCTCTCCAGAGTTCATGACGTGTTCCACATTTCTCAACTCAGGCGTTGCTTCTCGGATCCTATCCGCGGAGTGGACCACGAAACGCTTGATCTCCAGGACAATCTCACATATCGAGAATACCCCGTTCGTATTCTTGATCAAACCGAGCGCACCACTCGACGCCACAATATCAAATTTCCCAAGGTTCAATGGTCACATCATTTCGAGAGTGAAGCTACTTGGGAAAGGGAGGATCGTCTTCGACTCGAGTACCCCACCCTCTTTCCGGAGGAACCCGAATCTCGGGACGCGATTCTTTTAAGTGGGGGTGAGTTGTCACATCCCTAGTTAGCACTTGCATTAGGGTTAGTTGGTGTGTGCATCATGTTTACTTTTCAAAGAAATTTGAAATGGGAATGACAGAAACCCCAGCACCCCTCTTCTAACAACTAGGGTTTGATAAAATATTTTCCAATGTACCCAAAATGCCCTTCAAAAATGTTCACCATTTCTGCCTTGGTCTCAAACCTTTGCTAAAAATGGTGCACAATTTTCTAGGACATCCAAGGTCACTGGATTAAATCATATGGTATTTGAATTTGGGCATTTAAATGCTATAAAATATTTTAAATGCTCAAATAATCATAAACTATAATGTTTCCTACTGTTCATATTATATACAGTAGGCATGACAAGTGTTATGAGTTATAAAAATGCTTTGGCATTTTATTTAATTAAACAAAGTTGCAAAACAAATGAAACTGAAAAGAAATAGAAAAAAAGAGAGAGAGAAGTTTACCTGGCGCCCCACCCGGCCCACCTGCCGGCCCAGCCCAGCTGCCGCTCGAGCGAGCTGCTTGGCTCGGCCAGGCAGGCAGGCAGGTGCTCGACGGCGACCGCACCGCGCGCCACGCAGCTGCCCGCCGCCCTGCTTCCTCCCCTCGCCGCCCTGGAAGCCTGGATCGGTCATACACATCGTCCCCGACCTCCTAGACACCTCCCCCTCTCCCCGGCTACTCTCTCTCGCCCTCCCCGCGCCATGGCCGACGCCGTCGTGCTCGCACCGTCGTAGAAGCCGCGCCCACCATCGTCCCTGAGCCCCGCCTTGGTGTCCGTCGTCTCCGCCGTCCTCGACTACTTCGAACAGGCCGAGCCCCGAGCGCTCGCCCGCCCTGGAGACGCCCCGATCTCTTCTTCCCCAACTCCGGCCGCGGAGATCCCCCTCGCCGTCCCGCTCAGCTCCGACCACCCCCGAGCTCGCTCCGGCGCCTGCTGCAACCCCTGAGAGCCCAGCTTCGTCCTCCCCCTCTCCGTTGGCTCTCTTCTGCCCTAGAACGCACCGCACGAAGCTCACCTGCACGCACCGCCGTGGAGCTCATCGCCGACGAGGCTCCGGCCATCCATTGGTCCGGCCACCGTGCCTATCAGATTCACCATCACACGTTGATGCTGTAGGACCACTTCACGCTCCTCTACGAGCACCGCACCGTCATTTTCGACTTCGCCGAACTCCGGCCGCCGCTGGACTCGTCGCCGGCGTCAGCTCCGGCGACCCCGAGGCCAGCCACCACCTCCACTCGATGCGGTTTGCTTCCAGCTACCCGTAGGTGTGCTCCGCCGTCGATTTGGCACCCGGAGCACGAAACCCGCACCCCACTGCCGTGTTTGGCCTCGCCGGCGGCTAAACACCGGCGAGATGGACCTGTTTGACCACGGGTTTGACCCCCTGGGTCACTGACATGTGGGCCCTGCCCGCAAGTCAAACCTAGTTTAGGTGTTAATTTAATTCTAATTAGTTAATTAGTTAACTGTGACACTGACCAGTGGGTCCCACTGGTCAGGTTTGACTTGGACTGTTCCTGTTGACTACCTGACGTCAGCATGATGTCATGCTGACGCAGTAACGGATTTTCTGGGATTTCAGATTTAAAAATAATTCAGGAAATTCCAGAAAATACCCAAAACTTCTAAAAATCATATAAAATCAACCATGGCTCAGATGGAAAAGATTTATATATGAAAAATGATCAGAAAAATACAATCTTTCCAATGGCACTGGTTTCATGCATGTTTGAGCAAGTTAACCTTGCTGTATACTTTAAAACATGATAATGCACTTATTTAAATAATAGTTAAAATGCCAATTTGAATCATTGAATCAAATAGGCCCAAACCCTTCTGGTTTTAGTTGCATTGGCAAACACACATGCATCTTGCCATGTCATGAGCATGCATCATATTGTTGCATTTGTTGTTAATGATTGTATCGCCGGTATTCCCTGTGTTAGGTTCTGCTCCCGAGGATACCGCTGCGTATCCAGTTGAAGAGCAGTAACCGACAACCACTTTGTCAGGCAAGCAATCATTGATCATTCTGATACAAACCCAATCTCCTCGCTCCTGCTCTCTTTTACTGCATTAAGGCAACAGCGTGTGAACTGCTACTTGCTGCGGTAGTTGAACCCTATCCCTTGCATGACCTGTCATTGCCACAGTAAATAGTTGAAACCCACTAGCATGTGTAGGAGTTGATTGAGCCATGTGATGTGTGATCCACCATGCTATTTGTTTATGTTGCCTGCTATGCTTAGAGTTGTGTCTGGTCTGGTTCACCTGGGTGATGGATCAGAGTGAAATGATCATACCGATAAAGAGAGGGAAGTGTGGAACACGCTTGGTAAACGTATCGATGAAAGGCCATGTAGGAGTACATGGTGGGTTGTTTCATTGGAATCGTCCATAGGACCCGAGATCTGTATGTGTGGTTCAAGTTACAGCTACTACCACACATTGGGATCCTTAATTGACCCTCTCGGCTTATTAATTACCCTTGATCTCTGTCCAGGAGTTGCAACTAGTTTCTGGTGTTTATAGCTTACTGGAGGTCGTGCACAACGCTGACCCTCGGGGTGGGTTGTGATGCGATAGGTACGTGGCACGGTGTACCGGTTGCCCGTTTGGTGACTCGGGAACCCTGTACACATCGTTTGGGGCCGTGAGCGACACCCCGGCCGGATCTCCCCACGGATGGAACCCAAATAGGCGATAAACCTGGACGAGAGACTTGAGTAGTTAGTCAGGTCGTGGCCGACACCCCCGCTGGGCTTCCGCTTGAAGGTTGCCGAGTACACGCCGAGTAAACAGCGATAAGTGGTGAAAGCGTGTGTGAAGAGGTACACCCCTGCAGGGTTATCAAACTATTCGAATAGCCGTTGTTCGCGGTACGGACTACTTGGTTGCTCTTACAGTTCATAGACAAGTTGATGGATACTACTAAAAGCCTCAAGATAAGTGTGAGTGCCGTGGATGGCCCTTCCGTAGGATGACGGAAGAGGATCCTCGGTATTGTATTGATGTGGTGAGTAGAGGACTCGTGTTCGTAATAACATCTTGCAATCTGTTGAGAGTTGTAGTATAGGTTAGCCAAGGTCAAAGCTGGCATTCTGCTATGAAATCCACTACCCCCCCTTTGATAATGTTGCATGTATGATAGGTTCTGTGGTAAGACTTGCTGAGTACCTTTGTACTCATGTTTGCTGAATAACTGTTGCAGAGGAGAACCCTGCCCCTGCTGATGGGTTCTACATAGACGTTGATGTCGACGAGTAGCTTGACACCCAGACGGAGATCTGGAGCTTGTGAAGGGCCTTGTAGATAGTCAGGCTACACCAAGCCTGTTTTATTTTCTAAGTTGTCTGTACTTAGACATGTAGCTTCCGCTTGTGCTTGTATGACTGTATGACTTGAGTGTTGGGTCATGTGACCCCTACCTGTATGGATATGTTATGTATGGCTCTTGAAGCCTTTTAAATAAAGTACTTTGAGTCATAGAGTTCTGTTGTGATGCAATGTTGTATTTTCACATATTGAGCATATTGCGTGTATGTTTGAAATGCTTGGTATGTGTGGGATCCGACACCTAGTTGTTTTCCTTTGGTAGCCTACCTTACAGGGAAATGCCTCCTAGTGATTCCAATGAGCCTTGGTAGCTTGCTACTGCTCGGAACACGTAGGCTGGCCGGCATGTGTCCTTCTTCGTTCCTGTGTCTGTCCCTTAGGGGAAATGTCACGCGTTGTTCCTTTAAGTCCATGTAGCTTGCTACGACTTGGGTTCATACGTTGATGACCGACATGTTCGTTGCTGGGTCATGGATGCCTGTCTCTGTAATCTAGTGCCACTTTTGGTTTATAACTAGCCATGTCGGCCCGGGTTCTCTGTCATATGGATGCTAGCGACACTGTCATATACGTGTGCCAAAATGCGCAAACGGTCCCGGGCCAGGTAAGGTGGCACCCGTGGGGTTACCGTGCGTGAGGCCGCAAAGTGATATGACGTGTTACAGCTAGATCGGTGTGACTTAGGATCGGGGTCCTGACACTGACTCAACATTTAAAAGTAAAAGATAGGCCCTTCGCAGAGGGAAGCAGGGATTACTCATGTGCTAGAGCTTTTTATTTTTGAAAACATAGAGATATAAAAGCAATTTTGAGAGATGTATGCTTATGTCAACGAATGGTAATAAACAATGCACTACTACTCATGCCAAACAGAACTTAAGAGCGGCTCCCATAGAGGAATGATAACACTCCCCTTTCTCCTTTGTTTATCACTAGCCAAAGTTTGTCTGATTTCTCAGGTACGATGTGTGAAGGAGGTTTTTGATATTGATATTGATGACATGTAAAGTGGGCTGGGCATACCCTTTTGCCAGCTCTTTTTGCAAAATTAAGGACATGCACATTATTCATGCACGTCAGGGGTCGTACTGTCCAACACAAGTAATAATGAACTATCTACCACTTCCTCATGAGCTAAAACAGAGACACAAATAAGGATAAATTTTGAAGGTTTTAAAGGTAGCACATGAGCAATTTACTTGGAATGGCTATTAAATACCATGCATAGGTAGGTATGGTGGACACATATGGCAGAATTTTGGCTATGGAACTTGGATGCACGAGCAGCATTCCCGCTCAGTACAGAGTTTTTGGTTTAGCAAGCACATGTTAACCGGTACAAGAGAATTATAACATCTTTTCAGCATAATTATAAGACTTCTACACTGTCTTCCTTGTCAACCATCTTACTTCTAAAAAGAGAACAAGAACTTTAAAACTACCAATGGTGAAAAACTAAACAATTGCAAACTTCAAAGGTATTTCTTCACTAATAAGACTTTATTAAATGATCTACATGTTTAGACATGACTACTTAATTTCTCAAAACAATTGATAAGGATCAAGTTACTCAATGATCTTCAAGACTATGCAAGCTTTTTATTCTTTGCACCATAGCCACACTTGGCATTTTTCAGATCCAACATATTATTTAGCAATTCAAACCAATCAACTCTCCAAATAGATATAAGTGAAGCAAGAGAGTACTTTCTATAAAAGAACTAATAGCTCTGAACATGATATGAAAGAAAAACAAGAGCTAGAAGCATATAACAAGGTAGCTAAAACACTCAAAAAGATATAAATGAAGAACATGAGTGTTTCATGAAAAAGCGGAGCGTGTCTCTCTCCCAAACAAGAATGATCAGATGCAACTTATTTATGACCAGCAAAGAAAACAATACAAAACTAAAAAGAAAAGAGCAAGACGCTCCAAGCATAGCACATAACACATGAAGTGATAATTATAGTGGAACGAAAGACGAACTGATAATTGTTGATGGAGAAGGGGATGCATGGGGGCATCCCCAAGCTTAGACGCTTGAGTCTTCTTGAATATTTCTTGGGGGTGCACGGGGGCATCCCCAAGCTTGAGCGTTTGACCCTCCTGAATCTTCTTTTATCATCTTCCCTCGCACACTTGAAAAATCCCTTCATACATAACTCATCATAATCTGATTAGCGAGGTTAGTACCCACAATAAAATAATTTTTCCCTACTGGAAATAAGGATATTCTTGAAAAGCTACTGTTTCTCAAGATTTCCAAAAGGTTTTTGCAAAGAAAAAGCAAGCTCAGGGTTTGCAAAACGAAGAAAAGGCAAAACAGGACAGAATCTGTGAAAAACAGACCAGCAGGTAGTAAATAATTTTTTCGGGGCACTTCTGCAACTCAAATCAAAAAACTCAGAACAGACGCTCGAAAGCCAATTGTATAGAGCACGGTGTCAAAAAAATTCAGATCAAAAAGATGATCTGGTGATTTTATTCGAATATTTCTTTCCAAGGACATAATCTGTTTTCTGGACAGCATGTCACAACTTTTGAACTTTCTTGCAATCAGAGGCTAAAATTGGCATAAAGCTGAAAAATAAAGATACAATGATGTTGCTACAGTAGTAACAAACATCAAGACAACTAAAAACTGAAAGAACAAACTGAAAGCAAAGATAACAAGGGTTGTCTCTCTAGAGCTCTTTCTTTATAGCCATAAAGATAGGCTTAAGACTTTAATGATGCTCTCGTAGGAATAAGAGTTGAAGAACAAAAGAGAGCATCAAGAAGCAAATACCAAACACATTTAAGCCTAACATGCTTCCTATGCATAGGAATATTGCAACAGAATAATTCATTGAAGCACAAAGCAATAAGCATAGGAAGACAAAACAAGTGCAGCTTCAAAACCTTCAACATAAAGAGAGGGAACTTGATATTATTGAAATATCTATAAGCATATGTTCCCTTCTCATAATAATTTTCAATGGGATCACGAATAAACTCAACAATATAAGCATCACATAAAGCATTGTTACCATGATCCACATGCAAAAAGGTACTCTTACTCTCCACATAAGCATAATCTTTCTCATTGGTAATAGTGGGAGTAGGACTATCATAAACAACTTGAACACTATAGATTAATTGTGTATTAGGAAGATGGTGTTCAACAAGGGAGTAATTCCCTCCATGATTATGACAAGTTTCATAAGGATAATTTCTCCTTATGTCATAGGTACCTTTATAATCACTATAGATTGGAGTTATAACATCATCATAGTAGAGAAGAGCATTATCATTGCTAGCAACTATATTTGTAACCATGTTGTCTTTATTCTTACTAGCAAAAGAATTATCAATTATCACATCACTAGTGGGTAAAGGATTTGCAATCCTATCATCCCCAAGCTTAGAGCTTTCCATATCATCACTTTCAGAGTTGGTACCAAAAAGATTTTCAAGATCATAAGTAGCATTATCATCATTTTCCCAATCACAATAAGTAACATGCATATCATAATCAAAATCATCTTCAATAGTACCTACGGACGTATCATCAAGATGATAATTAAGGCAATAAACTTCACCTTCTTCTTTAAACTTACAACCGTTAGGATAAAAGTTGATGGGAGGAATTTGCTCAGGCCAGGTTGATACCCATTCTTCTTCCTTCTTGCTCCTCTTCCTCCTCCTCTTCTTTTTCTTCTTCTTCACCTTAGGAGGGAGTGGTTGGAGATGAAGCTTCTCCACATATCCTCGTTTATTATTAGAAACAATAGGGGAAACTTGGGAGAAACTCTCCTTTTTATTAGCAGAAATATAAGAGACATTTTTATACTTTGGTAAAGTTCCCTCCTTTCTAATCTTACTTATGTAATCATTTTTATGGCAATTAACAACACAATAGAGATGACAATTTTGCAAAGTGTTTTTTATTCTTATGGCATTAACATCTAGCCAAGAAGTCTTTTCTGATAACTCTTCACACATCAAAAATAACATAAGCTCATCATAAAGATCAGGGGTGATCATGTTATCACACAACTGGTTAACAGTTATGTTTTGAAAGTGCATGCATTGAAAATTAAAGTGACCGTCTATACAGCAAAGTTCACAAGTAAAAGGATAAAGGTCACACAATTCTCTAGCAATTTCATTTAAATCTTTGACCCAAGTGATTGTTCTTTCATGCTTATGTTACTTACAATACTTCTCTTCTTCAATCGTAGGCCTTTCACAAGGTCTATCCACTCCACAAAAATTAACATGCTTATATAAAACTTCATTTTTAGGAATTGGATCATGCATGTTGCAATCATCATGAACAATTTCATTTTCTTTGCAAATCTCTTTAAAAGGTTCATGATGCTTGATCCAATCCTCCTTAGGCATATTAAGATGTGAAGCAAAAGATTTGAGGAAATCAACAAGGAGTTGAGAATCAAGCCCAAACTTAGCACTAAACTTATTAAAACTTGTAGTTTCAACAAAGGACTTAATGCAATCATACTCATAAATTATACCTGACTCTTTACCTTTACGATCTCCCAATCTTCAGTGTTGCGTTGAATTCTGTCAAGGAGTTCCCATTTAGCATCAATCTTTTCGTTTGTGAAAGAACCCATAGAGGAAGCATCGAGCAAATTTTTATCCTGTCAAGAGAGCCTCGCATAGAAATTAGTAATAATCATATCTTTGGGGAGCCCATGGTTAGGACATTTTAGCATTAACGTTTTCAGTCTCCCCCAAGCTTGAGCTATGCTCTCTCCGTCATGAGGATAGAAATTATAAACATAATTCCTATTCTCATGAACTTCATGAAGATGATAAAACTTGGAGTAAAAGAGAGGCTGGAGCTCTTCCCAATCCAGCAGGTGAGAGTCATCTAGTAGCCTATACCATTCCAATGATTTTCCTTTCAGTGACAAGGCAAATAATTTCCTCATGACTCCATCTCTTGTCAAACCTGAAATCTTAAACAACTCACAAAGTTCTGTAAGTTTCAACAAATGAATACTAGGATTGACTGTCCCATCATAACAATCATTCCTAATTATTTCAATTATCCCAAGTGGTATTTGGAACGGGATACATTCAATAGGTGGAGGAGACTTCTCTACCACGGGTGTGGTAAAGCGGCCTTCCCCAAGCAGCGAACTAAGAGTGCGGTTTTCCATAAACATAACTAGTGAAACTAAAAACAAGAAACAAAAAGATTTAATTGCAAGATCTAAAGATATACCTTCAAACACTTACTTCCCCGGCAACGGCGCCAGAAATAGCTTGATGTCTACACACGCTTCTATTCTTGTAGACTATGTTGGGCCTCCAAGCGCAGATGTTTGTAGGACAGCATCAATTTCCCTCAAGTGGATGACCTAAGGTTTATCGAACTCAAGGAAGTAGAGGTTGAAGATGGTCTCTCTCAAGCAACCCTGCAACTAAGATACAAGAAGTCTCTTGTGTCCCCAACACACCTAATACAACTAGGAGTTGTATAGGTGCACTAGTTCGGCGAAGAGATGGTAAAATATGGATGATAGGAGTGGCAAAGCAGAGTAATATAAATCTGTAATAAAAAGTGCAGCAAGCAAACAAGTGGTAAACGTGAGCACAAATGGTATTACAATGGTGGAAACAAGGCCTAGGCTTCGTACTTTCACTAGTGGCAACTCCCAACAACATTAACATATCTAATCACATGATATTTCCCATAAAACATGCAATGGAGACGCACTCGGAGGTCATTCCTTTGTGGTCAAGAGAGGAGAGAATTATGTAGGGCTACAAAAGCACACCTCAAAGTTCGTAGTTCTCAATCTATGGATTTCCCAATGTCACCGTGGTCATCCAAAGAGAGTACCAAAATCACCACAACATATCTCCAGGATAGTCAAAGACAAGCACCAAGAGACTCTCAATCTTCAATCAACACACAAAAGAGGAAATCACTCATGAAAATATTCTTCTAATCCATCTCCAATAGACCACTGTCACCTTGGTCTCGGGGATTATACTAGATAAAGACAAGTGAGTACATCAATTCAATACATAGAGGAAGGGGAAATATAATGGGATCACCCAAGATTAACATAGCCTATGATCACAACAAAGATCACATCATGGGAGAGAGAGATAACCACATAGCTACACGTACAAGCCCTCAGCCCCGGAGAAGACTACTCACACATGGCCATGGTGAGCAAGAGATTGATGGTGATGTTGATGGAGAGGTGCAGCCCGGAGAGGAGGAGGCGGCCGACGGCAGCCGTGGCGGCGGCGGCAGCCCTCCGGGGCGGCGGCGGCCCTAGGGGGGCAGCGGCTCCTTGCCCCCCCCCCCCTTCTTCCTTGTGGATGGTGTTGCAATGGTGCTGGTCCTCCCCTCCAAGACGGTGGCCTGGGAGGAGGAAAATTCGTGGCTTTTGGTGACCTGGGTTTCCTCTCTTTATATAGACTCTCGGATTCCCGTTATTAGATTTTGGGCTTCAGTAAAACGGGCTTTTCTCGGCCGTCCGGACTCCGATTTGGACGAATTTTATATCCACAAGCATCCTCTCGAAATTCCCCACAACTTTCGCAACTAGGCTTTTTCCGTTTGACGTCGTCTTCGGGCCAGAACATGACCATATTCTAAAAACGTTCTCAGACAGATTTCAGGAAAGTCAGAGTCCTACTCCAATACGACTCCTTTTGCGTTTTCGTCAATTTCCAAGTAATTCCTACACAATAAAGTGTAAAACAAGAATATTGTGCACTTTTGCAACCATTAGTATGTTAGTCCAATAAATGCTTAAAAAGATATAAAACTTTGATAAAAACATGAGACAATGATGCAAAACAAGCATGGCACAAGTAAAAATTATGGATACGTTTGGGACGTATCAGTCGTCGAGTGGAACATCGAGCTTCAAGCATTCCAGTTGGAGTTCAGCACCACGCTGACGATCAAGGGAGCAGCTCTGGCAGACTTTGTGGCGGAGTGGACAGACGCACCGGAGCGGGGGGCCAGCGAAGACCGCTCGCTGGCCCCCGGCGATGAAGCCCCAGACGGATGGATAGTATACTTCGACGGCGCCTTCTCACGCCTCGCCGTGGGGGATGGCGCCGTGTTGGTATCTCCCACTCAGGATAAGTTGTACTACGCCATGCAGCTCTGCTTCCAGCAAGGCGAGAAGGTCTCCAACAACATCGCCGAATACGAGGGCCTAATTGCCGGGCTCAAGGCCGCCGCTGCACTGGGGGTCAAGCGTCTCACCATCAGGGGCGATTCGCAACTCCTCGTCGACTTCTCCAACAAGAAATACAAGACCAAGGACGAGCACATGGGCGCGTATCTGGAGGAGGTGCGTAGGATGGAGAAGCGATTCCAAGGGCTGGAGGTGCAGCACGTGCCAAGAGGCACCAATAAAGAAGAGGACGACATCGCTAAACGAGCCTCGAGACGAGAGCCTCAAGGTCAGGCGTCTTCGAGGAGCGGCTACTCAAGCCGTCGGCAGCACCACCAGCCCCTGAGCCGGCCTCCCCTCAGCAGGGGTTGCCAGCGGCGCCTCCGGATGGCGCCCCACCCTGCGGTCCACCCTCCGGAGCCCGCCTGTTGCTCGCCGCGGAGCCCGAGGAGGGTTGCTAAACCCAAGAACTCAAGGTGTACCTGCAACACGATACCCTGCCGGACAAGGAAGAAGACGCAGAGCGGATGGTCTGACAGGCCTCATCTTACTGCATCCAAGACGGTGAACTCTACAAGAGGCGCCCCAACGACGTCTCGCTGAAATGCATCTCGAGGAAGCAAGAGCGCGAGCTGCTGGCTGGTATCCACGGTGGAGACTGCGGCCATCACTCGTCGTCCCGCACTCTCGTGGGCAAGGCCTTCCGCAGCGGCTTCTACTGGCCCACAGCGCTCAACGATGCCACGGAGCTCGTGCGGGCTTGCGAGGCGTGCCAGTTTCACGCCAAGCAGATCCACCAGCCGGCGCAAGGCCTCCAGACGATTCTGCTCTCCTGGCCCTTCGTGGTCTGGGGATTGGACATCCTGGGTCCATTTCCTCGGGCAGTAGGGGGCTAACGCTTCCTGTACGTCGCCATCGACAAATTCACCAAGTGGGCGGAGGTGGAGCCTGTTTGTGCGATCTCAGCCGGGTCGGCTGTTAAGTTCATCCAGGGCCTCGTGAGGCGATTCGGGGTCCCCAACCGCATCATCACGGATAACGGTTCACATTTCACAAGTAATCTCTTCAGGTCATATTGTGCTAACCTTGGAACGCAGATCTGCTACTCTTCGGTAGCTCACCCCAGGAGCAACGGCCAGGCCGAGCGCGCTAGCGCGGAAGTCTTGTGTCGCCTCAAGACACGCAGCTTTAAGAAGAAGCTTGAGCCTTGCGGCAGGGGTGGGATCGATGAACTCCAGTCTGTGTTGTGGTCAATCCGAACCACTGCCACCAAACCTATGGGGGGAACTTCTTTCTTTTTCGTCTATGGGGCCGAGGCGGTCCCTACCTCACGTGGTCAAGCATCGCTCCCCATGGGTCTTGGCCTTCAATGAGGAATACCAAGACGCCGCCTGGCGGATGGACCTCGTGCTCGGCAAGGAGGACCGCCGCCGAGCTGCCCTCAGGGCATGACATTATCAGCAGGCGCCGCGGCGGTACCACTGCCGCGGCGTCCGCGCAAGAACAATTGAAGTTGGTGACTTGGTCCTGAGGCGGGTCCTCTCCCGTGAGGGGCTGCACAAGCTCTCGCCCATGTGGGAGGGCCCGTTCAGAATCGCCCGTGTCTCTAGGCCTGGTGTTGTGCGCTTGGAGACGCTGGATGGGATACCTATCCAGAATTCCTGGAACATCGAACACCTGAGGAGGTTCTATCCATAATCAAGGCTCCATGCCCATGAAGGTCTCCGCCCGTGACACTCTCACGTAATAATGAGTTCAGGCTGTACACGCCTCGGAGTCTCCTGTGCATTGCCTACGGGCCCTCAGACGGGGCTCCCACCCACGCCCTAGTGGCAGTCCTTAGGTCCGCGCTGGGAAGAAGACGTAGTGTAGGGGTCGGATGCGACCTTTTTTCCTTTTTGCTTGGTGTTTGGCTGTCAGCCTTTTCTACTTCCTAGGCTATCAACCCTTCATCTACCCCATGCTATGAAGTTCTCGTATTTCTCGCGCTTCCTGCATTTGGTTGAGAGTTTGGTTTGGGATCTTTCTCGCTGATTTTAAGTTCAGCTGCGCCACTCGTTCTCCTTCGTGCGCCTCGCGCATGGGGGCTGGGGCACGGTCGGTCACCGACCCTCGTCTGTCGCGGCCCCGTGACCTCTCCTGGCCAAGCCTGCTCAGGCTCTGGCGCCGGGATTATCAGTCCGCGCAATCTATCCTACCGAGCCGGCTCAGGCTTTGGTGCTCTAACCCGCGCTCGGCGTGTGACGCCCGAAGACCGATGTCCCAGAAGATTCTAGATGTTTCGGGTTCTCCCGTGTGTTTCATTTGTGCTTGTGTTATTTATTTTGCTGTGCATCATGTCATCATGCCATCATGTCTTTAATCTTGGCATCTCAACTAAATAAATTGCATAGATCTTTTGATCTATTTAAATCGAGGGAAGAGTGACTTCTCTTTATAACATATCCTCCTAATATATGGAGCTATATAAATATTCCATTTATTTGGAATTCACCACAACAAACTTGCATTTTAAATCCCGTTCGATTCGAAGATATTCAAATCCTTAATCTTATCCTTTTTGCTTCAATTCAAGTTGTGGGGCTTTGACATTATGTCAGAGTAGCCATGCTTCAGTTTCATCCCAATTGGTATTTTTTGGCCCTGCTAATCAACCTTTGTTTTCTTTTCTTTTTCTGTAAATAGAGAAAAAGAATCATGTTTTTTCCCTTCTTCTTCTCCTTTAACCCGTCCCTTCCTCGCGGCCCAGCCCATCTAGCCTTCTGGCCCAAGCTGCTAGGCAACTCCAGCGCCCCCCTAACCCTAGCTGGCCCGATTCCCTCTTCCTCTCGACCGTCCTCTCCCTCGCTCGCTCCCTCAGCCGCCGCACCCTCTCTCCCTCGATCCCTCACTCCCTCGTCCCCATCTCTCCAGCGCGCCAGTTCCCTGTCTCGATCCCCCACCTCTCTCGCCGATTCCCTCGCATCGCCCCGCCGCCGGGCCAAGCTCCTCCACCTCGCCCGGTCCCCCCTGCCCTTCTCCTCCTGGCGGCCTCTTCCCTCGGCGCCGGCCGCCTACTTCGCCCGAGGCCGGCCAGGCGGCCAACCCCGGCAGCCCCGCTCTCTGGACGTGCCCGCGGCCTCCCTCCTCATCGGTTCAGGGCATCCGTCGCCGGCCTCAAGCCCATCGCTGCCGCGCC
Organism: Secale cereale; assembly: GCA_902687465.1. NCBI lineage: Eukaryota > Viridiplantae > Streptophyta > Magnoliopsida > Poales > Poaceae > Secale > Secale cereale. The sequence goes on along the minus strand of LR738711.1, from coordinate 829,536,977 downwards.
TGAGGCGCTCGTCCCCGTCGCACAGGGCTTCGCCCGTTGCCGCCATGGACGGCCTCGCCAAGTCCTCTACTTCGAGCCTCAACGCCGGAGCGCAGTCGTTCGGTCCTCCTCTGCTTCGAGCCCGCCTCCTCGCTGGTGTCGAGCAGCTCCAGCACACTCCAAGGGCCCCTCTCCTTCACCACCGTCGCCCTACCATCGCGCCTCCGTTGTCGCGTTGGGTCCTCGTCCAACATCGCTCTCTGCCCTCACCCTCGAGCTCCAACAGGGACGACGCCCTGGATCCCTTGCTTCGAGCACCTCCATGGCATCAAGCTCGTTGTAGCCACCCAGGCAAACCCCGTGCAAGTACCTCGACGCCAAAGACCAAGACCGCAAGTACCACGACGCACGCTCGGAGCCCTCGGTTCCATCAAGTACGACTACAAAGGATGATGCGCCAAGTTCAACTACGCCCGACGACATGTACATCTTCGAAACGAGAACGCCTACATGGCGACACGTCAAGTACCACTACCGTCGCCGAAGAACCGTGAACGAAAACGCCAACGTGTACGACTACCGTCACCCCTGAAACGATGGATTCGTCCAGTACCTCTACGAACGGAACGACCACTTCCCTCTCCGAAACGAAACGTGCACGACTACTTCCACTACTTTCCTCGATGATCTTGATCCTCCTTGAAACGAACGTAGAAGGTATAACCCTGAGACGATGACCCGTGGACGAATGTTTGTGGTTGTATGAGATGTTTCCCTTGTGTGCACCGTGCCCTATTCGTCTTTTGTCATGCTCCTCGATTGTCTCGTCGCCAACCCGTGGGAACCCGGTGACGGGATCACCCCACCTTTCATCTTGTTCGACTCGCTCACTCTATCTTCCTTTTGCACTGGCATCTCGATGAGTGTCAGATAATCGAAACATTGCCGTGGCATCGTATCCGTTTTCGCCGCCACGACCCTCTTTTCTTTCCGTCGTGGCGACAAATACTCCTTATCATCTTCATGTCAACTTTTAATAAAATTTGCTTATAACTTGCATATGTCATCCGCATCATGGTAACAACATTAATATGTTCAAAATGTTGTTTGCTTTAAGAAGTGCTAAGTTGGTCATGGGGTTTCCGGAATTGTAGTGGTTATTTCCGGCCTCATTTAAAATGCCTAGATAGCTAGTTTACAATTGCTTCACCTCTTGCCATGTTAACAAACATTTAATCTTGTCTTGTAAATAAACGAGAGTCAACTAAATAAATATAACGTGGTGTTTCGTCAATATGCAACTCGTTGCATATTGAGCTCCACTTAACTTGTAGTATTGTTTGTGCACCTTGCCATGTCATGCATGTTTAAACTGGACATACATCATACTTGGATGTGCATCGTATGCCATGTAATGCTTGTGTTGTTTTTCTGTGCTTCCTACCTTGCCATGTATTGCTTCCTGCATAGACTTGTCTTGCATCATACCTTGCCATGTATTGCATCATGTATAGACTTGTGTTGTTTTTCGGTGCTTCCTACCTTGCCATATTTTGCTTCCTGTATAGACTTGTGGTGCATCCTATGTAGACTTGTTTTGCATCATACTTGGTTGAGCATATTGTCATGTTCTTGAGTGGTTTGGTTACCGTATTGCTTACTTCTTCTCGTTAGTGCTTGTTCCGTTGCGATCGTGAGTATTCGTTCGACTTCCCGTGGTTCTTCTTCAAGGCTTCTTCTTCGTCTTCTTCATGGATCCGTTCTTCTTCCTTGCGGAATCTCAGGCAAGATGACCATACCCTTGGATACCCTTACTATCATTGTCATTGCTTAGTTGTCTCGATGCTATCGTTATATGTCGCGCTACCCATCATTATTGTCAGCCTCTCCTTGTTGCCATGAAACCTCTAACCTTTGAAACCTTCCTAGAAAAACCATTGTTTGGCTATGTTACCCGCTTGCTCAGCCCCTCTTATAGCGTTGTTAGTTGCAGGTGAAGATGAAGATCGTTCCAGGTGGGAACTTGTTGTTGGAATATCACAATATCTATTATTATTATTAACACACCTATATACTGGGCATGGGTGGAAGGCTTGGCCTTTTGCTCGGTGTTTTGTTCCACTCATGCCACCTTAGGCGCCGATAAACCGGCATTATGTTCCTTGATTTTGCGTTCCTTACACGGTTGGGTATATGGGGACCCCTTGACACTTCGTCTTTGAATAAAACTCCTCCAGCAAGGCCCAACATTGGTTTTAATTTGCCTCATAATAACAACTTAATTAATTAATTAAATTTGCATAGGGGTCGCGTCCCCGGGGATTCTTTCTACATAGCAGCGGGGGGCCAATGCTGATGGTGTTGGTCCCGAACGGGGAGACTACGGGGCCACCTTGGGGAAACCCGAGGGCTGGTTTTACTCTTAGGATCACCTATCCGGACGTGGCCTGAGACGAGATACGCGCGGCTACTATCAGGGTGTCGGCACGCCGGGAGGTCTTGCTGGACTTGTTTTACCATTGTCGAAATGTCTTGTGCACCGGGATGCCGAGCCTGATTGGATTTCCCTAAGATGAGGGGTGATGATATTATATTTATCACTTCAGCTGATCGTGAGAGCTTGTGATGGGCTTGGTTGGGACACCCCTGCAGGGTTATGATCTTTCGAAAGTCATGCCCGCGGTTATGTGGCAGATTGGAATTTGTTAATGTCCGGTTGTAGAAAACTTGACAGAGGATCCGAAGTAAAACACACAACTGTGTGAGTAACCGTGACTGTCTCTTTTCACTTTGAGAAGAGAACACTGTGGGGTTATGCTTGACTCGTAGGTAGTTCAGGATCTTTAGCGATCACTACTAGTTTGCGACCGTTTGCGTAGATGCTCATCTTATTCTTGTACTCGTAAGTTAGCCATCATATTTTGCTTAGCCGTTGCTGCAACCTCACCACTTTACCTCTTCCTACCCATAAAGCTTTGCTAGTCTTGATACCCATGGTTATGGGATTGCTGAGTCCTCGTGGCTCACAGATACTACAACACCAGATACAGTTTCAGCCGAGAACGGTGCAGGAGCTGGATCAAGTACTTCACTGGGAGCTCGATGAAGAGAGTGGCCGTATGTATTGTGCGACGTGTTTTGACGATCAGTAGTGGTTTCTACTAGGGGCGATTCGGACCTGTGGATTTATGTTTTTTTTGGTATCTTTCTTTTGGATCTTTGCCCGTAGTCGGGTTGTGATGTTTTGAATGATGATTTGCTTATGTAATGTATTGTGTGATGTGGCGAGTGTAAGCCAACTATACTTTTGCAATTTCATCCCTATTTTTACATGAGTCGTGCAAAGATACCAAACTTGAGATCATTCCGGAATGGGCTTATACCTTTAAGTCGTGCCTCGACACGTAGGAGGTATAGTCCCATCCTGGGCATTACAAGTTGGAATTCAGAGCCTTCTTCGACCTAGAAGCCCCCACTGATTGATCGAATCGTTGACGGTTGAGTCTAGGCACACACTTGAAAACGTTTTAAGTCCTATTTATATATCGGAGAGTAGGATTTCTTTTGCTCCTCATCTCTTTTCACTCTGGTGAGGACTCCTGACGATTACTCTTGTCTCTTCTACTCTCAAAAATTCACCAATTTTTTTAGGATCACGCGAGTATTGTTTGGATTGTTTCGATGTCTTTGTGACGAGAACATTGTTCTCGATGCCTCCTGTCATTTAGGGGTTGTGGCAGTGTCCCGGGGAGTTGAGCTCCGAGGTGTTGTCGTCACAAATATATCGCATCAGTTTTGGAATACTTAAGACAGCCGACATCGAAAACTCTCCTATGCGGTTAGTGGCAAGATAACCCCGACATCACCCAGTACTGGGGAGGTAGTTCGGGAGTATTGCCATAGCTTGTATAGCAGATGCGTTTCGAAGGTCCGAGGTAAACGGTTTCCGGAAACAACTGGTTATGTGTTGAAGGAAGGATACAGCTGGATGTAGGATTAGAGTTGAGTGCGCGATGCTTCCCCTGTATCCCCAACACCTGATTGCATAACTGGAAACTTTCGGAAATTAATAGGTGGGTTCATCTAGTAGCTCGTAGGCATTCTTCCAACGAATGCATAATATGGAGTTCGGGGTTCTACATTGAGTGAAGTGGTTTTATGGGCGTTGTTCCGATCGGGAGTTGCATCTTAAAGGGTCCTTGGCTATGCTGATCTGGGGATTGCAAAACCCTTTTGTAACACGTTCCATGAGCTTTCAGCACGAATATGTCGAATGAAACTTCTATCTTGTATTTGTTCTATCCGCTCCTTGTTTTTATTTACCTTTTGTTTTGCCAAGTGGCTTCTCGACAAGTTGATGTACCTACGGAATTCATTCGTTCAATTCTCTGTTCGAATGATATTGTGATGATTATGTTGCAACATATCTATCCTTTGTTTTGATTCTGGTATTCGAGTTGCTTCGATGTCAAATGTTGATTCCATACCTTCCTAATCGGTGTTCTCATATTTCTATGGGAGTGCTAATTCTTCTTGACCATCGAGATTTTATGTTAATCCTTTTCAACAGGTGTGCCTTCTCTTCAAGTTATTCCATATGGACGCCGTTGAGAAATCTGATGATTTGTCTATTTCATTCATCCCAAGTTGTCTTTGTTTTTCCCCACCCTCCCACCCTTTTCTTTATGGAGCCAGCAATTCTCAAATGAAATATCCATTTTATTCATGTGTTGGTTCTTCATTCATTTCCTTCAATGTTCTTATCCGGTGATTTCTCGTGAAAATGCTCAAGAGTTTCAAGTTCATCATTCTTAATTCCAATATTCTTCTCCGGTGGACTAAATCCAACCTTCCGTATTGATCATATCGGTGCCTCTTGTTTCACATGTTTTCCAATGTGGAAATTTCTTATCCGAAGGCTCTCTTATTTCTTCACATCTCTTTATTCATATCCGGGGTGTTCAAGATATCTTGGAAGATTCATGTTTCAATTCTTAATCCGTTCAAGCTATTTTGAGGATTATCATCTTATTCAAGCCATTTAATTCAACCGGTGCAATATCTCTTAAGCAATCTTTTTTCAACGGTGATTTCTTTAGTGGGCCCTAACCCACAGGTCTTTTTCCAGGATCTTACCTGACTCTTCTAATTTTTCTGGAGTTATACTCAAATTCTTTTCAAAGTGTGAGGTAAGAATGATTTCCATCAGTCACATGCCTTCTCCAAGCTTGTTTTCAATTATTTCCATCTTTAGCTCCACCTTCCTCTTGTCATTCGTCCGGAGTATCTTAAAAATCGTCATGGCATTTCTCGTTTTCAGTCTCAACATTTGAAGACCGGAGAAGTGTTTCTCTTAAATCTTGGCCCGTTCTCTCAAGATTCGCGGTTCTAGCTTCTTGCCATTCTCATTATTATTTCGATTGTGAGGAATTATTTTTATACCCATCCGAAGCATTTCATGAATTCCTCCCATTGTGATCCTCCGAAGGCCATCATTTCAGAATATTTCTTCATTCTCAGTTTTCAACGTTGTCCTCCAAACATCCTTCATTGATTCCTCTTCGTTCGTCTCCATAATCCTACCGGTGCTTTGTTGAATATTTATCCAAGGTTGTGCTAGATCTCTCTTTAATTCTTTGCAACGAGAATAAGTAGTATGCCAAATCCATTGCTTCTCGTCAATTTAAATTGATGAAGGATATGCATAACATAATTCTTATTCTTATTTCATCCAAGTGGGTGAATCCCTTTGCTTTGAGTTTATTCATGAGGAGTAAATTCTAGGTTTCAAGTTGTTCGTCTTGTTCCCCGGTGTTCTAAGCTCTCTCAATTATCTTGTCTCGAAACTTCATCTAAAGCATTGCAAGGCTTCAATCTTATTCTTCTCATCCTTTTGTTACCGGAGTCCATCTTGGTGGTTCATCATGAATTAATTCATGCTCGAAGTGTTCTTCAAGATTCTTGTTGGAGCTCAAGCATTCTTCATCATACTTTCCAATTGCAATCCTTTCTACCTTATCTTTTCAGATGGTGTTATGTCATTCTTGACAATTTCTTCATGTTTCATGATTCACGAGTTATCAAGAATGAGATATTTAAAACCATCATTTCTTTTTTCTTTAGGAGATCCTTTCAACCCCTCATTTTTTTATTTCTTGGAGTAATCGTGGGTTGTATTTCACCTAAAAGGTTTCTCTAAGGATTGTTGCTAATTATGGTGCTTATAAATGACCCAAGTTCTTAATTTATCATTCTGGTGAAATAAGTTTATCGTCTCCTTGTTGATCTCAATCCAATCAAATGTTTCGTAAGTGGCGGGTTGTCACCTCTTAATTTTGAGATGTTTTCCATAAGCCCACATCAAGCTTATTTGTTTCGTGTTGATTTTTCCATCAACCCCATTCAACCCTTCTTTGTAAGGAGGATTTCCTAATTCATTCGTGGGAGAAGTTGTCATTTTTTTTATTTCTCCGTTCATTTCTTTCATTGATCTATATGCTATTCTTTCATTCCGGAGGCATTGTGATGTTGCTCTCTCCAAACCATCATATTGTTTTATCGAGATCATGTTCTTTCCCTTGCTTATCATTTAACCGGAGTGTTGCATTCTTCATTCAAGTTCTCTCGTCTGATCAAGTTTGCCTCTCTTTTCAACCGGAGTGTTGTCTGAATCTTTATTACCCCTTGTTCCATTCTTTCAATTGTTTCGGTGGCAATATGTTGTTCATTTCAGCAAGTATCATCCCAACTTGGCAAGTTCTTGTTAATTCCTTCCATTTTCAGTCGGAGTGCTGTCCGAATTCTGTCATTCTTATTCCTTGGCTATACCGTTGCAGTTTTATATTCTTTTGGTTCGTTAAGCTCTTCTTTCATGCCTTTCAACCTATAAGGTTCTCATAATGCTCCTTGTTCCTCTTTTCTAATGGAGTGTTTCATCTTCGTTCATCTCCATTCTATTCTTTCTTTCAAGATTGTTCTACCTCTCAGGTTCGTTGTTTCACTCGTTTGTCCAAGAAGCAACTTTGTTTTAGCTCTTCCTCTTCCGTTTTTATCCGGTGCCATCTCTAGGATCTCGGGTCAAGATCCTCTGTTAGTGTGGGAGAGTTGTGACGCCCGAAGACCGACGTCCCAGAAGATTCCAGATGTTTCGGGTTCTCCCGTGTGTTTCATTTGTGTTTGTGTTATTTATTTTGCTTTGCATCATGTCAGCATGCCATCATGTCTTTAATCTTGGCATCTCAACTAAATAAATTGCATAGATCTTTTGATCTATTTAAATCGAGGGAAGAGTGACTTCTCTTTATAACATATCCTCCTAATATATGGAGCTATATAAATATTCCATTTGTTTGGAATTCACCACAACAAACTTGCATTTTAAATCCCGTTCAATTCCAAGATATTCAAATCCTTAATCTTATCCTTTTTGCTTCAATTCAACTTGTGGGGCTTTGACATTATGTCAGAGTAGCCATGCTTCAGTTTCATCCCAATTGGTATTTTTTGGCCCTTCTAGTCAACCTTTGTTTTCTTTTCTTTTTCTTTAAATAGAGAAAAAGAATCCTATTTTTTCCCTTCTTCTTCTCCTTTAACCCGTCCCTTCCCCGCGGCCCAGCCCAGCTGGCCTTCTGGCCCAAGCTGCTAGGCAACTCCAGCGCCCCCCTAACCCTAGCCAGCCGATTCCCTCTTCCCCTCGACCGTCCTCTCCCTCGCTCGCTCCCTCAGCCGCCGCACCCTGTCTCCCTCGATCCCTCACTCCCTCGTCCCCATCTCTCCAGCGCGCCAGTTCCCTATCTCGATCCCCCACCTCTCTCGCCGATTCCCTCGCATCGCCCCGCCGCCGGGCCAAGCTCCTCCACCTCGCCCGTCCCCCCTGCCCTTCACCTCCTCGCGGCCTCTTCCCTCAGCGCCGGCCGGCGGCCGCCTACTTCGCCCGAGGCCGTCCAGGCGGCCAACCCCGACAGCCCCGCTCTCTCGACCTGCCCGTGGCCTCCCTCCTCATCAGTTCAGGGCATCCGTCGCCGGCCTCAAGCCCATCGCTTCCGCGCGTGAGGCTCTCGTCCCCGCCGCCCAGGGCTTCGCCCGTTGCCGCCATGGACGGCCTCGCCATGTCCTCTGCTTCGAGCCTCAATGCCGGACCGCCGCCGTTCGGTCCTCCTCTGCTTCGAGCCCGCCTTTTCGCCGGTGTCGAGCAGCTCTAGCACAATCCAAGGGCCCCTCTCCTTCACCACCGTCGCCCTACCATCGCGCCTCCGTTGTCGCGTTGGGTCCTCGTCCAACGTCGCTCTCTGCCCTCACCCTCGAGCTCCAACAGGGACGACGCCCTGGATCCCCTGCTTCGAGCACCTCCATGGCGTCAAGCTCGTTGCAGCCACCCAGGCAAACCCCGTGCAAGTACCTCAACGCTAAAGACCAAGACCGCAAGTACCACGACGCATACTCGGAGCCCTCGGTTCCATCAAGTACGACTACACAAGACGATGCGCCAAGTTCAACTACGCCCGACGACATGTACATCTTCGAAACGAGAACGCCTACACGGCGACACGTCAAGTACCACTACCGTCGCCGAAGAACCGTGAATGAAAACGCCAACGTGTACGACTACCGTCACCCCGGAAACGATGGATTCGTCAAGTACCTCTACGAACGGAATGACCACTTCCCTCTCCGAAATGAAACGTGCGCGACTACTTCCACTACTTTCCTCGACGATCTTGATCCTCCTCGAAACAAACGTAGAAGGTATAACCCCGAGACGATGACCCGTGGACGAATGCTTGTGGTTGTATGAGATGTTTCCCTTGTGTGCACCGTGCCCTATTCTTCTTTTGTCATGCTCCTTGGTTGCCTCGTCGCCAACCCATGGGAACCCGGTGACGGGATCACCCCACCTTTCATCTTGTTCGACTCACTCACGCTACCTTGCTTTTGCACCGGCATCTCGATGAGTGTCGGATCATCGGAACGTTGCCATGGCATCGTATCCGTTTTCGCCGCCACGACCCTCTTTTCTTTCCGTCGTGGCGACAAATACTCTTTATCATCTTCATGTCAACTTTTAATAAAATTTATATATAACTTGCATATGTCATCCGCATCATGATAACAACATTAATATGTTTAAAATGTTGTTTGCTTTGAGAAGTGCTAAGTTGGTCATGGGGTTTCCGGAATTGTTGTGGTTATTTCCGGCCTCATTTAAAATGCCTAGATAGCTAGTTTACACTTGCTTCACCTCTTGCCATGTTAACAAACATTTAATCTTGTCTTGTAAATAAACGAGAGTCAACTAAATAAATATAACGTGGTGTTTCGTCAATATGCAATTCGTTGCATATTGAGCTCCACTTAACTTGTAGTATTGTTTGTGCACCTTGCCATGCCATGCATGTTTAAACCGGACATACATCATACTTGGATGTGCATTGTATGCCATGTAATGCTTGTGTTGTTTTTCTGTCCTTCCTACCTTGCCATGTATTGCTTCCTGTATAGACTTGTCTTGCATCATACCTTGCCATGTATTGCATCATGTATAGACTTGTGTTGTTTTTATGTGCTTCCTACCTTGCCATGTTTTGCTTCCTGTATAAACTTGTGGTGCATCCTATGTAGACTTGTTTTGCATCATACTTGGTCGAGCATATTGTCATGTTCTTGAGTGGTTTGTTTACCGTATTGCTTGCTTCTTCTCGTTAGTGCTTGTTCCGTTGCGATCGTGAGGATTCGTTCGACTTCCCGTGGTTCTTCTCCAGGGCTTCTTCTTCGTCTTCTTCATGGATCCGTTCTTCTTCCTTGCGGAATCTCAGGCAAGATGACCATACCCTTGGATACCCTTACTATCATTGTCATTGCTTAGTTGTCTCGATGCTATCGTTATATGTCGCGCTACCCATCATTATTGTCAGCCTCTCCTTGTTGCCATGAAACCTCTAACCTTTCAAACCTTCCTAGCAAAACCATTGTTTGGCTATGTTACCCGCTTGCTTAGCCCCTCTTATAGCGTTGTTAGTTGCAGGTGAAGATGAAGATCGTTCCAGGTGGAAACTTGTTGTTGGAATATCACAATATCTATTATTATTATTATTAACACACCTATATACTGGGCATGGGTGGAAGGCTTGGCCTTTTGCTCGGTGTTTTGTTCCACTCATGCCACCTTAGGCGCCGATAAACCGGCATTATGTTCCTTGATTTTGCGTTCCTTACACGGTTGGGTATATGGGGACCATCCAAGTATGGATAAAAAGTTTGGATAACCATCCAAGTAGTCAAACCGTGAGTAGGGCAGTTCTTGATAAGAGATTTCATACGTTCCCAAGCTTGGGCAACGTGTTCATTATCCAATTGTTTAAAACTCATGATGTTACTTCTAAGTTGGATAATTTTAGCAGGTGGATAGTATTTTCCGATAAAAGCATCTTTGCACTTGTCCCATGAATCTATGCTATTTCTAGGCAAAGACTGAAACCAAATTTTAGCTCCTCCTCTCAAGGAGAAAGGAAAAAGCTTAAGCTTAACAATATTACCATCTATTTCTTGGTACTTTTGCAAATCACAAAGTTCAACAAAGTTGTTTAAGTGTAAAGCAGCATCATCTCCAGCACCGGAGAATTGATCTTTCATGACTAAGTTCAGTAAAGCAGGTTTAATTTCATATGAAGGTGCTGAAGTGGCAGGTGTAGTGATAGGTGTGCTGATAAAGTCATCGTTGTTGTGACTAGTGAAGTCACACAACTTGGTGTTCTCGGTGGAACCCATAGTAGCAAGCAAGCAAGATAACTATTTTTGTGATTTTCGATAAAAGGTACTAAAGCAAACACTGAAAGGTAAACTAACAAGACTAAAAAGAAAAGGTAAAAGATAGCGTGCAACTCCCCTATCCTGAAGAGTGGAGTCCCCGGCAACGGCGCCAGAAAAACTCCTTGATGGGCCTCTAACCCCTCATTGGTTACCCCAAGTGGAAGGTGTGAGATGCAGTGTTGTGGAAGTTTTTCCCTTAGCAAAGATGCCAAGGATCGAATCCCCAGAGACTCCTAGGTTCAACAAGTAGGTGTCAACTGCTAACGGCGCCAGATATTAGCAATCAACGTGGACCTGCACACAGATACAAATAACTTTGCTCCCAACGAGTACAGAGAGGTTGTCAATCCCTCCGGCCTTGTAGTTCACAAAGGATTAAACGCAAATGATAGTAGTGATAGATAATGTTTGCAATAGTAAGTAAAAGCGAAAAGTAAATAGCGGATGTGATCAATGATGGTAATATGGACCGGAGTCTCATGATGTTCACTAGTGATGTCTCTCTCCCAAAAGACGATAAAACAGCTATGTGAGGTAAACGAATTACAGCTGGGCAATTGACAGGACCACGAACGCAAACCAATGATGACTACATTGCAAGAAAGGTTGAGGTTCAAAGCATGGGCGGTACGCCAAAGTAAGTAGACCGAAATCCATCAATATCTACTACTAATCATCCACCTTGAGATATCTATCCAGAACATCTCGCTGGTATTAAGTTGCGAGCCCCACCCATAGTGTAAACTCAAAGCAACAGACAACTGCATTAAAAGAAATTTGCATAAAGTAAACAATCCTTGCACCCGCGGGCACAAGCACCGTTGTTTTCCCCCTTGTGGCAACAGCACATCCCCTAGACTCATGTTTCTGTCACTCAACCTAGTCATCGAGGGGCATGAACCCACAATCAAGCATAACGTTCCCTCTTGGAGTCACTACGTATTACTTGGCCAAAACAATAAATAACAACGGAGAACATGCAAGAATTACATACGAACATAAATATAAAAGAGGTAGATCAAATATATTACTCAATCACAATCTGAACATAATCTCATAATCCATCGGATCCCAGCAAACTCATCATAGCAACAGCATAAGGATTACATATGTGCCTCGATCATCTAGGGCAGCTCACGAGGACTAATTAGTGAAGCACAAGAACGGGAGGAGAACATCACATAGCTACTGGTCATGGACTCATGGTCCAAGGGAGACTACTCACAACTCATCCGGGAGGCGTCCATGGTGGTGGAGAGGCTCCCGATGGTGATCCTCCCCTCCGGCAGGGTGCCGGGAAGAGTTCTTGTAATGCCCAGGATGGGACTATACCTCCTACGTGTCGAGGCACGACTTAAAGGTATAAGCCCATCCTAGAATGATCTCAAGTTTGGTATCTTTGCACGACTCATGTAAAAGAGGGATTAAATTGCAAAAGGAGATAGTTGGCTTACACTCGCCACTTCACACAATACATTACATAAGCAAGACATCATTCAAAACATCACAACCCGACTACGGGCGAAGATCAAAAGAAAGATACCAAAAAACAACATAAAGCCACAGGTCAGGATCGAATCCTAGTAGAAACCACTACTGATCGTCGAGACGTCACAAGCCAACGGCCAAACTCTTCATTGAGCTCCCAGCGAAGAACTTGAACCAGCTTCTGCAACAAACTCGGCTGAACCTGCATCTGGTGTTGTAGTATCTGTGAGCCACAAGGACTCAGCAATCCCATAACCATGGGTAACAAGACTAGCAAAGCTTTGGGTAGGAAGAGGTAAAGTGGTGAGGTTGCAGCAGCGGCTAAGCATAATATGGTGGCTAACTTACGAGTACCAGAATAAGATGAGCATCTACGCAAACGGTCGCAAAAGGGGCGATCGCTAAAGATCCTAAACTACATACGAATCAAACATAACCCCACCGTGTTCTCTTCTCAAAGTGAAAAGAGACAGTCACGGTTACTCACACAGTTGTGTGTTTTACTTCGGATCCTCTATCAAGTTTTCTACAACCGGACATTAACAAATTCCAATCTGCCACATAACCGCGGGCACGGCTTTCGAAAGTTCATAACCCTGCAGGGGTGTTCCAACTTAGCCCATCACAAGCTCTCACGATTAGCTGAAGTGATAAATATAATATCATCACTCCTTATCTTAGGGAAAAACCGATCAGGCTCGGCATCCCGGTAGCACAAGTCATTTCGACAATGGTAAAACAAGTCCAGCAAGACCTCCCGGCGTGCCGACACCCTGATAGTAGCCGCGCGTATCTCGTCTCAGGCCACGTCCGGATGAGCAGTACGTACAGATACCGAAGATCCCATCGAACTGGGTGGTATCCGCAAGTGGCTCTAGTTTGGGACCAACACCATCAGCACTGGCCCCCCCCCCTGTTATGTAGAATTAAGAATCCTCGGGTAGCGCTAACTCCCTATGCAATTTAATTAATTAATGAAGTTGTTATTATGAGCAAATTAAAACCAATGTTGGGCCTTGCTGGAGGAGTTTTATTCAAAGTCGAACTATCAAGGGGTTCCCATTTCACCCATCGTGTAAGGAACGCAAAATCAAGGAACATAATGCCGGTTTATCGGCGCCTAAGGTGGCATGAGTGGAACAAAACACCGAGCAAAAGGCCAAGCCTTCCACCCATGCCCAGTATATAGGTGTGTTAATATATATTAATAGATATTGTGATATACCAACAACAACAAGTTCCCTCCTGGAACGAACTTCATCTTCACCTGCAACTAACAACGCTATAAGAGGGACTGAGCAAGCGAAGCTGAGCAAGCGGGTAACATAGCCAAACAGTGGTTTTGCTAGGAAGGTGTCAAGGTTAGAGGTTTCATGGCAACAAGGAGAGGCTGACATAAAAAATGGGTAGTGCGACATGTAACGATAGCATCGAGACAACTAAGCATGGCAATGGTAGTAAAGGTATCCAAGGGTATGATCATCTTGCCTGGGATTCCACAAGGGAGAAGAACGATCCATGAAGTAGACGAAGCAACACACTCGAGCGGATCCTCACAACTCCGGAACGAAACCGAAGCTAACAAGAGAAGCAACCGGAAAGAAGGAAACAACACGGTAAACACACAAGCATAAACATGGCATACGATGCACATCCAAGTATGATGCATGTCCGGTTTAATAGGCATGGCATGGCAAGGTGCACAAACAACACTACAAGTTAAGTGGAGCTCAATATGCAACGAGTTGCATATTGACAAAACACCACAATTAATTATTTAATTAACTCTCGTTATTTACAAGACAAGATTAAATGTTTGTTTACATGGCAAGAGGTGAAGCATAATAAAACTACACTATTTAGGCATTTTAAATGAGGCCGGAAAAACAACAACAATTCCGGGAAAATCCCCATGAGCATGTTTAGTAATTATAAGCAAACAACAATTCACACATATTAATGTTGTTAACATGATGCGGATGACATGATCAAGTTTATGCAAGTTTTTATTAGAAGGTTGACATGAAAAGATATGAAGTATTGTCACCGTGGTGGAATGAAAGGGTGCCACGGCAACGATCCGAAAATGATGCAACGCATCATATCGGTTCCGGTATCTCGTTGAGAGACCGGTGCAGAAGGTAACAGAGAGCGAGACAAACGAGATGAAAGGTGGGGCGATCCCGTCACCGGGTTCCCACGAGTCGGCGACGAGGCAACCGAGGAACATGACAAAAGGTGAAACGGGCACGGTGCACACACGGGAAACATTTCATACAACACGAGCAAACATCTCACGGGTCACGTCTCGGGGTTATACCTTTGAAGCGTTCGTTTCGGGGCGGTTCTAGATCGTAGAGGAAGAAGGTGTTCACGTTCGAACAGGAAGTAACCGTTCACGTCATCGTGTCGTGGTACTTGGCGAATTCCTCGTTTCCGGGCGACGGTAGTGGTACACGGCGAGGGTAGTCGTTCGGGTCGTCGTGGTACTTGGCGTGTCATCTTGCATAGTCGTACCGGTTCGTAGACGTACTTGCATCGGAGGGGTACTTGTCGTTTCATCGTGTAGTCGAACTTGCCAAAACTTGAGGTCCTCGTGCACTTGACGAAAACAAAAAAAAACAGCAGCAGTACAAACAAAACACGGCGGTCTCGGACACAGCCACGACAAAGTCAAGCGGAGCTCGCCGGGAAGCACGGATGCAGGGCAGCGGCATCTCTGCTGCTAGGGAAGGCCGGCGACGGCGGCCTGGACGGAGGATATCCTCACGGGACGAGGCAGAGGTGCGGCGCCTGACGAGGAAGGCGAGGTAGAGGCCGCAGGGACGGGGCAGCAGCTCGAGGGGGCCCTGGACGAAGCGCTCGGGAGGAGGCCAGGGAGGCGCGGCACTCGCGGGAAGAGGCCGGACTGCGGTCTCGGCGACGGAGGAAGGCGGCCTCTGGCCGCTGACCAGAGAGGCGGCGAGGCGAGGAGGGAAGGGGGCGCGCTCTAGCGGCCTTGGGGCGAAGCGGGGCGGCCGAGGCAGGGAGCTGCTGCCGCTCGCGAGCTGGAGGGTCGAGGCAGGGGTCGCTCCGCGGTGATGCGGCTCGGGGACGAGGGAAGTTCGGCACGGGGTCGGAGGGGAGACCTCGGCGAGGCGAAGAAGGAGGCCGTCGGGCTCGGGGCGGCCGGCTCGCGCAGAGGAGGACGGGCGCGTCGAAGGGAGGAGGCGGCGAGGAACGGCCTGGCGATGCGGGCGGCTCGAGGAGCCTCGGTCGAAGGGCGCGTCGAAGGAACTGGTGCGGCTGCGGGGGAGGATCGATCGAAGGGGAAAGGAGTGAGCGAGGGAATCGGTCCTCGGTCGGGCGCTGCGGGAAAAATCGGGAGGGAGAGTGCGGGCTACGAGGGAGAGCGAGAGGTGGCGGCGCTGCGAGGGAAAGAGGGAGCGACGGGAGAAGGAGAGCTGCGGCTAGGGTTTGGATGCGGCTGGGTTTCCAGGAGCGGGAGGCTGGGCCGAGGCCTGGAGGGGAAGTGGCCTTGGGCCAAAAAGGCTGGGAAGGAAGGAGATGGGCCTTGAGGCCTGGGCCGAGAGGAAACAAATGGCTGGGCTGGCTGCCTTCTTATTTTCATCTCTTTTCTTTTGCAGAATAAAGAAAAAGAGAGAGTCAAAACTAATAAGAAAAGAGGCAAAGAACAAGAATAAAATGTTGGACAATTTTGTAAGGCTTTATGGAATAATTCCAACCCCACAAAATAGTTCCAACAAAAAGAGAAGTGCAAAGTAAAAATAAATAGCTTGCCTCAAGGAGTTTGAAAAGAGTCTAGATAATTGGAGGAGCCTCGATAAACGAGAAAAGAAATATAGGGAGGGTTTTAAAGGTGAAACTTGAATAAAGAGGCATGGGGAAAAATGCAAGTGTTTTGGGTTATTCCGAAGCAAATGGAATATTTATAATATAGCTCCATAATATTAGGAGGCTTTTATATGTTATAAAGAGAAGGCAACCTTCCCTCGATTTAAATGGACCGAAGGTCCACACGATTTATTTAGGTTGAGATGCAAAAATAAATGACATGATGGCATGATGACATGATGCAATGCAAAAAAATAAATAAAGCAAGCACAAATGCAACACACGAAGAACCCGGAACGTCTGGAATCTTCTGGGATCTTCTGGAATCTTCTGGGACGTCGGTCTCGGGCGTCACAACTCTCCCACACTAACAGAGGATCTCGACCCGAGATCCTAGAGATATCACCGGGTAAAAACGAAAAGGAGGAGGTAAAACAAAGTTGCTTCTTCGACAGACGAGTGAAACCAAGAACCTTGAGAGGTTGACCAAAATGAAAGAAGAATAGAATGGAGATGAATGAAGTTAAGAGCACTCCGGTAAGTAGGAGGAACAAGGAACATTATGAGAACCTTGTAGGTTGAAAGACATGAAACAAGAGCTCACGGATGACAAAAGAATATGAAACTGCAACGGTATAGCCAAGGAATAAGAATGACAGAATTTGGGCAGCACTCCGTCTGGAAATGGAAGGAATGAACATGAACTTGCCAAGTTGGGATGATACTTGATGAAAACAACAAAACACAGCCTCCAGAACAATTGAAAGAATGGCACAAGGGGCAAGAAAGATTCAGACAGCACTCCGGTTGAAAAGAGAGGCAACTTGGTAAGATGAGGGAACTAGAATGAAGAATACAACACTCCGGTTAAATGATAAGCAAGGGAAAGAACATGATCTCGATAAAACGATACGATGGTTTGGAGAGAGCAACATCACAAAGCCTCCGGAACGAAAGAATAGAATATAAATCCAAGAAAGAAAAGAATGGAGAAGAAAATGACAACTTCTCTCAAAATTGAATTTGAAAGGCATCCTTACGGAGAAGGGTTGAATGGGGTTGATGAAAAAATCCACAACGAAAACGAATAAGCTTGATGTGGGCTTATGGAAAACATCTCAAAATTAAGAGGTGACATTCAGCCACTAACTTAAACAATTGATTTGATTGAGATCAACAAGGAGATGAAAAACTTATTTCACCGGAAGGATAAATGAAGAATTTGGGTCATTTATAAGCACCATAATTAACAACAATCCTTAGGGAAAGGTTTTAGGTGAATTATAACCCAAGATGACTCCAACGAAAAATTGAAGGGTTGAAAAGATCTCCTGAACAAGGAAAAATGATGGGTTTAAATATCTCATTCCTGACAACTCGTGAATCATGAAACATGAAGGAATTGTCAAAATGACATAACACCATCTGAAAGATAAGGGAGCAAGAATTGCACTTGGAAAGCATGATGAAGAATGCTTGAGCTCGAACAGAATCTTGATGAAGACTTCAAGGATGAATTAAAACATGGTGAACCATCATGAAAACTCCGGTAATGAAAGCATGAGAAGTGAAAGATGAAAGAATAAGATTCAAGGCTCTGATACCAACTTGTAATGCCCAGGATGGGACTATACCTCCTACGTGTCGAGGCACGACATAAAGGTATAAGCCCATCCTAGAATGATCTCAAGTTTGGTATCTTTGCATGACTCATGTAAAAGAGGGATTAAATTGCAAAAGGAGATAGTTGGCTTACACTCGCCACTTCACACAATACATTACATAAGAAAGACATCATTCAAAACATCACAACCCGACTACGGGCGAAGATCAAAAGAAAGATACCAAAAAACAACATAAAGCCACAGGTCAGGATCGAATCCTAGTAGAAACCACTACTGATCGTCGAGACGTCACAAGCCAACGGCCAAACTCTTCATCGAGCTCCCAGCGAAGAACTTGAACCAGCTTCTGCAACAAACTCGGCTGAACCTGCATCTGGTGTTGTAGTATCTGTGAGCCACGAGGACTCAGCAATCCCATAACCATGGGTAACAAGACTAGCAAAGCTTTGGGTAGGAAGAGGTAAAGTGGTGAGGTTGCAGCAGCGGCTAAGCATAATATGGTGGCTAACTTACGAGTACCAGAATAAGATGAGCATCTACGCAAACGGTCGCAAAAGGGGTGATCGCTAAAGATCCTGAACTACATACGAATCAAACATAACCCCACCGTGTTCTCTTCTCAAAGTGAAAAGAGACAGTCACGGTTACTCACACAGTTGTGTGTTTTACTTCGGATCCTCTGTCAAGTTTTCTACAACCGGACATTAACAAATTCCAATCTGCCACATAACCGCGGGCACGGCTTTCGAAAGTTCATAACCCTGTAGGGGTGTTCCAACTTAGCCCATCACAAGCTCTCACGATTAGCTGAAGTGATAAATATAATATCATCACTCCTTATCTTAGGGAAAAACCGATCAGGCTCGGCATCCCGGTAGCACAAGTCATTTCGACAATGGTAAAACAAGTCCAGCAAGACCTCCCGGCGTGACGACACCCTGATAGTAGCCGCGCGTATCTCGTCTCAGGCCACGTCCGGATGAGCAGTACGTACAGATACCGAAGATCCCAGCGAACTGGGTGGTATCCGCAAGTGGCTCTAGTTTGGGACCAACACCATCAGCACTGGCCCCCCTGTTATGTAGAATTAAGAATCCCCGGGTAGCGCTAACTCCCTATGCAATTTAATTAATTAATTAAGTTGTTATTATGAGCAAATTAAAACCAATGTTGGGCCTTGCTGGAGGAGTTTTATTCAAAGTCGAACTGTCAAGGGGTCCCCATTTCACCCATCGTGTAAGGAACGCAAAATCAAGGAACATAATGCCGGTTTATCAACGCCTAAGGTGGCATGAGTGGAACAAAACACCGAGCAAAAGGCCAAGCCTTCCACCCATGCCCAGTATATAGGTGTGTTAATATATATTAATAGATATTGTGATATACCAACAACAACAAGTTCCCTCCTGGAACGAACTTCATCTTCACCTGCAACTAACAACGCTATAAGAGGGACTGAGCAAGCAAAGCTGAGCCTACGGGTAACATAGCCAAACAGTGGTTTTGCTAGGAAGGTGTCAAGGTTAGAGGTTTCATGGCAACAAGGAGAGGCTGACATAAAAAATGGGTAGCGCGACATGTAACGATAGCATCGAGACAACTAAGCATGGCAATGGTAGTAAAGGTATCCAAGGGTATGATCATCTTGCCTGGGATTCCACAAGGGAGAAGAACGATCCATGAAGTAGACGAAGCAACACAGTCGAGCGGATCCTCACAACTCCGGAACGAAACCGAAGCTAACAAGAGAAGCAACCAGAAAGAAGGAAACAACACGGTAAACACACAAGCATAAACATGGCATACGATGCACATCCAAGTATGATGCATGTCCGGTTTAATAGGCATGGCATGGCAAGGTGCACAAACAACACTACAAGTTAAGTGGAGCTCAATATGCAACGAGTTGCATATTGACAAAACACCACAATTAATTATTTAATTAACTCTCGTTATTTACAAGACAAGATTAAATGTTTGTTTACATGGCAAGAGGTGAAGCATAATAAAATTACACTATTTAGGCATTTTAAATGAGGCCGGAAAAACAACAACAATTCCGGGAAAATCCCCATGAGCATGTTTAGTAATTATAAGCAAACAACAATTCACACATATTAATGTTGTTAACATGATGCGGATGACATGATCAAGTTTATGCAAGTTTTTATTAGAAGATTGACATGAAAAGATATGAAGTATTGTCACCGTGGTGGAATGAAAGGGTGCCACGGCAACGATCCGAAAATGATGCAACGCATCATATCGGTTCCGGTATCTCGTTGAGAGACCGGTGCAAAAGGTAACGGAGAGCGAGACAAACGAGATGAAAGGTGGGGCGATCCCGTCACCGGGTTCCCACGAGTCGGCGACGAGGCAACCGAGGAAAATGATAAAAGGTGAAACGGGCACGGTGCACACACGGGAAACATTTCATACAACACGAGCAAACATCTCACGGGTCACGTCTCGGGGTTATACCTTTGAAGCGTGCGTTTCGGGGCGGTTCGAGATCGTAGAGGAAGAAGGTGTTCACGTTCGAAGAAGAAGTAGCCGTTCACGTCATCGTGTCGTGGTACTTGGCGAATTCCTCGTTTCCGGGCGACGGTAGTGGTACACGGCGACGGTAGTCGTTCGGGTCGTCGTGGTACTTGGCGTGTCATCTTGCGTAGTCGTACCGGTTCGTAGACGTACTTGCATCAGAGGGGTACTTGTCGTTTCATCGTGTAGTCGAACTTGCCGAAACTTGAGGTCCTCGTGCCCTTGACGAAAACAAAAAAAACAGCAGCAGTACAAACAAAACACGGCGGTCTCGGACACAGCCACGACAAAGTCAAGCGGAGCTCGCCGGGAAGCACGGATGCAGGGCAGCGGCATCTCTGCTGCTAGGGGAGTCCGGCGACGGCGGCCTGGACGGAGGATATCCTCACGGGACGAGGCAGAGGTGCGGCGCCTGACGAGGAAGGCGAGGTAGAGGCCGTAGGGACGGGGCAGCAGCTCGAGGGGGCCCTGGACGAAGCGCTCGGGAGGAGGCCAGGGAGGCGCGGCGCTCGCGGGAAGAGGCCGGACTGCGGTCTCGGCGACGGAGGAAGGCGGCCTCTGGCCGCTGACCAGAGAGGCGGCGAGGCGAGGAGGGAAGGGGGCGCGCTCCAGCGGCCTTGGGGCGAAGCGGGGCGGCCGAAGCAGGGAGCTGCTGCCGCTCGCGAGCTGGAGGGTCGAGGCAGGGGTCGCTCCGCGGTGATGCGGCTCGGGGACGAGGGAAGTTCGGCACGGGGTCGGAGGGGAGACCTCGGCGAGGCGAAGAAGGAGGCCGTCGGGCTCGGGGCGGCCGGCTCGCGCAGAGGAGGACGGGCGCGTCGAAGGGAGGAGGCGGCGAGGAACGGCCTAGCGATGCGGGCGGCTCGAGGAGCCTCGGTCGAAGGGCGCGTCGAAGGAACTGGTGCGGCTGCGGGGGAGGATCGATCGAAGGGGAAAGGAGTGAGCGAGGGAATCGGTCCTCGGTCGGGCGCTGCGGGAAAAATCGGGAGGGAGAGTGCGGGCTACGAGGGAGAGCGAGAGGTGGCGGCGCTGCGAGGGAAAGAGGGAGCGACGGGAGAAGGAGAGCTGCGGCTAGGGTTTGGATGCGGCTGGGTTTCCAGGAGCGGGAGGCTGGGCCGAGGCCTGGAGGGGAAGTGGCCTTGGGCCAAAAAGGCTGGGAAGGAAGGAGATGGGCCTTGAGGCCTGGGCCGAGAGGAAACAAATGGCTGGGCTGGCTGCCTTCTTATTTTTATCTATTTTCTTTTGCAGAAAAAAGAAAAAGAGAGAGTCAAAACTAATAAGAAAAGAGGCAAAGAACAAGAATAAAATGTTGGACAATTTTGTAAGGCTTTATGGAATAATTCCAACCCCACAAAATAGTTCCAACAAAAAGGGAAGTGCAAACTAAAAATAAATAGCTTGCCTCAAGGAGTTTGAAAAGAGTCTAGATAATTGGAGGAGCCTCGATAAACGAGAAAAGAAATATAGGGAGGGTTTTAAAGGTGAAGCTTGCATAAAGAGGCATGGGGAAAAAATGCAAGTGTGTTGGGTTATTCCGAAGCAAATGGAATATTTATAATATAGCTCCATAATATTAGGAGGCTTTTATATGTTATAAAGTGAAGGCAACCTTCCCTCGATTTAAATGGACCGAAGGTCCACATGATTTATTTAGGTTGAGATGCAAAAATAAATGACATGATGGCATGATGACATGATGCAATGCAAAAAAATAAATAAAGCAAGCACAAATGCAACACACGAAGAACCCGGAACGTCTGGAATCTTCTGGGATCTTCTGGAATCTTCTGGGACGTCGGTCTCGTGCGTCACAGTTCTCCTGGTGCTTCCGATCTTGGAAGCGGCGGCGGCGGCGGAACAGAGATGAGATCACGAAAAAGAGTTCCCGTCCCGAGGGTTTCGAAGGACGCTCTAAATATATGCCGAAGGGGGGCACCAGACGGGGCTCGGGGGGCCCAGGCGCCCCCCCCGACGCGGCCTAGGGGGGCGCGCCGCCAGGGCGCCTAGGGCCCTGGTGCCCCCCCCCCGGCTGTACTTCGGGCGCAAGGTAAGTTCTGGAACGCTGATTTTTTATATGATTTTTCTGGATTTTTCCTGACAGTTCTCGTAATGTGAAAACCTGACATACAAAAACAGCCGAAAACAGAAACTGGCACTGGGGTGCACTGGATTAGTAGGTTAGTCCAAATATGATCAAAAGTGTATGGAAGTGTATGAATATCATAGCAATATCACCCAAAAGTGGCATGGAGCAAGCAGAAATTATAGATACGTTTTGGACGTATCACTCGACGGCCGACGGCAACAGCAAGGTCATGGCCAGCTGGCTCCCCATGGCGCTCACCGGCGTACCGCGTGCCTGGTTTTTCAGCTTGCCAGATTCATCCGTGGTGTCCTGGGACGAGCTGCGCTACCTCTTCGTCGCACTCTTCGGGGTGCCGGTGCCCCACGTCATCACGGCCCTCCTCGGCAGCTCCCAAGCGCCACCCTCCGGCCACCACATCAAGCAGATCTTTCACCAAGCGAGCATCGCCTCCATACGCCAGGGGGCTCCTCCTGTATGGGCAGCGCCCAAGACCGACCTCACCTTCGACTCAGGGGACCACCTTGCTTCCACCGCGGGCTCAGGCGCTCTCCCGATGCTCTCCACCCCCACCATCTGCAACGTGGCAGTCACCAAGACCCTCATAGACGATGGGGCTGGCCTCAACGTGCTCTCAGTGAAGGCTTTCAACTTGCTTCACGTGCCGCTCAAGGGGCTATGCCCCACCAAGCCCTTCTCCAGAGTCAGAAGCGGTTCCACCAGCCCTTTGGGGCAGATCCGCCTCCCGGTCACCTTCAACACCCATCACAACTACTGCACCGAGATGATCGACTTCGACATCGCCCGTATCAGCCTCCCGTACAACGCCATCCTCAGGTACCCCGCGCTGGCTCAGTTCATGGCCCCAACCCATCCGACCTATAACCTCATGAAGATGCCGGGGAGCAGCGGTGTCCTCATCGTGGCAGGGGACACCAAGGAAGCTTTGGCAGCCCTCAAGCGCGCCTTCCGGACCGCTGCGGCAGCACATCCGGCAGGTGAAGCCGCCCCTGGAACCGAGGGGTCTGCACTGGCGAAGAAGAAGCAACTTTTCCCTCAAGACCGAGCCGAGACGAAGCAGGTGTTGGTGGATGAAGACGAGCCACCAGGTGTCACCTTCACCATAGGAGCCGCTCTTCCCCCAGCTCAAGAAGAGGCGCTGATTGGATTCCTGTGCGCGAACAAGGATGTGTTCGCGTGGGAACCCAAGGACCTGGCGGGAGTCCAGAGGGAGGTGATTGAGCATCACCTGAACGTATGCCCCAATATGCGCACCGTAAAGCAGAAGGACCGACGCCAATCTATGGAGAAGTAGTCCTTCATCGTGCAAGAGACTCGTAAGCTAAAGGCGGCGGGTGTCATCCGCGAGGTCCGGTACCCGGAGTGGCTGGCAAACCCCGTCGTCGTGCCCAAGAAAGGGGGAAAAGAGCGCATGTTTGTCAACTTCACCAACCTCAACAAAGCTTGTCCACAAGACCCATTTCCTCTGCCCCGCATCGACCAGATCGTCGACTCCATCGTCGAGTGCAACCTATTGTGCTTCCTGGATGCCTTCTCAGGTTACCACCAGATCAAGATGGCGCTGCAAGACGCCGAGAAGACTGCCTTCCTCACCCCGTGCGGAGTATACTTCTACACCTGCATGCCCTTTGGGTTGCAAAATGCGGGAGCAACCTTTCAGCGGCTGATGCACATCGCACTGGGAAAATAGCTCAGGAGGAACGCTGAGGCATACGTAGATGACATCGTGGTAAAATCTCAGGAGGCCACAACCCTTATCACAGATCTGGAAGAAACCTTCGCCAACCCGCGCAAGGTAGACCTGCGGCTCAACCCGGAAAAGTGCGTGTTCGGTGTCCCGTCAGGCAAGCTTTTGGGCTTCCTGGTGTCACACTGAGGGATTGAGGCAAACCCCGAGAAGGTCAAGGCCATAGAAAAGATGAGTCCGCCCAAGAACCTCAAGGAGATGCAGAAGCTAGCTGGTTGTGTAACGTTGCTCGGGCGTTTCATCTCCAAGCTAGGGGGAGATCCCTCCCTTTCTTCAAGCTGATGAAAAGGCAGGGCCCGTTCGAATGGACCCCTGAGGCTGATGCGGTGTTCGAAGACCTCAAGAGATACCTCACCAGTCCACCGGTAATGGTGGCACCCAAACCTCAAGAACCATTGGTGCTTTACCTGGCTGCACCACCACATTCAACCACTGCAGTGTTGGTGGCTGTCCGAGAGGAGCACCAAGACAAGACCTTGCAACCCAAGGGCAGCACTCCCGAGGCCCCCAGAGGGCCGGAGGATGACCACGTCCTGCAAGACAACTCTCCTAAGGCCGCAACTGCCCCAACTGCCGACCAAGCCCCTGGAGCACCTTCACCTATTCAGACTACACAACCAAAGGCGAGTCAGGACTTCACTCCCGTCGAGCACCTGGTGTACTTCATCAGCACAGTACTCCGTGATGCCCGAGCTCGCTACCCCATGCCGCAGAAGCTCCTGCTTGCGCTCCTCGTCGCTTCGTGTAAGCTACGCCAGTACTTCCAAGGCCATCCCATCAAGCTCGTCTCACCTTACCCTTTGGAAAGGGTACTCCAGAGCCAAATGCGGTAGGAAGGGTCACAGAATGGACTATAGAGCTGCAGGCATTCCATCTAGAATTCAGCACAACCAGAGTCATCAAGCGGGCCGCACTTGCCAACTTTATGGTAGAATGGACCGACACCCCAGGACCCGAAGCAAGTCAAAATCAGTCCCTCTCGCAGGGGAGCGAAGCGTCGGATGGATGGGTCATGTACTTCGACGACGCGTTTGTCGGTGTCAAAACTGGTAGATCTCGGTTAGGGGGGTTCAAAACTATGTGTTTAGAGGATCGATGGTAACAGGAGGCTGGGGACACGATGTTTGCCTAGTTCATGCCCTCTCGATCGAGGTAATACCCTACTTCCTCCTATATTAGTATGGATGAATTTGAATACAAGATTTGATCTACCTCGAGATCGTAATGGCTAAACCCTAAGTCTAGCCTATGAGGTATTGTGTTTATGATCATCCTCTCTACAGACTAAACCCTTCGGCTTATATACACGCCTGAGGGGACCTAGGGTTACAAGGGTGACTTGGGGAGGAAGTAATTGATACATACGGACTCTACACTTGACTTTCTACGTACATAAGAGTCCTGACCGAATACGGGGGAGGGCCTTCTGCTTCTTCTTTATGTGGCCCATCAGTGCAGCCCAGCTTCAACGACCCGGATGACTGAGGACCCCTGAATACAGGACTCCCTCAGTAGCCCCCAGACTTGCCTTCAAGGACGAGATTGTATCCGGTTTCATGTCTTCGGTCTTGCAAGTTGAGTCCTCCTGGATGATAGTTCGACTTCTTTAAATATTATAGTCCGCTGATTCCTCGCCACCGTCGCCTTGGCTTCCACGTGTCCAATGAATGCGAACCGTCTGGGCGTTTTGCAAATACCCCCTTGACTGTTCACAGAAGGCGCCTATATAAGAGAATAGATCCCAACTGCTTCTCCATCTCATTCCACGCTGAAGAAACCTAGTGCCTGCAAAAAATCTTCAAACATGGCCTATGTCCCGAGCTCCTCCTCGCGCACTCATGGCCCTCGTGCAGGAGATTGGAAAAGATGCTCTATGTCACACGCGCACCTGCGGACACTGCAAGCGCAGGGTACCTACCCGTAGAGGAGCTAGTGAAGGAAATATGCCCTAGAGGCAATAATAAAGTTATTATTTATTTCCTTATATCATGATAAATGTTTATTATTCATGCTAGAATTGTATTAACCGGAAACTTAGTACATGTGTGAATACATAGACAAAACAGTATGTCCCTAGTATGCCTCTACTAGACTAGCTCATTGATCAAAGATGGTTATGTTTCCTAGCCATAGACATGAGTTGTCATTTGATCAACATGATCACATCATTAGGAGAATGATGTGATGGACAAGACCAATCCATTAGCTTAGCACTATGATCGTTTAGTTTTACTGCTATTGCTTTCTTCATGACTTATACATGTTCCTATGACCATGAGATTATGCAACTCCCGAATACCAGAGGAACACCTTGTGTGCTATCAAACGTCACAACATAACTGGGTGATTATAAAGATGCTCTACAGGTGTCTCCGAAGGTGTTCGTGGTGTTGGCATAGATCAAGAATATGATTTGTCACTCCGAGTGTCGGAGAGGTATCTCTGGGCCCTCTCGGTAATGCACATCATAATAAGCCTTGCAAGCAAATGACTAATGAGTTAGTCACGAGATGATGTATTACGGAACGTGTAAAGAGACTTGCCGGTAACGAGATTGAACTAGGTATTGAGATACCGACGATCGAATCTCGGGCAAGTAACATACCGATGACAAAGGTAACAACGTATGTTGTTATGCGGTTCGACCAATAAAGATCTTCGTAGAATATGTAGGAGCCAATATGGGCATCCAGGTTCTGCTATTGGTTATTGACCGGAGAGATGTCTCGGTCATGTCTACATAGTTCTCGAACCCGTAGGGTCCGCACGCTTAAACGTTCCTTGACGATATAGTATTTAATGAGTTATGTATGTTGGTGACCAAATGTTATTCGGAGTCTCGGATGTGATCACGGACATGACGAGGAACTCTGAAATGGTCCGGAGATAAAGATTAATATATGTGATAATAGTGTTTGACCTCCGCAAGGGTTCCGGAATTCACCGGAAGGGGTTCCGGATGTTTCCCGAAATGTTTGGGTACGAGAACACTTTATTTGGGCCAAAAGGGAAAGCACACAAGGTTTTTGGAAGGCGCAAAAGGAAGTTTTGCGGAGTCCATAGGCTAGACGCCAGGGTCCCTGGCGTCTGGGTCCAGACGCCGGGAACCCTGGCGTCTGGCCCTGGAGTCCGAGAAGGCCTCTTGCCTTTCGGGTGAAACCGACTTTGTGAAGGCTTTTACTCCAAGTTTCGACCCCAAGGCTCAACATATAAATAGAGGGGTAGGGCTAGCACCGAAGCCACATCAAGATACACCAAGCCGTGTGCCGGCTACCCCGACCCTCTAGTTTATCCTCCGTCTAGTTTCTGTAGTGCTTGGTGAAGCCCTGCAGAGATTGTTCTTCATCAACAACTGTCACCACGCCGTCGTGCTGCCGGAACTCATCTACTACTTCTCCCGTCTTGCTGGATCAAGAAGGCGAGGACGTCATCGAGTTGAACGTGTGCTGAACGCGGAGGTGCCGTACGTTCGGTACTAGATCGGGACGTATCGTGAAGGTGCACGACTACATCAACCGCGTTGATAAACACTTCTGCTTTCGGTCTACGAGGGTACGTAGACACACTCTCCCCTCTCATTCCTATGCATCTAGTAGATAGATCTTGCGTGATCGTAGGAAATTTTTGAAATACTACGTTCCCCAACAGCTAGTCCCCGTCCAGGCCGGACTAACGTATGTCGACAACCAAGCCCTGGCAGAGAGCTTTCCCAACCCCTCTGAGGGAGAGCGAGTATGTTTTGTCCCCTACCTTTTAAGAGGCGCGGGGTTCCCTGTCCATCCCTTTCTTTGGGGACTCCTGGAGTTCTACGGCCTCTAACTGCACAATCTTACTCCAGGGTCAATCCTGCACATTGGGGGTTTTGTCACTTTATGCGAACTGTTCTTGGGATGCGAGCCTCATTTTGAGCTATGGATAAGGTATTTCTGCCTTGTCTCTCGATCGGAAGAAGGATCCACATTTGAAACTGGGAGCACCGAAGTATGGCGCATAGCCGGGACAGGCTATCTGCCCGGTACTCTGAAGAAGGCATCCGAAGAGTGGCCTTCGGAGTGGATTTACATTGAAGATGTCGCTCTGCCGGATCCAGTTCGGCGAGGACTCCCCAAGTATTCCAGTGCTCCGCCAAGGAAGCTTTTCAACTGGCCTCCCCGCGGTCCCTCAGAAGAAGAGAGAGCGGAGGTTAGCAGACTGGCCGACAATATCAAATTGCTTGCCAGTTCGGGATTACCTATAATCGAAGTGATGGCCATTTCAATGAAGCGACGTGTACATGCGCTTCAAGCCAGAGGATTTCCGATGTGCCACTACAATGGCCAGAATGATGCCTCACACTGCCTACGTCTGGATCTAGATGACCCTGCCATCCTAGGCGCTATCCTGGAAGGCCTCTATAAAGGAGAGAAGCAAGACTTCATCCGTTTAACATGTCGGGATTACCCGCACATTTGCGCGACTATAATATTTTAGACAACATTTAATATGTCATACTCCATATTTTGTCATTTTAAATAATTTTCATCTTCAAAATAAACATCGTGGATGCCATAAGTTTTTCAATTACTTCTTGAGGCCAATTCGCTCATTGTAGGCTGTGTTAAAAGTTAAAACACATGAATGTTTTGACTGATAATTAATTATATAGAACCATTAAACTTAAATATGTTTGCATGACAAAGTACATTTCATTTTCAAACACATGTTCCAACAATGTATGTATTTATGTTGCTGGATCAATAATGCCTTCGTATGCCTACATTAGCTACATATGTATACGTTGTTTTATTAGGGAAATTGTACTACAATGTTAGATTTTTATTATTATTTCTATGAGAAACTTGGAATAGTTTATGAGATCAATCACGATGTAACGAAGGTGGTAGTTCTATATGAAATGTGTTGTTGTTTCGTGCTTTAACTCAAATAAATTATCTTTACTTATGGTGTTATTGGCATATTTTCATTTGTACTTTAGGACCTTCTACAAGGTCTAATAGTAAACATATCATTATTTATTTTATAGCCTAATTGTGCGAACTGCAATGTGTACTTTTGTCTCCTTGCTCCCTAATATCAAATCTCTCTCTCTCTCTCTCTCTCTCTCTCTCT
>LR738711.1:829494046-829507611 GCA_902687465.1 Secale cereale | reverse complement strand
CTCTCTCTCTCTCAATCTGCGCATCCACCATCCACCATCCACCTGTGATTGGCCTCCTTCATCAACATCTCATAGGCAAGCACCTTGGATTAGCAGCCCTGCTCTCCCAAGTAAATTTCTTTAGTTATCCAAAGGCATATCGCTATTTAACATCATTTAACCCATTAGCTTTTAATTAGTATTTGACATCATATCGCTATTTAACATCATTTAACCCCTTAGCCTTGGCATGGTTAAGAGAGCATCATCCACCAGAGCCGTAGGGAATATATATGTTAATAGGACATAGAACTTTCACTTGTTAGATTTTGTTAAATGGTTTTTTAATTATAATTATGTGCTGTGTCCTAGTTTGTGAAGCGTTTGATACTCATGCATTGTCAAGTGTTTCCTCTCCTCAATTTATTATAAACTTTCCACCATAGAAAATGATATTGGCAGTGTTTTATTTTTACCATTTTCTAGTTATATTCTTGATGGCCATGGTGAAATCTTGAAAGACATAAAATGATTATAAGATAAATGGGTTAGTGTAGTATACTAAAATTACCATACACTCCTTCCATCCTATGTTATAATACATAGCTCACAAAAACGTCTTATATTGTGGGACGAAGGAAGTATTAGATTAGTTCCCAAAGATGCACCAAATTAAAAATGTGAATCACAACCCAAGAATTTTGCTCACATCCCGTTTGACATGAACACATGCAATACTATCAAAATTTGCTCCCATGTAGCCATAGCTATGGTGTAATAAAGCTGACCTAATGTAACACCCCAAAAATTTAACCATGATTTATTTATTAAAAAATTTGCCAGGAAATTAAATTTTTCTTTTCTGGATTTCCTTTTGATTTCAGGGCCATTCTTTTCTTCTGAATTGTGGAGTTTTCCCTCCAAGGGGAACTTTTCAAAAATATTGTTGGACTTGTATACCTTCTCAAGATCATTTCTTTTATCAGTAGAATTATTGCTATAAATGTTTTCCTAAAGCTTTATTGCTTTTAAATTGGTATCTCATAAGTCTTGGAGTCCCTTTTGCACTGCAACCCTTTGATAAATGCATTTAAAAATTCCACCAAAATTTGGGGATGACATGTGATGGTCCTAAATCACTTTTATGCAAAAACCTCTCTTAGTCATTTGAGGATTTTGAGCCCTACCTCTAGTTTTTCAAATCTGGTTCAGTTTGCAATTTGCACTACAACCTATTTTTATTTTTCTTTATAACTTCCATAAAAATTTGGAGATGTTAGTAGGAGAATATAATTCATTTCTATGCAAAAACCCATTGGTGTTCTTTGGAAAAATTGAGCAGAACATCCTCTTTTGCTCTCTGGTCCAGTTTGCCATTTTCTACTGCAACCCCATTTTATCTTGCCTCATTGCCCCTGGTTTTTCTCCTGCTTTTAGACCACCATACCAAACTCCTAAGTCCAAGAGATTTGACCCTATCTCATCTTTTTAGTCCACCAAATCATCCTCAGCAGTTTCTGTCCAGAATTGGATTCTGACAATAGTTGCATTACTAAGTTTCTTGTTTATCCAATCCAACTTCACCATCATATTTCTCTTCTAAAGAGGCCCCATTCTGCCAATTTGCATCTCTAGCAAAGCCCTACAGGTGGCTCTGGCATTATGTCGAACACCTATAGTGCATGATCAGTTTTGGCATAGTTTTGAGTTTGCATTATGAACCTGCTTGCTTTGCCTAACAAACATGTCCACTAGTCTTCCCTCTACCCCTAAACCAGTCCTGTTAAGTCTTGTTTGCACCCGAACCCTCTAGGCCACCCAGGCATTATGTCGAGCATGTAACGTTCGTGCTCTGGGCGTGCCCAGAGCGCACGTTTTGCACGCGCGCGCGCCCGAGCCGCCGCGTCGTGCCCCTGGCCCTTGCTCACTTGCAGAGCCACGCCGCCCTCGTCCACACATCAGAACCCTCCAAACCAACCCCTGGAGCCCTACAGCGCCGCCGTCAGGTCGGCCACGGCAGCTAGCGGCCGGCCGCAGCAGGCCCCTGCCATGGCCGGCGCCGCCCCGACCACCACAGCTCGCCAGCTGCCCTGGGGAACAGCCCAAGCTCATCCGCGAGCTCGTCCACTAGCGCCCGTCGCCGCCACGACGCCCTGCAAGCTACAGCAAGGCGGTTCGCTGATCTTATCTCCGGCCGCCGCGGAACCGACCTCGACTGCCTATATAAGGAGTCCCCGAGCTCGTCCAGACCCTCAGGCGACCTCAGGCCATCTCCCTAGAGCTCCCGTAGCCAGCAATCGATGGAGGGAGGCCGTCTTCCTCGTCTCCGGTAGCTTCGGCCGCCGCCGCATTCCAGTGCCGTGCGTCGCAAGTAGAGCCTCCCCCGCCCATCCAGTGCCACCATAATCTTCCCCTAAACCATGCGGAGCTTCCCAACCCCTCAAACGCGACCAAGAACCGCCGTAGCCCGAGACCCCAAATCCCCCCGAGACGCCGTCCGCCGCAAAGCTCGCCGCCGGCGACTCCCTCCACCCCCGCGGACCTAGCAACCACCGGGAGGACTGCCCTGGACTGGCGGATCCATCCCCGCCCTCAGAACCCCGCGAGGAGCCGCCGTTCGCCGGCGTCGATCGCCGGAGCCCCGCCTCGGCACGGCCAGAGGAGGAAGAGGGCGCGGGCGACTGGTCAAACCTGACCAGTGGGCCCGAAGGACCCACTGTCAGTGACCCAGCGACGGCCCGCGCTGGTTTAAGTGAAAACATAATAACAGGAGTACGTCTTCTCTGTCTCAAAAGCGTATTCTTCCTTGAACCGTTTTCCTTTTCTGTTTTATTTAAAAACAGAGTTTTGACTAAACTTTGACTGTCTATAACTTTTTAATTATAAGTCCAATTGATTTGATTCTTTTTCTGTTGTTTCTCAAATTTTGTCTAGTTTATTTTCATATTTATTTGAAAAATTTCTGAGCAACCTTTTTATACTGTTTTTGAATTATGTATTGATTTGAATTTTCTTAAAATAGGATTTTGGAGGGAAGATGAAAACTTTCAAAGTGCACCCCTCCTTCATACTCTTGGAAGGCAAGCATTCTGAACCCCGGCATAATATTGTTGTGTGCTGTTTGATACGTTTACAACACCACCTTGACACGGAGTACTCGTTATTTTATGTGATGGTATGAACATGCTCATAAGTGCATGATGAAGATTCCTTGCTGTTGGGAATTGATATACTTGTGATAGTAACCACCCTCGTCTACCTCTCATGCCTACTGGAAGGAATCCGGGAAAGTCTCTGTCTTGGGTAGACACGAGCTTGCTACTGATATTTCGTTGAGGCGAGTATAGTCAGTAAGGCATGTTGAGGTATGATGAGTAGTGATCCTGCCTGTTGGTGTGAAATATATTTGCTATGCTAATCATGCAGGTGATGCGTTAACCTCCTGAGTCGACCATAGATCGAGTCTTGTTCCGGTAACCCCCATACTTGTTTCGTGCTACCACTTGTCCCTGCCGCAGGTAGGGTACAGTCCAGTAAGTTGTCAACCCCTTTCTTGGCACACACCGTACAGAGAGGCCATGGTGGAAGATACCGGATGCATCCGGTAGGCATGCCACATGGTCCGGGGGCATGGGTGTTTCCGGTTGGGGCCGAGGGGGTAGCTCCCCTAGTTTGCGCGCATTATAAATTCTGTGATCCCATGCTACTCGAGGTTGTAGCCTTCCCACTTAGAGTTTTGCTTCACAGGTGTCGTGGGTGATTCCAGTCACCGGTAAGTTAAGCTGGTGTGTGCGGGTCAGGTGTGTTTTCAATTAAAAGACCGTAAATGGAATTAGTCCCGATGGACTAGAGGAATCCGTTACTCGTGGGTAAAGAGTACACCCCCTGCAGAGGTTATATCTATTCGAATAGCCGTGTCCGCGGTTAAGGATTACAGTCTGGGATGGGTCAAGTGTCGGTCTTAGTGTCGGTCTTTGGAGGAAAAACTACTAAGCCAGAACATTGATCATAACATGTGACATATGATGATTACGATTATTATTATTATAGAATAACCATTTGTATTATTTGAATTATCGAGTATCCCTGGGATGGTTCTACCTCCTGGATATTCCCTGCGATTATTCTCATATAAGCCCTTTATGTGGTGTCGCTCAGACGCCCGACTGCGGCATGCTTATTATTTATTTCCCTATAAGCCCTTTATGTGGTGTCGCTCAGACGCCCGACTGTGGCATGCTTATTGTTATTCATTCTTATAAGCCCTTTATGTGACGTCGCTCAGACGTCCGACTGAGGCATGCTTTATTTTATTATCCTTTCGAGGCGTCGCTTCAGACACCCGATCGGTGCATTTTATGTTTATTCTCTGATTGCTTATTCATGTTTTATAAGAATAACCTGCTTGCGTGCGTCATGAATTTTATTTCGTGACTAACAAAATGACCATGGAATGTTTCAGTGCATGATTATCATTGGTTATATTGTACCTGTGTTCATAATGTTTGCGAGTACATTCAAAGTACTCACTGGCTTGTCCCTGGCTATTGTCTTGGCCAGATTTCTTGCTTGGAGAGGAGCGCTGCGATGACAGCCCCGGAACCTAGGCAACGGAGATAGCAGCCTCGCGAAGATAGGAGTTATCCAGGTCAGCTGTTCCTGTGGGAAATGGAGTCCCATAGACGCTGAAGTATCGCAAACCGCTTCCGCCATCAACCACTAGACACCTTTTGTTGTACTCATTGACCAGAATGGTCTTGTACTACATATTTGGTATTTTGCTTGGAATTTCTGTATCAAGTTTGTGTCTCATCAGCTAACAGTAATCTTGGGGCTGGTGAGCACAAGGGCCATTTACTGGGAAATTAATATCCTGGAAAACCGGTCCTGACAACCTTGGTATCAGAGCCAGGCTGACCATTGGCTAATCCTATCTTAGCCAGGTCGATAAACCTAGGTTAATCAACCCACCAAACCTTAACCTAAACCCAGCCAAACTTCTCGTGCAAGATAGCCACACAGTGACCCCGACACCTTTCGGCAGTCGGTGCCTAACCTATCAGTCTAGCATGTCGATCACGCGCCAGTGACCGACACCTAAATTGTCTCATTCGCAAGCGTGCGAAGGAAGACTCCGTTTCCTTTTTCTATAAAAAGGACACGCTAGCCCCAACCCAGCACAGCACAGCCCCTACCCCCAAAACCAAGCCAAGATGCCTGGCCCCATTGTTCACAATGAGACCACAGCAACCAACCTTGGAGGTTTTGTGACCGTGCTAGCAAACCTCACCCGCCGTGCCTTTGCATTAGAAGAGCCCCCAGAGTATGTTGTGTACCAAGGGCCCATGGGCGGTGAGAGCCGTCAATTCTGGGCCACGGTGCACGTCTATGGTAGGGGTATTTTGCCCGAACGCCCCTACAGGTTCACCGGAAGGACAACTTCCTTTGAGCCACAAGCCATCCAGCTGGCCGCTCGAGAGGCTATAGTGCAACTCCGGCACCTGTCGCCCAGAGTTAACTGCCGTTCGTTCTACTACTACCCCAGCCGTGACGGGTATGGTAGGCCACCCCAGGTTGCCAACGGAGACCACGAGACGGACCCTGCGTTGTTGCACCTGGTGCGCTATGTAAGTGCACTAGAGGCACTGTTCGATCAGATCACCCTTGATCTGATCGCCGCTCGTGGGGAACTTGCTCGCCGAGCCCCGGCAAGAGAGGGAGAGGATCCCGATGCCGACAACCCAGTTGTACTGTTCGGGCAACCGATCGAAGCCTTAAGATCTGCCCCGGCCATCGACCAAAATGCTTTAGTGTCCCCAGAAGTGTTTCGTCGCCTTTTGGGAACACGCTCCAGCGGGATTATGGCCAACAATCCCCGCGATGGTCATCATCGCTACCCCGACCCTGCAGATCCTCAACCCCACCCAGCTAACCCCGACGGAGAAGCCCATGGAGAGGCCTCGACATCCACAAGGCACGCCCGCTTAGATATTAACGCAGTAGACTAAGCCACTCGAGTAGTACCGAGTCTTAGTATTTCTACGTCTTGTAGTAGTGTGACCTTGTATCGCCATAAATGAATGCAGTCTGCTTGTGTGCCTCTTTTTTTAAATAGTAGCCATGCATAAGTATGTTGGCGTACGGTTGCATTTTTAATTGCAGGCGTAGCTACCAAACACCACCCCGACGGTGCCACAGTAAAACGTCACTTTTTGAGATATGTGTATCTGTGGCATTGACCCCGACCCCATAGGGCAGAATCGACGAACTAGTTGCCCCACACCATCCTCGATAACCCAGCCCTGATGCTTTATAAAAGGCCACCTCGTGACCTTACCAAGCATCCCCCACTTTGTGCACAGCTCGCCCAACCATTTTTACAATGCCGAGCCCCAGTATTCATCTGAGAACTCCAGATGCAACCCCAGGTAGTTTTGTTAAAATATTGTGGGACTTTACCTGCAGTACCATGAGTTCTACCCATCCACCCCAGTACGAGCTGCTCAAAACGAGGATCACCCCATCCACCTCGAAATATTGGGCAGTAGTGCATATCCCTCCCGCAAACCCAAACCAAGACCCAACGGAAGTATCCTTCATGGGTAAATCTATGCCGACTCCACAAATGGCCATAGAAGCTGCTGCGTACGAAGCGCTTGCTCGCCTACGATTCGCAGTACCCTATGCCAGCGAACGGGGGTATTATTACTTCCCGAGTCGTGCAGCACCCGGAGAAGTAGCATCTTTTCCTGGTGGACGAATTGAGAGGGACCCAGTACTGGCCAACCTTGCCCAGTATGTCATCGCTCAAGAGCGTTTGACACAGCGAGTAATGGGTTATTTCCAGAGCCTCGCTGATTTAAATCCTCGGATCGCCATTGGCGAGTCACTGAGGCCAAAACGGGGGAGACGCATTTTTCGACTAGTCAATCCGCTTCCCCCGATAGAAGAGGAATGTGCCCCAGTGCCGGAGACATTTCCTCAGGACCCTGTCCATTTTCCGTTTATATCATAGACGTCACTGCTATGTTTGTTATCCTAGCACTTATTTATGTATTACAGCTTATGCGTTGTATCCTAAGTCTGTGCGGTGAATTAAATGTCTGTTTTCGATTAATGTGAGTGGTTTTTACTGCTGTTCATTTTGATTGACTGTTTTTGCTCTCGGCAAATTCAGAGGTGGGATTTTATTTTTTTCCTTAATGTTATTACAGCACATAAATTCTTCATGACGTGTATTTTAATTCACGCAGCACCACGACAGCAGGCTCACATCCACAACCACTCAACTGCATGCACTAATTGCATAACCACGTACACATTTTTGCACCTAACTGATCACCTCGCTAACACACCACAGTCTCTAAAGGAGAAATTTGTGGATGATTATTCGAACGCAAGTTGCCTCCAGCACACTGACAGCAGTCAGAACCTAACAACCACACTCAATCCTCATGATCACCGCCGCCGCGAAGAGCTAACACTCGAGCAGCAGCATCCCGGCGATCATCGAGGATCATCACGCACAAGAGCACGGAGAACCCCAGCAATGCCGCCAACCCTCCGCACATCAGGATCACGTACCAATCCGGCATCACCTCCTCCATCAGAGCCTCGACGCGAGCTCCTGCAAACAGAAATGGAGGAGAAGGAAAGAGAAGAAGAGGCGAGGCCAGGTGTGAGGAAGAAGAGAGGAGCACCGCGGTCATTTTATAGCTCGGGATCGGTGTACGGTGGGCAAAGTCCACCAGCGCCGCTCGACGCTCGACCACCGGTGTTCGAAGGCGAATCCGCGAGCAGTGCCGACAGCGCACTGGCCCGCGAGGTGAGTGCACGCTGCGCCGGCAGCTAGCACGCCGCGCACTACCGCAGTACGGCCTAGATGCCCTACGCGCTAGGCGTCGCCGGTGGAGAAAGCGCGGGAGAGCACGCGATAGAGAGGAAGAAAAGAGAGCCAGAGGTAGAAGAAGAGACTGACAGTGGACCCCGGGTCCACCTGTCAGCCAGAGAGAGCTCTATGCACTCGGGTACGACCAGTGTAATTCGTGAAGTTAGATTGTTGTTCTAATTTTTTTTTCATAAGCCGAAAGTAGTAATTTCTCGGTTTCCCCAACCATAGTTTTTTTTTTCCACATAGCACCAGTACCCCACTGAGGTTGTGCCAATTATTTGCTCTCTCGCAGTAACCTCAGTGTACTACGTGCTTAGAATGTTCGTTTCTTTTAAATCAATACTTTATGGTAATGGGATGGATATTTTGAGATCGTCCTTAGCAAATCTCGAGGACGAGATTTTTTAAGGGGGGTAGTGTTGTAACACCCCAAAAATTTAACCATGATTTATTTTTTAAAAATTTTGCCAGGAAATTAAATTTTTCTTTTCTGGATTTCCTTTTGATTTCAGGGCCATTCTTTTCTTCTGAATTGTGGAGTTTTCCCTCCAAGGGGAACTTTTCAAAAATATTGTTGGACTTGTATACCTTCTCAAGATCATTTCTTTTATCTGTAGAATTATTGCTATAAATGTTTTCCTAAAGCTTTATTGCTTTTAAATTGGTATCTCATAGGTCTTGGAGTCCCTTTTGCACTGCAACCCTTTGATAAATGCATTTAAAAATTCCACCAAAATTTGGGGATGACATGTGATGGTCCTAAATCACTTTTATGCAAAAACCTCTCTTAGTCATTTGAGGATTTTGAGCCCTACCTCTAGTTTTTCAAATCTGGTTCAGTTTGCAATTTGCACTACAACCTATTTTTATTTTTCTTTATAACTTCCATAAAAATTTGGAGATGTTAGTAGGAGAATATAATTCATTTCTATGCAAAAACCCATTGGTGTTCTTTGGAAAAATTGAGCAGAACATCCTCTTTTGCTCTCTGGTCCAGTTTGCCATTTTCTACTGCAACCCCATTTTATCTTGCCTCATTGCCCCTGGTTTTTCTCCTGCTTTTAGACCACCATACCAAACTCCTAAGTCCAAGAGATTTGACCCTATCTCATCTTTTTAGTCCACCAAATCATCCTCAGCAGTTTCTGTCCAGAATTGGATTCTGACAATAGTTGCATTACTAAGTTTCTTGTTTATCCAATCCAACTTCACCATCATATTTCTCTTCTAAAGAGACCCCATTCTGCCAATTTGCATCTCTAGCAAAGCCCTACAGGTGGCTCTGGCATTATGTCGAACACCTATAGTGCATGATCAGTTTTGGCATAGTTTTGAGTTTGCATTATGAACCTGCTTGCTTTGCCTAACAAACATGTCCACTAGTCTTCCCTCTACCCCTAAACCAGTCCTGTTAAGTCTTGTTTGCACCCGAACCCTCTAGGCCACCCAGGCATTATGTCGAGCATGTAACGTTCGTGCTCTGGGCGCACCCAGAGCGCACGTTTTGCACGCGCGCGCGCCCGAGCCGCCGCGTCGTGCCCCTGGCCCTTGCTCACTTGCAGAGCCACGCCGCCCTCGTCCACACATCAGAACCCTCCAAACCAACCCCTGGAGCCCTACAGCGCCGCCGTCAGGTCGGCCACGGCAGCTAGCGGCCGGCCGCAGCAGGCCCCTGCCATGGCCGGCGCCGCCCCGACCACCACAGCTCGCCAGCTGCCCTGGGGAACAGCCCAAGCTCATCCGCGAGCTCGTCCACTAGCGCCCGTCGCCGCCACGACGCCCTGCAAGCTACAGCAAGGCGGTTCGCTGATCTTATCTCCGGCCGCCGCGGAACCGACCTCGACTGCCTATATAAGGAGTCCCCGAGCTCGTCCAGACCCTCAGGCGACCTCAGGCCATCTCCCTAGAGCTCCCGTAGCCAGCAATCGATGGAGGGAGGCCGTCTTCCTCGTCTCCGGTAGCTTCGGCCGCCGCCGCATTCCAGTGCTGTGCGTCGCAAGCAGAGCCTCCCCCGCCCATCCAGTGCCACCATAATCTTCCCCTAAACCATGCGGAGCTTCCCAACCCCTCAAACGCGACCAAGAACCGCCGTAGCCCGAGACCCCAAATCCCCCCGAGACGCCGTCCGCCGCAAAGCTCGCCGCCGGCGACTCCCTCCACCCCCGCGGACCTAGCAACCACCGGGAGGACCGCCCTGGACTGGCGGATCCATCCCCGCCCTCAGAACCCCGCGAGGAGCCGCCGTTCGCCGGCGTCGATCGCCGGAGCCCCGCCTCGGCACGGCCAGAGGAGGAAGAGGGCGCGGGCGACTGGTCAAACCTGACCAGTGGGCCCGAAGGACCCACTGTCAGTGACCCAGCGACGGACCGCGCTGGTTTAAGTGAAAACATAATAACAAGAGTACGTCTTCTCTGTCTCAAAAGCGTATTCTTCCTTGAACCGTTTTCCTTTTCTGTTTTATTTAAAAACAGAGTTTTGACTAAACTTTGACTGTCTATAACTTTTTAAATATAAGTCCAATTGATTTGATTCTTTTTCTGTTGTTTCTCAAATTTTGTCTAGTTTATTTTCATATTTATTTGAAAAATTTCTGAGCAACCTTTTTATACTGTTTTTGAATTATGTATTGATTTGAATTTTCTTAAAATAGGATTTTGGAGGGAAGATGAAAACTTTCAAAGTGCACCCCTCCTTCATACTCTTGGAAGGCAAGCATTCTGAACCCCGGCATAATATTGTTGTGTGCTGTTTGATACGTTTACAACACCACCTTGACACGGAGTACTCGTTATTTTATGTGATGGTATGAACATGCTCATAAGTGCATGATGAAGATTCCTTGCTGTTGGGAATTGATATACTTGTGATAGTAACCACCCTCGTCTACCTCTCATGCCTACTGGAAGGAATCCGGGAAAGTCTCTGTCTTGGGTAGACACGAGCTTGCTACTGATATTTCGTTGAGGCGAGTATAGTCAGTAAGGCATGTTGAGGTATGATGAGTAGTGATCCTGCCTGTTGGTGTGAAATATATTTGCTATGCTAATCATGCAGGTGATGCGTTAACCTCCTGAGTCGACCATAGATCGAGTCTTGTTCCGGCAACCCCCATACTTGTTTCGTGCTACCACTTGTCCCTGCCGCAAGTAGGGTACAGTCCAGTAAGTTGTCAACCCCTTTCTTGGCACACACCGTACAGAGAGGCCATGGTGGAAGATACCGGATGCATCCGGTAGGCATGCCACATGGTCCGAGGGCATGGGTGTTTCCGGTTTGGGCCGAGGGGGTAGCTCCCCTAGTTTGCGCGCATTATAAATTCTGTGATCCCATGCTACTCGAGGTTGTAGCCTCCCCACTTAGAGTTTTGCTTCACAGGTGTCGTGGGTGATTCCAGTCACCGGTAAGTTAAGCTGGTGTGTGCGGGTCAGGTGTGTTTTCAATTAAAAGACCGCAAATGGAATTAGTCCCGATGGACTAGAGGAATCCGTTACTCATGGGTAAAGAGTACACCCCCTGCAGAGGTTATATCTATTCGAATAGCCGTGTCCGCGGTTAAGGATTACAGTCTGGGATGGGTCAAGTGTCGGTCTTAGTGTCGGTCTTTGGAGGAAAAACTACTAAGCCAGAACATTGATCATAACATGTGACATATGATGATTACGATTATTATTATTATAGAATAACCATTTGTATTATTTGAATTATCGAGTATCCCTGGGATGGTTCTACCTCCTGGATATTCCCTGCGATTATTCTCATATAAGCCCTTTATGTGGTGTCGCTCAGACGCCCGACTGCGGCATGCTTATTATTTATTTCCCTATAAGCCCTTTATGTGGTGTCGCTCAGACGCCCGACTGTGGCATGCTTATTGTTATTCATTCTTATAAGCCCTTTATGTGACGTCGCTCAGACGTCCGACTGAGGCATGCTTTATTTTATTATCCTTTCGAGGCGTCGCTTCAGACACCCGATCGGTGCATTTTATGTTTATTC
Organism: Secale cereale; assembly: GCA_902687465.1. Taxonomy (NCBI): domain Eukaryota; kingdom Viridiplantae; phylum Streptophyta; class Magnoliopsida; order Poales; family Poaceae; genus Secale; species Secale cereale. Next base: position 829,495,745 of record LR738711.1, on the reverse strand, counting down.
TCTGATTGCTTATTCATGTTTTATAAGAATAACCTGCTTGCGTGCGTCATGAATTTTATTTCGTGACTAACAAAATGACCATGGAATGTTTCAGTGCATGATTATCATTGGTTATATTGTACCTGTGTTCATAATGTTTGCGAGTACATTCAAAGTACTCACTGGCTTGTCCCTGGCTAATGTCTTGGCCAGATTTCTTGCTTGGAGAGGAGCGCTGCGATGACAGCCCCGGAACCTAGGCAACGGAGATAGCAGCCTCGCGAAGATAGGAGTTATCCAGGTCAGCTGTTCCTGTGGGAAATGGAGTCCCATAGACGCTGAAGTATCGCAAACCGCTTCCGCCATCAACCACTAGAAACCTTTTGTTGTACTCATTGACCAGAATGGTCTTGTACTACATATTTGGTATTTTGCTTGGAATTTCTGTATCAAGTTTGTGTCTCATCAGCTAACAGTAATCCTGGGGCTGGTGAGCACAAGGGCCATTTACTGGGAAATTAATATCCCGGAAAACCGGTCCTGACACCTAACCATGGGTTTGCTTTTCCTCCTCCATGCTATTTTATGTGTTCGGCAAGCCGTTCACAGTCCTTGGCATGTATTTGATGTTCTGATAGGGATAATATTGTTTTCTAGTTTTCATTTGTTAGCCGCAAGTGCTTGTCTTCAATTGGCACCGAGTCCATGCATGTATGTACATGTACACATGTCTTTAATGCATTCAAATTAAAATAAACCTGTTTAGATGAGATTTGTTAAGTTTCCTTGGATGAGCGGACCTGGTATATGCAAGTGTGACGGAATCAAGTATGTGTAGCTATGTGATTGACCTTGACAATAAACCCTAAATGCACCCTCAAGCTCCCATTTGTTCTCCACCATATATATTGACCATCGACCTCTAACGACAGCCCTATTTCCATATAGCACCACATTCTATTCGAATCGAAAGAAATGCATGAGCGGGACATCATTTTCATGCATTCACTATGTGCATCATAAGTCTTCACACGTGGTTCATGTTAGTTCTTGGTCCCATATATCGAAGGTACTACGGCCACCAATGGTGCCGGCATGCCGTACTACATAGACCAGTCAAGTAGCATCTAATTCAACCGACATTCCCATCCGCGTTCATGGTGTCTGAGGAAGTGTGTGGATGCAAGGAGGAGCACTCCATGATCTAGTTAGTGCATCTCCTCGCCACATGCGTTGATGCCATCTATGTGGACGACTACGTGGTCGTGGTAGATGAAGTGGACGGATCTAAGTATGATGTGATCTTGACGACCTCTGTTATCGCCTAACTCATGGTTCACTACTATGCTAGCCCGGCGCTTCTTCCCGGCGTGCCTTAGCGAAAGAGCACGCTAGTAAGCACCCTACCATAATACTGCTCACTGTGAGTTTTTCTTTTTGAGGGAGAGGGGAGGCTAGAATTTCTATTATATTGTTTCCACGTAGATAAACTCATTTATATGTGTTCTGTTTTGCAGAAAGACCTGCTCGTATGTTTATACATGCATGTATAAAGATCTGGTCGTTTAGATATTTGCATGTCACGCTTATATTGCACGGATGTGGAAACACCTGGCCGTTTGTTTTCCCCTCTTTTTTAAGAAAAAAATCATTCGTTTTTTATGGTAAAGGGAAAATTATTTCTAGCTTGTACATCATATAGTATTTAGGGGGGGGGGGG
>LR738711.1:829391234-829494004 GCA_902687465.1 Secale cereale | reverse complement strand
GATAGTTTTAGATGTTTCTAGTGTGTACATGATTTTTTTTGAGCGGTGCGTGATTTTGTGGGGGAGTTGCACGTGGGATACTTTTAGATGTTTTTGCAGAGATATTTTTTTTAATGGTACGTGATATTTTTTTGCAGAGATACGTGATATAAATCTAGGTGTGTATGTCATTTGTAGGTTTCCTTCTCCTATATGTCTTCCTATCCTACACGTGATGATTGTAATTTGAACCTTCTCTTCATAATAGATGTATTCTTTTCCTATTAGATGTTCCAAACTTGTACGTCTCCTTGTCCAATTTTTTTTACCTGCTCGTGCTTTGTACCTTTCCATCTACATGTACATGAGTTCTCAAAATAGAACATGTACGTGACAACGTCATATGTTCCAAAAAAGGCACGTACATAGTATTTGTATGTAACGTTCACATCTTTAAATCTTAACCGTTAATCTCCAAAATTAATGGTTGATATAATTTAATATATGTGGATCAACGTGGTGTCTTATTTGTCTTCTGTCTTAATTATATAATAGATCCTTCCCATTGGGTAAGTCTCTCTTTTTGGCCGCTCAATTTTTCTTCATTATGATGCGTTGACCGAACTGTATTCGGTTTCTCCCAACAGGAGTGGAGGAAGGTGATCGAGGGGATTAATAGTCCTGCCCCACAGCCGGAGGACCAGTTTCAAAACGCAGGCCCCGGATATAACGAGGATTCGAACGTAGGTATAGAACTGGAAGATGGAGTCTTCTACCAAGCCTGTCGTGAGGGTCCCCTGGTGGCTATAGTAGCCGATTACCCAGGCCTCATTCCTTCCTGGGAACATATCTCATCAAAAGAGAGGATTCCCAATGCGCCTTACCCATTGTATTCTATCATACTTGAATAGGGACGGCGCTCCTCACGCCGAACTGTGCCAAAACCGTCAACCCAGAGGGTGACGCCCGCATCGGGTGAGGCCTCAAAGCGAAAGAGGACCGTGAACACCAGCAGACCTTCAAAGAGGTACGTTTGTTTTGACATGTGCTGGGTGGTGGAATTGTTATTTGCATTGTTTCTTCCTTTTAGGAGGAATACACACCGAACTATCTCCGAGGGCAACACATGCCAAGCTCCAGTCAATCCGGCATTAGGCCCGTCAGAGGTAAATGCTAATTCGGTGCCGGATTGTCCTCTCCAAGAGGGTTCGGATGAAGTGTCAGCCACCAATTCTGAAGTGGAGGTTGCGATGATTCACCGGCGGTGGAAAGCAGCCATGTGTGATCCCGCTTTTTCTGAGGAGGCATTTAATGCCCTCAATTCTGCAGATGCCTATATCCGAGCCGCTCAAGACGGACGCTCCGAAGCCACTCATCGGCTTTCAAAAGATATGCGGGTAAGTGTTTATTTTGAATGTTCCCATGCCGGTAGCCCCCGAGACTTAAAGCAGTTGGTACAACTGATTTGAGGATCGTTGTATTTTTATAGGTCATTCGAGAAAAGAATAACTCTTTATCCAAGGAACTTGAAGAGTGCCGGACTCAGCTCACCGAATTGAAAAATTCGAAGGAATCCGGAAAGGATGCTGTTGGTAAGAATAATTGTGTCCGGAAGCTATCTCAGTTCTGCTGATTACTATGATGTATATACTAATGTGTAATACAGCAACAGGATCGACCGACCAACTGGAGAGGGAGCTAAGAGCTGCCCTAGTGGATAAGAAATTTGCCGAAGGGGAAAAAGCCTCTAGCGAGCGTGCCTTGATGCAAGCTATTGAAAAAGGAACCAATCACAGGATTGAAATATTAGGCTCGAACCGGAGCTAAAGGACGTAAAGGCCCAGCTCACAACCGTCGTGGGAGAGAACCGGAGGCTAAAAAGTGGCATGCTTAGTATGTCTCTTATACCTAGCTCTCCTTATAGTCTCTTATTGTGAAAGTTTCTTATAAAAGTTTTCCTGCAGGTTTATTGACTGGTCAGCCTGAGGGCGGAGAGTCCGATTTTGAGGGTGATGTGCTGCAAGAGCTTTCCAGGGTCCATGAACGGGCTCGGAAGGCCATGAAGAGTATGGCCAGAGCTCTATGGCCTTGGCGACTCTCCTATAAAAACTATGGAGGATTTGGCGGACCTGTTCAAAGGGGCTCGACGCCGCTTTGAACTATGGAAAGCATTGGCGTGCCGCATGGGTGCTCGAGAAGCATGGGCCATGGTGAAGACGCACTACACTCGTCTTGATCCAAATCACATGGCCCGCGTGAGACCTCGAGGGTCCGATGGATAGGAAATTCCTCTGCATTTGGTTTATAACCTAGTAGATATAGCTTCCAAGCTTTACCAACATGACTGTAAGCTAGGAAGCCTGATAGAGGGAATAGAAAATGATTAGTCGTTTGATTCTATGTATTAATGTAGTTTTACCATCAAACTAATCTCCGGGCGAATTTATATAAAGTTTGTCATGGCCGACCATCTGCTTCGACCTCCATAAACCCAAAGGCTGGAGTGCTTCCGAATACTATATATGTGGTAAAGCACGTGATATGTTCGGAAACCAGGAAATCTAGTCATAATTGCTTGAACAGACAAACTGAGTTCGGGGAGTTATGTTATATTACTATTTAACGTAAGAAACATCTTCTAGTGAGAATAGTTCTATTAGGGGTTCCTTTCCCTGGGTCGGTGTGCATAAGGATGCGGGCCGAGGCTATCGATCCTATGAGAAGGAGAGTAGGATGCCATCTCCTGTGATAGTTTAAGATACGCTTTAGAATGCGATATGTCGTGTATCCGCCGAGCAATTATTCCCTTAAGAGCGCTAGCTTTCGGCTTCACCCAATCTGAGGTACATATCTGGATAACCCGGTTGTAACAATCGCAACAGTGCTCCCTTTACGCCCTAGCCGAACAATCGGAAACGTAGGGGTAAGCATAGGAGCCAGGCAACCCAGCTTGGCCAGAACTTAAGTCATATCGGTGCATATAATGGCAAGGATGGACTATAAGAATAAGCGACATTTTTAAGCAATAAGCTTTATTGGTAATGGGCTTCGTTAAAGAAGCCCCCATGTATTTTTTGAGGTAGGTACATTCGAGGATGTACTCGTCATGTGACTGTGACAATTCGGGCGAGCCGAATACTTGCCAACGAGGAAAATGTAAAGAGGAAAGGAGAAAAACAAAAAAACTAAAAAACAAGACCTAACTTATAAAGAGGAAGAAATTGGTACCGAACTATCCAAAGAATCGTCGGAGCCTAGCGGCGTTCCACGGGTTCGGCTCAAGGCGGTTGTCTTCAGCATTGCAAAGGCGATAGGCTACACTAGTGAGTACTTAGTCAATAATGAAGGGGCCCTCCCATTTTGGTTTGAGCTTGTCCTTTTTCTTCTCTAGGAGGCGTAAAACAAGTTTGCCGACGTTGTATATCTTGGCCCGCACTTCTCTCCTCTGGTATCGCCTAGCGTGTTGTTGATAAAATGTGGAACGTGCTAGCGCTGTATCGCGCTCCTCTCCGAGTCCATCTTGGTCATCCTGCCGATCTAGCTTGGCTTCTCTCTCCTCATACAAGCGCACTCGAGGTGAGTCATGAATAATATCGCAGGACAGAATAGTGATACGTCTCCAACGTATCTACTTTTCCAAACACTTTTGCCCTTGTTTTGGACTCTAAATTGCATGATTTGAATGGAACTAACCCGGACTGAGATGGCTCTCAACAAGTCTACCACCGTCACTCTTTATCATCATGCATTCGAAAATAAATGGGTTCCGAGGAACAAAGGGGTATCATGGTCAAAGGGCTGCTTGCCTGGATTGGCTTGGTCTTCAAGGTCTTCAAATCCTTCCCCTCCTTCTTCTTCAGCAACTTCGTCAAACACGGTATCTAATCGTCGCAATAAATAACAGGAAAATAAGACAATAATAAAAACAGAAAAATCAAAGTGCTCAGAAAAATGTCAAATTATTTTTATAAAATACTAGAGGGAAAACTAAGATGGCAAAAATTCTTAGTTTGGGATTTGGAGTGACAGAATGGGGTACATGGATTTTTGAATAGAGGTTTTAGTGTTCAAATTTTGATTTAAATTTGAACAGAACAGAAAAGGTTCATGAATATGGGTAAAAGTTATATCATTAAATAGGTTAGAATTTTACAAGTTTTAAGGAATTGGATTTATTTCATTTGGATAAATATTTTATCCCGTGGATTTTTTATAAAACAGACAGAAAAAGAAAAAGAAAAGTGGCACTGTGCCACTGGGCCAGAACAGCTGCAGTGCAGCAGGCCCAGCCAGAGGGGCGGCCCAGCGCACTGGTACCTGCGCGCGCGCCAGGTTTTAAACCTGACGGGCGGGTCCCAGGCGTCAGCGAGAGGAGAGTGAGACGAGGGAGAGGAGAGACTGACAGGCGGGGCCCGCCTGTCATCCCTAACCCTCCGGGAGAGGGCCGGCGAGCTCACCGGCGGCGATGCAGGGCACGGTGAGGTCGGGCGAGGGCACGGCTAGACTCAGCGTCGAGTCGCCGTTCGGGTGGAGGTGGCTGCAGTCGCCGGGGTGGCCTGGTTCGCCGGCGGCGAGGTCACGCGGCGGAGGTGCTTCGGGCGTTGATGGTCCTGGCCGTTTCCGGCTGCAAAAGAAGTGGGGGAAAGAGGGGAAACGATCAGTGAGGTCGTGCGGTTCTAGATCGAGCGAGAGGAGCGGCGGAGAGGGCTTATACCTCTGGATCGACGGCGACCCGAGGAGGCGGAGCTCGAGCTCGGGCCCGTCTAGAGAGGAGTGGGTGGTGCTGGCGTGTTCTTGGGAGTGTGAGAGAGGGGCTGGTGAGTTGAGGGAGGCGCGGGGGTGTCCTTTTATAGGCGAACGGCGGGGTGCTGTGGACCCGTGCGCCGGCGAGCTTCTGCTCGTTGCCACAGGGCTCGGGAGGGGCTGGAGCCGTGTCTCTGGCGTTGCTGGATGCGGTCCAGAGCCGGGGAAGAGAAGAGAGAGAGAGCAGGGGGAGGCCAGAGCATCGCGCGTGTGTGCATGCCCATTGGAGCTCTCGGGCGGCCGTCGCGCGTGCGAGCTGGGGCGAGAGGAGGGAGAAGGAGGAGGGGGCCGACCGGCTGCGATGTCGTGGACGTCGAGGCGGCCTCGGGAGACACGATCCAGACGCCCTAGGTGGTCGGGCGCCTCGGGAAGGTCGCGGCTACAGTGCGGGAGCGCACTGTAGCGCGCTCCAGAGCGCCCATACGGCCGGCATGGCCGTGTCTCACGCCCTCTGGGCGCGGCCACCGTGTCGATTGGCTCTAGGGGGAGTAAACAATGCGGGAGGGGCATTGGATGCCAGGGAAAGCTTCTAGAAGAAGAGAGGGCTGAGAGAGAATGGTGAAAATTGCTGTCCAGAATGTAAAATGGGGTTTTACCCTTACTCAATCATTGAGCTGAGGCCAGGCGAGAGTTACTGGAGGTGCAAGGGGACCTGGGGAAGCTGTGGTAAAAAGCCTAGCTCAAGGAGAACAAGGAAGGAGGTGAAAGTGGTAATTTTGGAAAATCACCAGAAGGTGTTTGATGTGGTTTTGAGCAATCAAATGATTTCCACTAAACATGAGACTTAACAGGATCAAATGCTATATAGAAATAGGTTGTTCCACCAAGTTTGGGCTCATTTGAAGAAATAGGGTGAACCCTAGAAATCAACAGAAATGGATTTACCAAGTTTAAGTTAAGCAAATCATCCCTCCTTGATGCACCACTTGGTTTAGTGTCATCATTTGGGGTTGTGATCATGCCCAAAAAGTTTGAGGTCACAAGTAAAATGTTGGTAATGTAAAGTTGTTCAAATTTGAATCTGAACAGAAATGGTTTTGGGGTACTCTGATCAAGTTACCCTTCTCCAAAACTTGTGCCATTTGTTCTATATGTATTATTAGACCATTCTAGCATGTGTACCAAGTTTGAGAGCATTTGGACAAGTTTGGCAATGTAAAGTTGCTCAAACTTCAAAAATGGACATAATTGTTTTGAGGGGTTTTGATGAGGTGTTCTTGCTTCCCAAGGCATGGGGCTTGGCAATATCATCAAATATGTCATATATGACATGATAGAATTTTCCTGGAATTTTTAGAGAATATTTCCTTTGTAAATATTTCAAAAGCTTGAAATATCCAGAAAGGGTTTCTGAGGGATTTGCCCAATATTTTGAACATGACCAAGTGTTGAAACTCTTATATATGGAAAATATATGTCCTAAGAGTCTCCATGAATTTTGGCAAATATTTTTGAAATAGTTAAATAATTTTTCCCTATTAAAGACCATTTTTGGCCTTAAGGAAAATCTTTTAAATAAAATAGGAAAATAACTTTTAAAATTATATTTGTGTGGTTTATGGGAGTTCTATATCTACTAGGTTTCAAATATACTCTTTGAAATATTTTTCTCGCCCTAAATCAAGCACTTGCAGTGCAAACCTCAATTTAGGGGTTTTTGGAATACTAATTTTTGAAATTACTTTTTGGCCAAATTATTTTTGTAAGAAAATACTATACTGTTATATACACTTGGTATGATTATTGGGCACAAGTTTGGGGTAAGGAGATGAAATATATAAGAGGGAGTAGTTGACTTTGAAGAGCACTTAAGAATCACAGAGAGAAAACTTAATTCCAAATAAAAGCCAAATGATGCCAAAAAAATTGTTGGTCCAAATTTTCATGATTTATTAATGCAAATGACATGTTACAAAATGTAGGGTGTGATAGACCTACCCCCCTTACAAGAATATCGTCCCCAAGATTCCTAAACTAGGTCTTAGAAGAGATCGGGATACTCAGATCTAAGATAGTCTTCATGCTCCGAGGTTGCTTCTGCTTCCTTGTGGTTGCTCCACTGGACCTTGAAGTACTTGATGGTGCAGCTTCGCGTCTGTCGCTCTGCTTCATCTAGAATGCGAATGGGCTTCTCGCAGTAGGTCAAATCAGGCTGAAGATCAATGGCTTGGTGATCAACATCCTTGTAGAGATCAGGCTTGTCCGGAACTTGGAGACACTTCCGGAGTTGTGACACGTGGAATACGTGGTGCACATCGGATAGCTCAGGTGGTAGTTCCAACTGGTAAGCCACTTCTCCTCATCGTGTAGTGATCTCAAAGGGACCAATGAACCTTGGTGCGAGCTTCCCTTTAACATGGAAACGCTTGGTTCCCTTCAGAGGAGTTACTCACAGGTACACATGGTCCCCGACACGGAAACACATATCTCGGCGACGAGTGTCAGCATAGCTCTTCTGCCTTGATTTGGCGGCCTTAAAACGTTCTCTGACTAGTTGGACTTGCTCTTCTGCTTCTCGGAGAATATCTGGTCCAAAGACTAGCCCTTCTCCAGTCTCTGACCAGTTGAGGGGTGTGCGACACTTGCGTCCGTACAACACCTCAAATGGTGCCATCTGAAGGCTCGACTGATAACTGTTGTTATAGGAGAACTCGGCAAAAGGGAGGTAATCTTCCCACTTGGCTCCATATGCCAAGACACAGGCTCGGAGCATGTCTTCGAGAATTTGATTTACTCGCTCTGTCTGACCTCCGGTCTGCGGGTGGAAAGCCGTGCTGAAAGACAACTTGGTTCCCAAGGCTTCTTGGAACTACTTCCAGAACCTTGAGGTAAACTGTGTTCCTCGATCTGACACAATCTCTTTAGGAACACCATGAAGGCTTACGATTCTATCGATGTAGAGAGTTGCCAGCTGGTTGCCATCATAGGTAGTCTTGACAGGAATGAAATGGGCTACCTTGGTCAAATGGTCGACTATGACCCAGATGGAGTCATGTCCTTTATTCGACCTTGGTAATCCAGTGACGAAGTCCATTCTGACTTTATCCCACTTCCACTCAGGAACCTTGAGTGGTTGGAGCAATCCAGCGGGTCGCTGATATTCAACCTTGACCCTTTGGCACACATCACACTTTGCAACATAGGTTGCAATCTCTCTTTTCATCCCGTACCACCAGAATCTTTCCTTCAAGTCTTGATACATCTTGGTCCCTCCGGGGTGGATGGAATACGGAGTGTCGTGGGCTTCTTGCAGGATTAAGTTCTTCAGCTCCATCTTGTTTGGTACGCAGATGCGGCCTTTGTACCAAACAATCCCGTGCTCGTTCTCGGAGAATCATGGGGCCTTGCCTAGCTTCATCTTATTCTTGATGACTTCAATGCTTGTGTGCCCACCTTGTGCTTTCTTGACTTCGTCCATCAGGGTTGGTTTGACTTCCAGATGGTCTAGAAATCCTTGGGTGACCAATTCCAAACTGAATCGTTCTAACTCTTCAAACAGCGTTGGCTACCTTCTTTGAATAATGGCATTCAGGGAGCAAGCCTTTCTGCTTAAGGCATCGGCTACCACGTTAGCCTTCCCGGGGTGATATTGAACACTGAGGTCATAATCCTTGATTAGTTCCAACCATCTTCGTTGCCTCATGTTCAATTCCTTCTGGGTGAAAATATACTTCAGACTTTTGTGGTCTGTGTATATCTCACACCGTTTCCCTAGGAGGTAATGTCGCCATGTCTTCAAGGCATGAACCACTGCTGCTAACTCAAGATCGTGAGTAGCGTAGTTCTCTTCATGAGGTCGTAGCTGCCTTGAGAGGTAAGCTATGACTCGACCTTCTTGCATCAGAACGCTTCCCAATCCGGTTCGAGAGGCATCACAATATATCACGAACTCTTTGTGAATATCAGGTGTTGCTAGAACGGGGGCAGTGGTCAATCTCTTCTTGAGCTATTGGAAGCTTTTTTCGCATTTTGGCGTCCATTAGAACTTCTTGTCCTTCTTCAGGAGCTGAGTCATTGGCCGGGCAATGCTAGAGAATCCTTCCACGAATTTGCGGTAATAGCCCGCAAGTCCGAGGAAGCTTCTGACTTCCTTGACGGTCGTTGGAGATTGCCATTGGGTCACAGCTGCGATCTTCGCGGGGTCAACCGACAATCCTTCCTCGGTAAAGACATGACCTAAGAACCCAACTTTATGCAGCCAAAACTCACACTTGCTGAATTTGGCGTATAGTTGGTGCTCTCGAAGCTTGTCTAGGACCATCCTCAAATGTTGCTCGTGTTCTTCCTCCGTCTTCGAGAAGACAAGAATGTCATCAATGAAGACGACAACAAACTTGTCCAAATATTCCATGAAGACTTTATTCATGAGATACATGAAGTAAGCTGGGGCATTGGTTAATCCAAAGGACATGACAGTGCACTCATACATGCCATATCTTGTTACAAATGCCGTCTTCGGAATATCTTGGGGTCTGATCTTCAGCTGGTAGTACCCAGATCGGAGGTCGATCTTGGAGAACACCTTGGCTCCGCTGAGTTGATCAAACAGATCTTCAATCTTGGGAAGTGGATACTTGTTCTTATTGTAACCTCATTGAGGGAACGGTAGTCAATGCATAAGTGGATGGTACCGTCCCTTTTGCCACAAACTGAACAGGTGATCCCCAAGGGGAGGCACTTGGGCGGATAAATTCCTTCCTCGGCTGCTCTTCCAGTTTCTTCTTCAACTCGGCTAATTCTTCCGTCCCCATTCTATAAGGCTTCTTATAGATGGGTCCTGCCCCGGGCACGAGCTCGATGATGAACTCAATGTCACGGTCAGGGGGCATTCCTGGTAGCTCATCCGGAAAGACATCGGGATACTCGCATACTACCGACACTTGCTCCAGTCCAACTTCAGACAGACAGTTGACTTGAGTGGTTTGAGCAGAAGAGGAGTTGGAAGCAAACTTAACCTTGACTCCTTGGTCATTGGTCACAGTGACAGTCCGATTGGCACAGTCTAATAAGCCTTGGTGCTTGCTGAGCCAATTCATGCCTAGGATCACATCCAAGCCTTGTGATCTCAGGACGATAAGGTCTGCTAGGAAATCTACCCCATTAATGATGATACTGACTCCCTTACAGCCTATCTTGGCTCTCATCTCTGCTCCGGGGGTTTGTACCACCATGGGGCTATTCAGGGGTGTAGGGGTCATGCCACTTTTTAATGCAAATCTTTGTGTGACAAATGAATGCGTGGCTCCAGAATCAAACAAGACAGTTGCAGGTGCTGAGTTGACAAGGAACGTACCCAGCACAACATCCGGGTCTTCCTGGGCTTCTTCAGCAGTGACGTGATTCACACGCCCCTTCCCATGGTTGGGCGGGTTGCGAGGAGCTTGGTTCCTTGGTGGCATCCTGCGGCCTTGTCCTGGGTTCTGCGCATTGGGCGCGGGACATCAGGCTTCTTGTTGGGGCACACCCTTGAGATGTTCCTTGACTGTCCACATCCAAAGCAAGTGACTTGGTTTGGGTTATTGATCTTGTTGCCACCATTGTTATTGGGGTTGAATGCTGGCCTTGGGTTGGCATACTGCGGAGGCTGATAGTTGGTGCAAGGTGTAGGAGCTCTTGGCTGCTGATAGGTTGGCTTGACCGGGGCTGGCTGCCACGGGCGAGGCTTCTGGTTGCTGGAACTTCCCTTGCTGATCATCTTGCGCTTGCGAGTGTCTTCCAGAGCATGCTGCTTATCTTCAAGCATGAGTGCTTTGTTCACCAGGTCAGGAAAGGTTGGGCAGTCACACACGACAAGCGAGTACTGCAGAGTCTGATTGAGGCCTTCCATGAAGCGCTCCCTTTTCCAGCATCTATGCTGACATCTTCAGGGGCATACCTTGACAAAACACTGAACTTCTGCATGTACTCCTTGACAGTGCCACTTCCTTGCTTCAGGGCTCGAAACTCACGCTTTTTTATAGCCATTATTCCGGAAGGAATATGGGCCTTGCGGAATTCTGCCTTGAAGTTGTTCCAAGTGATGTCTTGCCCAGTATGCATGACCTTGAATCCATCCCACCAAGCTCTAGCAGTTCCCCCGAGGCAGTGGGTAGCATAAGCCACCTTCTCGCGATCTTCGGTGCAACTGACTAGTTCCAGCAAGTCCTCAATGGTGCGGACCCAGTCGTCTGCATCTAGGGGTTCAGCAGTCTCGATGAAGGTTGGTGGTGCATGCTTCTTGAACTCTGCCAACATGGAACATCCATTGCCATTCCCCGCCAGCTGGCGGTTGTTGGTGACAGCTTGAGCAATCATCTGGAGGGCTGCGGTGTTGGCTTGGCGTTCCTCTCAGAAGGCTTGGAGAAGCTAAGCCATGTCCATGTTCGGGGGAGGTGGCGGTGGAGCTTGGTCGTAGGTTTGGTCTTGGCCGGCCTCTGCTTGGGCGGATGCTCCGGCTTCAGGCTGCTGGGTAGAGGTACCAGTACGAGTTACAACAGGCATCCTGTTGGAGCGGTAAAGGTCTCATGATTTGGAATGAAGAGGGAAAGCAATAAAGATGGGTGCCTAGTAAGGGGGTGGGTGTGACACTAATCATTTTCATGCAAGGGCCAAAAGGGCCAAACACATTCATTAAAATCCAAATGGGTGATGCAGTCGTTTACATATTCCCGAAGGGAAGATACGACGTACATCAAACACAACAAAAGCACACACTAGATGGCTTCATATGAACCATACAAGGACTCGACTTCGCATAGGGGTTACACGACCTATCCTACCATAGAGGTCACGATCTAGCATATCCGAATTGCGAATAATGCCTAAGCGGCGGAATGCTCGGTCGCGTATTCTGGCTCTTCTAGGTCTTCCTCCTTGTCTTCATCTATCTGGGCTCCCCTATCACTTGAGGGTGTGGGGGAGTGGAGGAGTTGGATACAGCGGTGTTTTGTCGGTGGTGCAGGAAAAAGCTTGCGATATTCCCTTGCCGTCATACGGAGTCGCTGGGTGGTTCTTCATCCTTGGAAGATACATCTCCTGAGGGCCTTCCACCTCGATACGCGATAGCGGGTCATCCGGGAGGCGCACCTTCCTTCTTGATCCTATCCGTCTTCTCTTGTGCTCGACGAAGAAGTGCCTTGGTCTTGTGGAGTTCTTCTCGGAGCTTCATCGATTCCGAGGCCAAATCTTGTGCCAAGCTGTCGGCACAAAGGCTGAAATAGGTTTGGAATCAAAGTGGAAGTCCTTCCTTCAGTGGAGGGGCTTGCGCGCTGCTTTCATCTTCACCTTCCTTCCGGTAAGGCAAGAAGCGGGATGTCATCTTGGCTGCCATATCCGGAAGAAGTTCACGGAGACGGGTTAGTTCCTTGAGTGCAGCTGCCTCGACAGCGAGGGGTAGTGTTGCCATCTGGGGTCCCTCGAAGAACCAACTTGTGGGAGGATCATTTTCCTTCACGATTACTTCCACATGGTACTCCACCTCAGTGTCGCTAACCCAATGCTCATGGTAGGTGAGGATGGGTGCTCGGTGGAACTAGCACTCCTGGAGGCTATCCTCGAGAAGCAAGGGGAACCCAGTGGTCAGGTGCTCTTCAGGTACAGCGGCCATCTACAAAGGTTGAATAGGAGAGGTTAATAAGCTAATGATATCTCAGGTTTGGTAAGGTTTAGAAAAGAAGAGAGGTTCAGAAGATTTATGAAAAGGGTCTCATCCTATCTAACGCCCATGCTAACTAAGGCTTCCTACAGTCAGGATGGCTCTGTTACCAGCTCTGTGGGGACCCCGACTTAAGAGTCGAGATCACCGAATGCACGTGTATAGTGATCCCAGAGATCAATGCTCACTGAACACACAGAAGCTGAATAACAAGAGTCTTACATCCATACATGCCGTCTTACACAAATTATGACCATTATGGCCAAGTCTTACATAGATAAAGCCTCATGGGCTGAATAGCAAATAAACTCGAATAGCGGAAGTCTTCGTAGATAAGTAGAACCCATGCCATCTGCCTTAACCCTACAGGCATTCTGACTAGGAAAGCGTCCTAGTTCGCATGTCCGTCTCCATAGAACTCTTCTTCATATTCCTGCTCCTCCATGCCTGGCCAATTAAATAACTAGTGGCAAGCCAATGAGTACTTTGAATGTACTCGCAAGCAACCCATGATGTGGTTCAAGGTAACAATGCAAGTTGTACAACAATGAGCAACCTAGCTACAAGCTAGAGAAAATATTCTACCATCTGTGAAACATGCATCAATGTACTTGGGTAACCTCGAAGACAAGTTGCAGATATCAACATGAATAGAGGTCAATTCATTATCAACGAGTCAAGTCACCACCCTGACTCAACACACACACACACACTTTCACCGAGATTGTAAAATTCTGGACATAGTTTAAGTAGCACCTCCCAATTGTCCATGATCGTGGACACGGCTATTCGAATAGTTTTACTCTCGGCAGAGGTTGCGCACTTTACCCACAAGATCCGGGAAGCTTTCGTGTCACCCACGATCCCGCAGTACCTCAAGCACTCGGGGGAAGCACCCTGTCATTACCTTTCCCTAGACGACACTAACATAGGGTCCACTCGTTGGTGCACGGCCCTCGTGTACAAACAATAGATTATGGGACTTGCCCTTTTTACAATGTCACGCATACACGAAGGGACCAACGGTGTGTCTAGTGCCCTGTAAAAACAGTCATGGTCGCCTATCCAAGCACGACCGCATCCCGGGAGTGACCTCAAGTCTCCCCCATCACTAGTGATGTGGGCACCCTGCTAGTATCAGCCTAAGTAATTAATAATGCCCCGTCCCATAAGGGGTAGAGTGGTTGCACATGTTTGGTTGTGACGGTAATCACACATAAATCTAATCCATCATTTTACCCACACACGAGAACTTTCTTTGGTACACCACTTCTTCCTCAAGTGGTGACCTTAACTCAACATCACCCTCGGGCATTAGGGGCACCCGATGGGGTTTTCGAAAAGAATGTAACCACGAAGGATTCATGGTACATATGCATCATCATGCATCGACAACTAATCATTTGTCATTACATCTATGCTCATGGTAAAGATCATGAGTAGGGGTATGCATCATGTGGTGGCTCTCAACAAGTCTACCACCGTCACTCTTTATCATCATGCATTCGGAAATAAAAGGGTTCCGAGGAACAAAGGGGTATCATGGTCAAAGGGCTGCTTGCCTGGATTGGCTTGGTCTTCAAGGTCTTCAAATCCTTCCCCTCCTTCTTCTTCAGCAACTTCGTCAAACACGGTATCTAATCGTCGCAATAAATAACGGGAAAATAAGACAATGATAAAAACAGAAAAATCAAAGTGCTCAGAAAAATGTCAACTTATTTTTATAAAATACTAGAGGGAAACCTAAGATGGCAAAATTCTTAGTTTGGGATTTGGAGTGACAGAATGGGGTACATGGATTTTTGAATAGAGGTTTTAGTGTTCAAATTTAGATTTAAATTTGAACAGAACAGAAAAGGTTCATGAATATGGGTGAAAGTTATATCATTAAATAGGTTGGAATTTTACAAGTTTTTAGGAACTGGATTTATTTCATTTGGATAAATATTTTATCCTGTGGAATTTTTATAAAACAGACGGAAAAAGAAAAAGAAAAGCGGGACTGTGCCACTGGGGCAGAACAGCTGAAGTGCAGCAGGCCCAGCCAGAGGGGCGGCTCAGCGCACTGGTGCTTGCGCGCGCGCCAGGTTTTAAACCTAACGGGCGGGGCCCAGGCGTCAGCGAGAGGAGAGAGAGACGAGGGAGAGGAGAGACTGGTAGGCGGGGCCCGCCTGTCATCCCTAACCCTCCGGCAGAGGGCCGGCGAGCTCACCGGCGGCGATGTAGGGCACGGCGAGGTCGGGCGAGGGCACGGCTAGTCTCAACGTCGAGTCGCCGTTCGGGTTTAGGTGGCTGCAGTCGCTGGGGTGTCCTGGTTCGCCGGCGGCGAGGTCACGCGGTGGAGGTGCTTCGGGCGTCGATGGTTTTGGCCGTTTCCGGCTGCAAAAGAAGCGGGGGAAAGAGGGGAAACGATAAGTGAGGTCGTGCGGTGCTAGATCGAGCGAGAGGAGCGGTGGAGAGGGCTTATACCTCTGGATCGACGGCGACCCGAGGCGGCTCGCTCTCGAGCTCGGGCCCGTCTGGAGAGGAGTGGGTGGTGCTGGCGTGTTCTTGGGAGTGTGAGAGAGCGACTGGTGAGGAGAGGGAGGCGTGGGGGTGTCCTTTTATATGCGAACGGCGGGGTGCCGTGGACCCATGCATCGGCGAGCTTCTGCTCGTTGCCATAGGGCTCGGGAGGGGCTGGAGCCATGTCTGTGGCGTTGCTGGATGCGGTCCAGAGCCGGGGAAGAGAAGAGAGAGAGCAGGGGGAGGCCAGGGCATCGCGCGTGTGTGCATGCCAATTGGAGCTCTCGGGCGGCCGTCGCGCGTGCGAGCTGGGGCGAGAGGAGGGAGAAGGAGGAGGTGTCGACCGGCTGCCATGCCGTGGACGTCGAGGCGGCCTGGGGAGACACGATCCCGACGCCCTAGGTGGTCGGGCACCTCGGGCAGGTCGCGGCTACAGTGCCCATATGGCCGGCATGGTCGTGTCTCACGCGCTCTGGGTGCGGACACCATGTCCATTGGCTCTAGGGGAAGTAAACAGTGCGGGAGGGGCATTGGATGCCAGGGAAAGCTTCTAGAAGAAGAGAGGGCTAAGAGAGAATGGTGAAAATTGATGTCCAGAATGTCAAATGGGGTTTTACCCTTACTCAATCATTGAGCTGAGGCCAGGGGAGAGTTACTGGAGGTGCAAGGGGACCTAGGGAAGCTGTGGTAAAAAGCCTAGCTCAAGGAGAACAAGGAAGGAGGTGAAAGTGGTAATTTTGGAAAATCACCAGAAGGTGTTTGATGTGGTTTTGAGCAATCAAATGATTTCCACTAGACATGATACTTAACAGGATCAAATGGTATAAAGAAATAGGGTGTTCCACCAAGTTTGTTCTCATTTGAAGAAACTTGCCAATGTAACCTTGGTGAACCCTAGAAATCAACAGAAATAGATTTACCAAGTTTAAGTTAAGCAAATCATCCCTCCTTGATGCACCACTTGGTGTAGTGTCATCATTTGGGGTTATGATCATGCCCACAAAGTTTGAGGTCACAAGTAAAAAGTTGGTAATGTAAAGTTGTTCAAATTTTCATCTGAACAGAAATGGATTTGGGGTACTCTGATCAAGTTACCCTTCTCCAAAACTTGTGCCATTTGGTCTAGATGTATTATTAGACCATTCTAGCATGTGTACCAAGTTTGAGAGCATTTGGACAAGTTTGCCAATGTAAAGTTGCTCAAACTTGAAAAATGGACATAATGGTTTTGAGGGGTTTTGATGAGGTGTTCTTGCTTCCCAAGGCATGGGGCTTGGCAAGATCATCAAATTTGTCATATATGACATGATAGAATTTTCCTGGAATTTTCAGAGAATATTTCCTTTGTTAATATTTCCAAAGCTTGAAATATCCAGAAAGGGTTTCTCAGGGATTTGCCCAATATTTTGAACATGACCAAGTGTTGAAACTCTTATATATGTAAAATATATGTCCTAAGAGTCTCCATGAATTTTGGCAAATATTTTTCAAATAGTTAAATAATTTTTCCCTATTAAAGAACATTTCTGGCCTTAAGGAAAAGCTTTTAAATAAAATAGGAAAATAACTTTTAAAATTATATTTTTGTGGTTTATGGGAGTCCTATATCTACTAGGTTTCAAATATATCCTTTGAAATATTTTTCTCACCCTAAATCAAGCACTTGCAGTGCAAACCTCAATTCAGGGGTTTTTGGAATACTAATTTTTTAAATTACTTTTTGGCCAAATTATTTTTGTAAGAAAATACTATACTGTTATATACACTTGGTATGATCATTGGGCAGAAGTTTGGGTTAAGGAGATGAAATATATAAGAGGGAGTAGTTGACTTTAAAGAGCACTTAAGAATCACATAGAGAAAACTTAATTCCAAATAAAAGCCAAATGATGCCAAAAAAATTGTTGGTCCAAATTTTCGTGCTTTATTAATGCAAATGGCATGTTACAAAATGCAGGGTGTGACATAACCAATATAGTTTCTCAATGTAATTCTCTTAATTGTGTCATGAATGTTCAGATTTGAAAGATTCAAGACAAAAGTCTATATTGACATAAGAAATAGTAATACTTCAAGCATCTATACTACTATTAAAAGAGCAAACATAAATTCCCCTAACTCCACACAACAAACTGTACACGGGATAACCAGAACCCTTCGATGAAATCAACTTAAATACATCCTACCGTTGATATTACGCTAATGGTCTGCCACACAAATCAACGACCCGGATTAGATGTTCTGCCGAGCAGACGCTCCATGGTCTGTCAATTTCCGTTCTTCGCGTCCCCGATCCCCGCCCGCAACTCCGGATATTCGGATTGATTCCACCGGAATCGTGGCTCCTCGACCCTTTTTTCTTTGGCCCCAGATCCAAAAGAACGGATCCGCAGCAACCTTGCGCCACCAAGGAGGCGGGTGATAGCGGCGGCGGAAGAGGGCGTGGGTGCCAAAGGGGCGACGACGACGGTGGTCGTGAGCGCTACCACGCAGAGGCAGGAAACACAGCTCGGGAAGAAGTTCCAGGCGATAGACATCAGTCGTGCCGCCGTAGATCCAACCGACCGGCAATGGAGCAATTATCGACATTCCTCCGCGCGGCACCAGGTTCGTCAATCCTCCTCTACCATCCTCTCCCCGCCTCACGGTCCCTACAAGCAGCCTTGCCAGCCACAGCCTCCCAGATCCTCCTCCAAACGCGTCCCCGCTTCCCCTACGACGTCCCGGGCCTCACGATCTCCACCACGATGGGCGTCACAAGCTCAAGGGAGTGCGTTGAGGCTATGGCGATGTTGCTCCCCTTCCTACCGTCGTCACCGTGTTCCGCCACTTGTGACAGGAATCCATGGCGCAGGTGGAGAAGCCTCCTGCCAAGGAGGCGGTTCCTGCTGCAGCACCGGATGAGTGATCCCTCTGTCATAAGAGGTTCTTCACTTTCTATTTTTGCAGGTTTTGAATTCAGTGTGGAAGAGAACACCCACAAAACCATCACAAGGATTCATGAACTTACGTTTGAATGGAAGAAATGTGATTTTCAATTGCCATTAACCCGATCGATCTCTTGCGTGGTAAATCTCCAATCATCTGAATTTGGTTCCTCTGTCAATTATTCTGATGTTTACAAAGTCGGATTTGATGCAGGGGAAGGGGAGACCGAGGAGGAAATGGCGACCAAGAAGAGTGTGGCCACCCTGGGTGACAAGGACCTCAAGGGGAAGAAGGTGTTCCTTAGTGCCGATCTGAACGTTCTGCTGGACGACGGCCAGAACATCACTGACGACAATCGCATCCGCGCCTCCGTGCCGTCCATCAAGTTCCTCATGGGGAAGGGCGCCAAGGTCGTCCTGGCCAACCATCTTGTGAGCACACGCTTCCGCCATTCAGCCTACCGTGTGGCGCACGGCTGTAGCTGCTTGATGTCAGGAGCAACACCACTGGTGGCCCAGCCACGCCTTCATCTCAGACCTCACCGGTAAATTCCTTTCTTGCTGTTCTGGCAAAGGAAATTTCAAATCTTGTGCGTTTTTATTTGATACACCATGTGCCGAACTGCCGAAAACTGAATTCTAAGTGCTACGACTGAAATTTCCATTAAGTTCATATGTTGCAATTCTGAAACTGGATTTTGTGTATGTAGTTATTCTAATGTCCGTCGGATCAACTGTGCTTATTTACCTGTCATGTTGAACTGATGTGTGATATTGGGTCTTGTGTACTTTCTATAGCCTTGCAATTTTTGTTAGGATTTGGTGCGTGTGCATTTTCACATGATTTCTAACAATCCAGTTCATCTTTTCGTTGCAGAAGACTAATCAACCAGGCGTAGGTCCATTTCATTCAACTAAGCGTCACGGGCTGTATATGCTAGCCTCCTCCGCTGCATTTGCAGGCCGCTGAGTCCAACTCCTGTGCGGTGCAGATCACCCGCCCACCGCGCTGCGCAACTCACGATGCAGGCGGCCCTCCTCCGAGGCGAGGTTTTCTTCAGGCTCATTGACATTAGTTTAATTCAGAGTCTGTTTCGGTGTGTTTGGAGTGGATGGTAAGATGATGTGCTCAAATAGAATTAGAAGAGCAGGCATATCCACTTGGTGGTACTACTTTTTTACATAATAAAGTGGTGGTGGTGCTAATTAACTATGTTCTCTTAGTTTGATTCAGAGTCTTTAGGTGCACTGCATGTACTTTAGTACATAGCATTTCCGCAAAGAAAATTTGGCTTTCTGTTCATATATGTTGATCACAGTTTAATTTCAAAATGAGAAGAGAATCCAATTCATACTGTGCTATTGTACTTTTTGGTGTAGACTAATTCAAGAATACTTGAAATCTGATGGGGAATACTGATGGTGCATCATTTTGGACTAATCTTCTTATAACTGAAACCAAATTTAAATGCCCTAGAGGCCTTAACACTAGGATGACTTAATCATTTCAGCATCTAACAGTTATACAAAAAAAACTGAGAAAACTCCAGTTATGTGAAGAATGGATGAGTGTGCTACAAACTCCATCTTTTTCTTGTTTCGGTTTTGTCTGCAGATTTGTTTCATGAAGATTATATTCTGTATTTTTATGTCAGATTTGAAGGTGTTGGCATTAAGCGGCTCTACTTCTTGCCAATTCAATTTCTAATAGGCATGAGCCCCCTGTGTTCTGGACAACTAAGATTACATGCAAAATTACCTGATCATGTAGCAATTCTGATTGATACGCATGCATTTAGATCGGGTGCTGAAGCGAGCCCGCCATTTTATTACTTTGAAAGAACTATACGGTGATATTTGGCTATTGCTTTCAGTATTAGAGAATCATAGAAACTGAACTGTGGGGCTTACTATAGTTTTATGTGACATTCCTATATGCCCTCATGCCATGCTATTTATTTTGAGCAACCTTTCTATGGTATTTTGTTGGACAGTTTTTAGTGTAATGTCCAGCACCTCAATATACGCTAATTAAGTGCAAGCTTGGGTATATATATTTCTCTCTCTCATGTTGTATTCATTTTAACTGCTACTTTGGGTAAATAGAATCATGCACAAGCTCCAGTTAGTCCTCTGCAAAACTGATGTAGACGTTTGGACTATGGACTCCAGAACTGGATTGGCCATGGCACGTCTTCACCAACGAGTCATGGCATCGACAACAATATTCAAGATTCCCCGTTTCATTTATTTTCAAGCATCTCTCTTAAAGGCAATATATGCAGGTTCATCTTTCGTGCAAGGGACAGGAAAGATGAAACAAAAGTAAAAGATGTTTATGCCTATGGGCTACCGAGCATCATAATAGTGGAGGAGTGTCGTGTCGATTTTATAAATCCAGTAGCATTCTACTACTCGTAGTTTCTGTAGTTCAATCAAATAGTACGATTTTCAAATGATATTTGTGATGGTTAGATTTTTTTTTTGAAGTTTCGAGGTTTTGAGAGATGAGATGATGGCTCATATCTGTCATTTTGATGAAAGTCCCACCACGGTCAGATCTTGCCATTAGATAATGCAATTTTTGAATGATATGTGATATGGTGATATGCTTTTATTTATTTATTTCCTATGTTCCCCGTCACCAGCATTTGTGCATTAACTGGCTACATGTGTGCAAAGCTAACCAAATAAGAATGAGATGAATTACATCTCTGCAAAGCTAACCAAATAAGAATGAGATGAATTACATGTCTGCAAAGCTAATCAAATATGAATTTCTTTGCCACAGTTTGTGCCGGAGCTTACTAGGAATGAAACGCTCTGCCAAAATCACCACTCTCCTATTATTTTTATTTTCACCGCTTACAGTTGTTTTTACTCTGTATGGTAGTTAACATGAGCCACAATTGATTACCATATGAACTGCTGCCTCTGTAGGATTGAATTGGTGGTCGTAACACAGTCAGTTGGGAGGACCCAATGGCAGAGTCCAGACCATGAAGTGGGGTCTGATGGAGTAACCAGGCAACATCTCCCCGTGTGGCTTAGATGGAGTGTTGATTTCATGTATAACAACAGCCGCGGCTTTCTTACGATCCCTTGCCTCCTGTCTTTTCTTTAATAATCCCTGTTTAGTGCATACCTCTCCCTTTCCCTCTGTCACTTCAGCTCTTTTGGATCTGTTTTTTGACCTGCAACGCAATGACATATTTTTCTGGATTTACAAGAACTAAGTACGTAAGAGTAGATGATATATGTATTTACCTGAATTGTTGTTGTTTGTCAGGTCCTGAAAGGGAGTACGTACCCTACTTTGCTGAGAGGATGCCATATTGCCTTCTCAACTTTTATGTTTGTGAAACAGTTATTCAACCCTTCGTCTACTCAGTTTGTGCATGATGTACTGTAAGTATCAGATTAAAAAGAGCAAATTACGTACTGTCATATTAAAAAGAGCAATTTCCTTTGTATTTTTGACAGACCACAAGATGTGCAAATTAAATGTATCTAACCTGTGCATTGGCATACAATCATATTACAAGAGCAATTTCCTTTGAAGAGCAATTTCCTTTGTCTTTTGTCAGATCATAAGATGTGTAAATTAAATTGATGTAACATGTGCAATGGCAGGTCGAGATGTTGCGGGCCACACATGATGATGACACCGGAGGCAGGGCCTTGCGCCGGGTTGAGGACATCCACCGGGTCGAGGATGTCGCGGAGAGGGCGAGGGCAGCGTGGCGAGGACGGCGGGGCGAGGAGAGGTAGGGCAGCAAGGCGGGTGGAGGACGTCGCGGACACCAGGGGTGAGGAGAGGCAGGGCAGCAAGGCGGGTCGAGGACGTCGTGGACACCAGGGGCAAGGGCGGCGGGGCGGCTGGCGGAAGCGAGGTTCGTGGCGTGATGCCAGCGTTGATCGTGGAGGTTGGTGGCATGTTTGCGGCTTTGATCGCAATAACTATGTTTGTTTCTAGCTCGCCCTGCTCCATGTAAGTCAACAAGTCTTTTACAATATCAGTCGGATAACAAATATAATTCTTCACCATGTTTATTAGCAATACTACATGCCAGAATCCATTCCATCCATTCCCGGGAAGTACTTAACTTCCTCTTTGCAGAATCCGCATACTATGTATTACGTACATGTAAAAAAGATGCTTATACAGGATTTTTTTTCTTCTTCTAACAGTTATACGTGCATTGCACGTGCACGCTTACTAGTACTAACGAAGCAATCATGTCTTCTCAAAATACTATGGCTAAAGAAGGTTATCCCTACAAAATCATATAGTGTTGGTTATGCTCCCTCGTTATCACACAAAAATATTCATATCATGCACAACCCCGATTTCAGCCAAGCATTTGTTTTCATACTCTATCTTTTCAAACCTTTCAACTTTCATGCAATACATGAGCGTGAGCCATGGACCTAGCACTATGGGTGGAATAGAGGTGGTTGTGGAGAAGACAAAAAGAAGGGAGATAGTCTCACATCAACTAGGCCTATCAACGGGCTATGGAGATGCCCATCAATAGATATCAATGTGAGCGAGTAGGGATTGTCATGCAACGGATGCACTAGAGCTAAATATGAATGAAAGCTCAACAAAAGAAACTAGTGGGTGTGCATCCAACTTGCTTGCTCACGAAGACCTAGGGCATTTGAGGAAGCCCATCGTTGGAATATACAAGCCAAGTTCTATAATGAAAATTCCCACTAGTATATGAAAGTGACTAAGCATGAGACTCTCTACAATGAAGAACATGGTGCTACTTTGAAGCACAAATGTGGAAAAAACATAGTAGCAATTGTCCCTTTTTTTTTCTTTTTTCGGGCCTTTCTTTTTTTTTTGGCCTTTTTTTTCTTTTTCTTTTTTGCGGAGGGGCTTTATAGATTTAGCCTTTCCTCCCATGGGACAATGCTCTAATAATGATGATCATCACACTTTCATTACAAATCGATATTACAACTCGATACTACAACAACAATGTATGATTCAATATGAATGCCTCCGGCGGTGTACCGGTATGTGCAATGAAACAAGAGTGACATGTATAAAAATTATGCATGGTGGCCTTGCCACAAATACGATGTCAACTACATGATCATGCAAAGGCAATATGACAAATATGATGCGTGTCATATGAACGGAAGGGTGGAAAGTTGCATGGCAATATATCTCGGAATGGCTATGGAAATGCCATGATAGGTAGGTATGGTGGCTGTTTTGAGGAACAATATGCTGGTTGTTTTGAGGAAGGATATATAGTGGGTTTATGGCACCGGCGAAAGTTGTGCGGTACAAGAGAGGCTAGCAATGGTGGAAAGGTGAGAGTGCGTATAATCCATGGACTCAACATTAGTCATAAGAACTCATATACTTATTGCAAAAATCTACGAGTCATCAAAACAAAGCAATCAATGCATGCTCCTAGGGGGGAGGTTGGTAGGAGTTAACCATCACGCGCCCCCAACCTCCACACAAAGGTTGACACTTTACAAATACCTCATGCTCTAACTTCGTCACATAGCGGTTCACCATACGTGCATGCTACGGGAATCACTAACCTTAACACAAGCATTTCTCAATTTCATAATAACTCCACTAGCATGACTCTAATATCACTATCCTCATATCTCAAAACAATTATCAAGCATCCAACTTCTCATCATATTCAATGCACTTAGTGTGGAAGTTTTTACTACATTGATATTGGATGTCTATCATGTGAAGACTAGTTTTATAGCCTAAACACATTACCATGCTGTTTTAATAGACTCTCAAATAGATATAAGTGAAGCATGAGAGTTCATCTATTTCTTCAAAATAAAACCACCGCCGTGCTCTAAAAGATATAAGTGAAGCACTAGAGCAATAACAAACTACTCCGAAAGATATAAGTGAAGAACAATGAGTAGTTGAATAATTATGTAACTATGTGAAGACTCTCTAACATTTAAGAACTTCAGATCTTGGGATATTATTCAAACAGCAAGCAAAACAAAATAAACTAAATTGACGCTCCAAGCAAAACACATATCATGTGGTGAATAAAAATATAGCTCCAAGTATAGTTACCGATGGATGAAGACGAAAGAGGGGATGCCTTCCCGGGGCATCCCCAAGCTTAGGCTTTTTGTTGTCCTTGAATTTTACCTTGGGGTGCCTTGGGCATCCCCAAGATTTGGCTCTTGCCACTCTTTGTTCCATAGTCCATCAAAGCAATACTCAAAACTTGAAAACTTCACAACACAAAACTTAGACAAAAATCTCTTGAGCTCCGTTAGTATAAGAAAACAAACCACTACTCAAAGGTACTGTAATGAACTCATTCTTTGTTTATATTGGTGTTAAACCTACTGTATTCCAACTTCTCTACGATTCATACTTCCCAATACTACTCATAGATGCCTTGAAATAAGCAAACAACACACGAAAAACAGAATCTGTCAAAAACAGAACAGTCTGTAGTAATCTGCAGGTTTCGCACACTTCTGTAACTCCAAAAAATTCAAACTAAATTGGTAAATTTTTAGAATTTGTCTACCAATTATATAAAAAAAGAATCAACTAAAAAGCACGCTGCAGTAAAATCTTAAGACCACTTTAGCGAGCACAAACGATTCTGTTTTTCACAGCAAGATCACATAAACTTCACACAAGTCTTCCCAAAGGTTGTACTTGGCACAAACACTAAACAAAACATGAAACCACATCTAATCAGAGGCTACATGCAATATTTATTCCCTAAACAGAAGAAAAAGCAAAGAAACTAAAATAAAGTTGGGTTGCCTCCCAACAAGCGCTATCGTTTAACGCCCCTAGCTAGGCATAATGATGCTCACATAAAAGATAAGGATTGAAACATAATGAGAGCATCATGAAGCATATGAATAGCAAATTGAAGTCTAACCCACTTCCTATGAATAGGGATTTTGTGAGCAAACAACTTATGGGAACAATAATCAACTAGCATAGGAAGGGAAAACAAGCGTAACTTCAAAACTTTAAGCACATAGAGAAGAAACTTGATATTATTGCAATATGTAGAAGCATATGATCCTCTCTCATAATAATTTTCAGTAGCATCATGAATGAATTCAACAATATAAATAGCACATAAAGCATTCTTTTCATGATCTACTTGCATAGAAATTTTACCACTCACCACATAAGCAAAATTCTTCTCATTCGGAATAGTGGGAGCATCAAATTCAACAAAATAACTATCATGTGAAGCATAATCCAATTGAAAACTAAAATCATGATGAAAAGTTTCATGGTTATCATTATTCTTAATAGCATACAAGTCATCACAATAATCATCATAGATAGCAACTTTGTTCTCATAATCAATTGGAACCTCTTCCGAAATAGTGGATTCATCACTAAATAATGTCATGACCTCTCCAAATCCACTTTCATCAATATAATCATCATAAATAGGAGGCATGCTTTCATCATAATAAATTTGCACATCAAAACTTGGGGGACTAAATATATCATCTTCATCAAACATAGCTTTCCCAAGCTTGTGGCTTTGCATGTCATTAGCATCATGGATATTCAAAGGATTCACACTAACAACATTGCAATCATGCTCATCATTCAAGTATTTTATGCCAAGCATTATATGTAATTCTTCTTCTAGTACTTGAGCACAATTTTCCTTCCCATCATTTTCATGAAAGATATTAAAAAGATGAAGCATATGAGGTAACCTTAATTCCATTTTTTGTAGTTTTCTTTTATAAACGAAACTAGTGATAAAACAAGAAACTAAAAGATTCGATTGCAAGATCCAAAGATATACCTTCAAGCACTAACCTCCCCGGCAACGGCGCCAGAAAAGAGCTTGATGTCTACTACGCACCCTTCTTCTTGTAGACGTTGTTGGGCCTCCAAGTGCAGAGGTTTGTAGGACAGTAGCAAATTTCCCTCAAGTGGATGACCTAAGGTTTATCAATCCGTGGGAGGCGTAGGATGAAGATGGTCTCTCTCAAACAACCCTGCAACCAAATAACAAAGAGTCTCTTGTGTCCCCAACACACCCAATACATTGGTAAATTGTATAGGTGCACTAGTTCGGCGAAGAGATGGTGATACAAGTGCAATATGGATGGTAGATATAGGTTTTTGTAAACTGAAAATATAAAAACAGCAAGGTAGCAAGCGGTAAAAGTGAGCATAAACGGTGTTGCAATGATAGTAGGCAAGGCCTAGGGTTCATACTTTCACTAGTGCAAGTTCTCTCAACAAGGGTAACATAATTGGATCATATTACTAGCCCTCAACATGCAACAAAGAGTCACTCCAAAGTAACTAATAGCGGAGAACAAACGAAGAGATTATGGTAGGGTACGAAACCACCTCAAAGTTATTCTTTCTGATCGAACTATTCAAGAATCCGTAGTAACGTTCAATCTATCATAGAGTTCATACTAGAATAACACCTTAAGACACAAATCAACCAAAACCCTAATGTCACCTAGATACTCCATTGTCACCTCAAGTATCCATGGGCATGATTATACGATATGCATCACACAATCTCAGAAACATATATTCAACCAACACATAGAACTTCAAAGAGTGCCCCAAAGTTTCTACCGGAAAGTCAGGACGAAAACGTGTGCCAACCCCTATGCATAGATTCCCAAGGTCACGGAACCCGCAAGTTGATCACCAAAACATACATCAAGTAGATCACATGATATCCCATTGTCACCACAGATAAACACGTGCAAGACATACATCAAGTGTTCTCAAATCATTAAAGACTCAATCCGATAAGATAACTTCAAAGGGAAACCTCGATCCATTACAAGAGCGTAGAGGGGAAGAAGCATCATAAGATCCAACTATAATAGCAAAGCTCGCGATACATCAAGATCGTGCCATCTCAAGAACACGAGAGAGAGAGAGAGAGAGAGAGAGAGAGAGAGAGAGAGAGAGAGAGATCAAACACATAGCTACTGATACATACCCTCAGCCCCGAGGGTGGACTACTCCCTCCTCATCATGGAGAGCGCCGGGATGATGAAGATAGTCACCAGAGAGGGATTCCCCCCTCCGGCAGGGTGCCAAAACGGGTCTAGATTGGTTTTCGGTGGCTACATAGGCTTTCAGCGGCGGAACTCCCGATCTAGGTTAATTTCCGAAGGTTTCAGTATTTATAGGAATATTTGGCGTAGGTCCCACGTCAGGGAAGCTTTTGAGCTGTGCTCGAGATAGGAGGGCGCCACCACCTTCCCAGGGCGCGCCCTCCACCCTCGAGGGCAGCCCGTGGCTCTCCTGGCCCAACTCTTTTGCTTCGGGGGCTTCTTTTGGTCCAGAAAAAATCATAAAAAATTGGCTCGTCAATTGGACTCCGTTTGATATTCCTTTAATATAAAACCCTAAAACAGGAGAAAAACATAAACTGGCACTAGGCTCTCGGTTAATAGATTAGTGCCAAAAATCATATAAAAGTGTATAATAAAGCCCATAAGACATCCCAGAAGGATAATATAATAGCATGGAACAATAAAAAATTATAGATACGTTGGAGACGTATCATCCATCACCGATCCAATGCCTACGAGCTTTTCACATATTGCTTGCTGCTTATTTACTTTTCCGCTGCAACTGTTACAATCACTACAGAAACACTATCGCTACTTTTGCTACCGTTACAGTTACTTCCATATTACCTTGCTACTAAATTACCTTGCTGCAGATACTAAGTTTCTAGGTGTGGTTGAATTGACAACTCAGCTTCTAATACTTAAGAGTATTATTTGGTTCCCCTTGTATCGAATCAATAAATTTGGGTTGAATACTTTACCCTCAAAAACTGTTGCGATCCCCTACACTTGTGGGTTATCAAGACTATTTTCTGGCGCCGTTGCCGGGGAGCATAGCTATATTCTTTAAGTCACTTGGGATTTATATCTTTTGATCACTATGAAGAACTTGAAAGACTCAAAAACCAAGATCTTTCCCTCAATTACGAGGGGAGGTAAGGAACTGCCATCTAGCTCTGCACTTGATTCACCCACTGTTATGAGTAAACTTGCGACACCTACTCCTGCTATTGAATCTGATATGTCGCATGTTCTTAATGATGCCACTTCTGTTATGTATGATGAAACTACTTCTATGCTTGATAATATTGTGCCACTAGGTGAATTTCTAGATGAACAAATTGCTAAGGTTAGGGAGAATGGAAATATTGAAACTGATAATATTGATGAAAGTGATAATGAAGATTCTCCCCCTAGATATGAATTGCCTGTTATTCCTGAGGGTTATGTTATGTATGAAGAAATTGCTAGAGACTTTCTTGCTTGCAACAATAGATAAGATCTTAAGAAATTATTAGCTAAGCTGAAAGAAAAGTCTTTGAATGCTAGAATGAAATATGACCATGCTTTTGCTACTTCACCTATCTTTGTTACTGATAAGGATTATGATTTCTCTGTTGATCCTGAGTTAATTACTTTGGTTGAATATGATCCTTTCCATGGCTATGAATCTGAAACTGTTGTGGCACATCTTACTAAGTTGAATGATATAGCCACCCTGTTTACCAACGAGGAAAAGATTCGTTATTACTTTATCCTTAAGTTATTTCCGTTCTCGTTAAAGGGGGATGCTAAGACATGGTTTAATTCTCTTGATCATGGTTGTGTGCGTAGTCCCCAGGATATGATTTATTACTTCTCTGCTAAATATTTTACCGCTCATAAGAAACAAGCTGCCTTACGAGGAATATATAATTTTGTGCAAACTGAAGAAGAGAGTCTCCCACAAGCTTGGGGGAGGCTTCTCCAAGTACTTAATGCTTTGCCTGATCATCCTCTTCAGAGGAATGAATTACTTGATGTCTTTTATAATGGACTAACCAATGCTTCCAGAGACCACTTGGATAGTTGTGATGGTTGTGTTTTCAGGGATAGAATAGTTGATCAAGCCGAATTACTATTGAATAATATGTTGACCAATGAAAATGATTGGACACTTCCTGAACCAGCCCCTAAGCCAACTCCGAAGAAAAGGGGAGTTCTATTTCTCAGTCCCGAAGATATGCAAGAGGCAAAGAAATCTATGAAAGAAAAAGGTAGTAAAGCTGAAGATGTTAAGAATTTACCACCTATTGAAGAAATACATGGTCTTGATAACCCGACACAGGTAATAAAGGTAAATTCTCTTTATAGATTTGATGAAGGTGATATTCCTCGTTATAAGTATGCTAGCCAATGCTAGATGAGTTTGATAATTTTATTGTGAAGCAAGAAAACTTCAATGTTATGTTGGTAGACAATTGCAACGTAATGCTTATATGATTGAACGCTTGAGTGATTATACGTCTAGAGTTAAACGTGAATTGAAACTAATTAGTAAACATGCTTCTATGGTTACCACTCAAGTAGAACAAGTACTTAAGGCTCAGAATGATTTGCTCAATGAATTAAATAGTAAGAACACTAGTAGAAAACAGGGCATTGGTCCAGCCCATTAGCCCCGGTTCAATCTAGAACCGGGACCAATAGGGGTACTGGACCCGGTTCGTTAGCCCAGGGGGCCGGCCGGGCCACGTGGGCCATTGGTCCCGGTTCGTCTGGACCTATTGGTCCCGGTTGGAGCTAAAAACCGGGACCAATGGCTCTTGCTCCTGGCCCACCACTATTAGTCCCGGTTTGTTTTATGAACCGGGACCAAAGGCACCCCTTTAGCCCCGGTTTGTAGCACCAACCGGGACCAGTGAGTTGCCTATATATACCCCCTCACTCAAGAGCAGAGCTCACTGCTCTGTTTTTTTTCTGGCCGAGGGGGAGAGGGGTTAGTGGTGCTCTAGCTCACCTCCTATGCACACAACATGTTCGGTGGAATGCCCGAGCCACACTAGTTAAGCTTTTCTCCTCTCGAAGCTCTATTTTCTTCGAGATTTGTCTAGGTTTAGCGGTCCGTCACGTCCCGTCCCCGTCTTCGCCCCCGCCGATCTCGTCACCGGCACCACCGTGGTGAGCCTCTTGTTATGTCCATGCTTTTCTTACTTTTATTATTGCTTTAGATAGATATTTGTCTAATTTTCTTACGTTTATTATTGCTTGTTATTATATAGTGCGATGGTTTTGATATCCGCCCACGTGGGCCCTCGTCCGGTCTACGATTCGGATGTGGTATATTATCTTTAATTTATAACTATTTGTTTTAGTGCTTATGATAGTTATGCCGACCAACCTGACATGCATAGATGTTTTATTATGTCTAGGAGGTAGTTGAACCGGAAATTCCAACCGACCCTCTTGTGGAGAGGTTAAATTTAGTTGAAGAGGAAAACATTTCGTTAAAGAAAAAATTGGAAAAAATGGAGGAGGAGAAGATGGAATTGGAGTTGCATGTTGCGGAAGTTATCGATGATCACAAGATAAAGATGGAACCTATTGTCGAGAGGTTAAATTTAGTTGAAGAAGAAAACAAATTCTTGAAGGAAAAAATAAAAAAAATTGTGGACGAGAAGATGATATTGGAGTTGCATGTTGCGGATGTCGTCGATGATCACAAGATCAAGATGGATGCAATGCGGTTGAAGATTAAAAAGATTAGAAAATATGCCATTAATACCGAGGCTTGGTATCATTATGCCGTTGGATCAATTGTTACCTTGGTTGCGATTATGATAGCATTTGTTTTCGCGTTGAAATGTTTTACATAGTTTCGATGTGTATGGAGAGCTATATGTTGTTAGATGAGAACTATATATGTATGTACTTTGGTTTTAATGTGATGATGAACTTTTATCCATTTGGTCACTTAATTATCTATTTATGATGTTCTGTAATGGTTTTTGACACACTTAATTATATATAAATGCACGCAGATGAACCTCCAATGGATGTACGGTGACAGACACACCTCCGAGTACATTAAGGGCGTGCGTGAGTTTCTAAATGCGGCAGAGGCAAACAAGCAGAATGGTTTTATGTGTTGTCCATGCACTAAATGTGTGAATACGATGTCTTACTCTAACCGAAAAATCCTTCACTCCCACCTGCTTTACAAGGGTTTCATGCCACACTATAATGTTTGGACGAGGCACGGAGAAATAGGGGTTATGATGGAAGATGGCGAAGAAGAAGAGTACGATGACAACTATGTGCCCCCTGAATACGGTGATGCTGCAATGGGGGGAGCTGGTGAAGATCAAGAGGAACCAGACGATGTGCCCAATGATGCTGCAACGGGTGAAGCTGCTGAAGATCAAGAGGAACCAAATGATGATCTTCGCCGGGTCATTGTCGATGCAAGGACACAATGCGAAAGTCAAAAGGAGAAGCTGAAGTTCGATCGCATGTTAGAGGATCACAAAAAAGGGTTGTACCCCAATTGCGAAGATGGCAACACAAAGCTCGGTACCGTACTGGAATTGCTGCAGTGGAAGGCAGAGAATGCTGTGGCTGACAAAGGATTTGAGAAGCTACTGAAAATATTGAAGAAGAAGCTTCCGAAGGATAACGAATTGCCCGACAGTACATACGCAGCAAAGAAGGTCGTATGCCCTCTAGGATTGGAGGTGCAGAAGATACATGCATGCCCTAATGACTGCATCCTCTACCACGGTGCATACAACGATCTGAACGCATGCCCGGTATGTGGTGCGTTGCGGTATAAGATCAGACGAGATGACCCTGGTGATGTTGATGGCGAGCCCGCCAGGAAGAGGGTTCCTGTGAAGGTGATGTGGTATGCTCCTATAATACCACGGTTGAAACGTTTGTTTAGAAACAGAGAGCATGCCAAGTTGATGCGATGGCACAGTGAGGACCGTAAGAAAGACGGGAAGTTGAGAGCACCCGCTGACGGGTCGCAATGGAGAAAAATCGAGAGAAAGTACTGGGAGGAGTTTGCAAAGGACGCAAGGAACGTATGGTTTGCTCTAAGCGCGGATGGCATTAATCCTTTCGGGGAGCAGAGCAGCAATCACAGCACCTGGCCCGTGACTCTATGTATGTATAACCTTCCTCCTTGGATGTGCATGAAGCGGAAGTTCATTATGATGCCAGTTCTCATCCAAGGCCCTAAGCAACCCGGCAACGACATTGATGTGTACCTAAGGCCATTAGTTGAAGAACTTTTACAGCTGTGGAATGGAAACCGTGTACGTGCGTGGGATGAGCACAAACAGGAGGAATTTGACCTAAAGGCGTTGCTGTTCGTGACCATCAACGATTGGCCCGCTCTCAGTAACCTTTCAGGACAGACAAACAAAGGATACCACGCATGCACGCACTGTTTAGATGACACTGAAAGTATATACCTGGACAAGTGCAGGAAGAATGTGTACCTGGGCCATCGTCGATTTCTTCCGACCAACCATCAATGTCGAAAGAAAGGCAAGCATTTCAAAGGCGAGGCAGATCACCGGAAGAAGCCCGCCATGCGTACCGGTGATCACGTACTTGCTATGGTCAATGATTTACACGTAATCTTCGGAAAGGGCCCCGGCGCACTAGCTGTTCCGAATGACGATGAGGGACACGCACCCATGTGGAAGAAGAAATCTATATTTTGGGACCTACCCTACTGGAAAGACCTAGAGGTCTGCTCTTCAATCGACGTGATGCACGTGACGAAGAACCTTTGCGTGAACCTGCTAGGCTTCTTGGGCGTGTATGGAAAGACAAAAGATACAGCTGAGGCACGGGAGGACCTGCAACGTTTGCACGAAAAAGACGGCATCCCTCCGAAGCAGTATGAAGGTCCTGCCAGCTATGCTCTTACGAAAGAAGAGAAAGAAATCTTCTTTGAATGCCTTCTCAGTATGAAGGTCCCGACTCGCTTCTCGTCGAATATAAAGGGAATAATAAATATGGCAGAGAAAAAGTTCCAGAACCTAAAGTCTCATGACTGCCATGTGATTATGACGCAACTGCTTCCGGTTGCATTGAGGGGGCTTCTACCGGAAAACGTCCGATTAGCCATTGTGAAACTATGTGCATTCCTCAATGCAATCTCTCAGAAGGTGATCGATCCAGAAATCGTACCAAGGCTAAGGAGTGATGTGGCGCAATGTCTTGTCAGTTTCGAGCTTGTGTTCCCACCATCCTTCTTCAATATCATGACACACGTCCTAGTTCATCTAGTCGACGAGATTGTCATTCTGGGGCCCGTATTTCTACACAATATGTTCCCCTTTGAGAGGTTCATGGGAGTCCTAAAGAAATATGTCCGTAACCGCGCCAGACCAGAAGGAAGCATCTCCATGGGCCATCAAACAGAGGATGTCATCGGGTTTTGTGTTGACTTCATTCCTGGCCTTAATAAGATAGATCTCCCTAAATCGCGGTACGAGGGCAGACTGACTGGAAAAGGCACGCTTGGAAGGGACTCAATAATATGCAGGGACGGTTATTCTTGGTCTCAAGCACACTACACAGTTCTACAGAACTCTACATTGGTGACCCCGTATGTCGATGAACACAAGAACAGTCTGCGCTCCAAACACCCGGAGCAGTGCGACGACTGGATTACACGTGAACACATCAGGACTTTCAGCAGTTGGTTGGAAACACGTCTCAGAGGTGACAACACTGTTTGTGATGAGTTGTACTTGTTGTCCAGGGGACCATCTTCGACTGTATTGATTTACAAAGGATACGAGATAAATGGAAATACATTTTACACGATTGTCCAAGATCAAAAGAGCACCAACCAAAACAGCGGTGTCCGCTTTGATGCAACAACCGATAGGGGAAAGGACACATATTATGGTTACATAGTGGACATATGGGAACTTGACTACGGACATGATTTTAAGGTCCCTTTGTTTAAGTGTAAATGGGTCAATCTGTCAGGAGGCGGGGTACAGGTAGACCCACAGTACGGAATGACAACAGTGGATCTGAAAAATCTTGGATACAATGACGAACCGTTCGTCCTAGCCAATGATGTGGCACAGGTTATCTATGTGAAGGACATGTCTACCAGACCGAGAAAAAGAAAAGATAAGGAAGCGAATACATCATACGATGAGCCAAAGCGCCACATAGTTCTTTCAGGAAAAAGGGACATCCTGGGAGTGGAGGGCAAGACAGGCATGTCTGAAGATTATGAAAAGTTTCATGAAATTCCTCCCTTCAAAGTCAAGGCTGACCCAAGCATCCTGATAAACGATGAAGATTATCCATGGTTACGGCGCAATAAGCAAATGACACAAGCGAAGAAAAAGTGAAGAGTTATTTCCGCAACTATTATGATGATACCATGCCAACTTTGTAACAAACGAGTATGATACCATTGTCCGTTTATACTATTCAAATTTCAATACTACTTGCACTAACAAAACAAAACAAAACAAAACAAACTTGAAAAATAAATAGCAACAATAAGTATTTTGTTGTAAGTATAAACAAAATAAAATAAATAAAGCAACAAAGAAAATAAATAAAGAAAGTAAAATAAATAAAGCAACTCTAAATACAGCAAAAAACAACTTAGAAATAAACAAAGAAAATAAAATAAATAAAGCAACTCTAAATACAGCAAAAAACAACTTAGAAATAAATAGCAACAATAAGTATTTTGTTGTAATTAAGTATAAACAAAATAAAATAAATAAAGCAACAAATAAAATAAATAAAGGAAGTAAAATAAATAAAGCAACTCTAAATACAGCAAAAAACAACTTAGAAATAAACAAAGAAAATAAAAATACGAGTCCGACGATGTACACTATGATCGCTAATGATCCGAGGATGGTGCCCGGTTATACCAATCTTGCAGATTACGCGTCCGACGATGTACACTATGATTTCATGGACGTGCAGATAGAAAGATACGAGTACAAAAAGCCTCTCGTCAAAAATGAAAGATCTCTATCAACGAATATGCGAAGATTGCATGATTGGTACATGAAAATCTGAAGAGAGTCTGGGGGGAGGAATAACTTGTATTTGAGAGTTAAACCGGAGCATGACCTCGTTGGAATTGACCTGTTGCCTGTTCCATTTGAGGAGTTCTATCAATTTTTCAATCAATTGGCCCTCGATAAAACAACGATCACCTGCTACTGTCTGTAAGTAGTACTACTTCTGTCATTAAGTCTCTCTATATAG
Organism: Secale cereale; assembly: GCA_902687465.1. Taxonomy (NCBI): domain Eukaryota; kingdom Viridiplantae; phylum Streptophyta; class Magnoliopsida; order Poales; family Poaceae; genus Secale; species Secale cereale. The sequence continues at coordinate 829,459,054 of LR738711.1, read as the reverse complement.
CTGATCTTCATTGCATGTATTTATAATTATCCTCACTATATTATGCAGATTGAAGATCGTCGAATTGAAGAAAAGACAAGTAGGTGATATTGGGTTTATTAACACATACCTCATAGATGCAACCGAGGTTAAATTGCGTCCCGGCGATACCGAGACCAACTTGCTACGATCGTTGGTGGTAAATGAAAACAAAGATATAATACTCTTTCCTTACAACTTCAAGTGAGTGTTAATGTCTTGTGCATATTTGGTTTCCCTTATATATATCAGTCAAGTTTATAGTGATGCAATGATCTCATGCATTCGTGCGCAGCTTCCACTATATTCTCTTAGAGATTAAGCTTGAGAAGGGAATAGTAACTGTCTTCGACTCTAAACGTAAAGATCCCGAGGAGTATGCGGACATGACTCAAATACTAGCCAGGTAAGTTAAATCGATCAATATTATCCACCATGCATATATATCAGCAACTTCATTTCTGATATCAACTAATTGTTTCCTTTGTCTGGCAGGGCTTGGAAAACATTCATCAAAAAAGCTCCGGGACTGCCGAAGAAGCTACAATTTAGATACCCGAAAGTAAGTACAATATAGTAGCATGTTCCGCGCGCGCATCCCCTATATCTTGATTCAAGCGCTAGCTAGTTTCATCAATACCAATTTGGCATTCTTGCTTATCAGTTTGATTGAGCTCTATTTCTTGTAAAGTGGTTGTGGCAGGAACCCGGGAATGATTATTGTGGATACTACATTTGCGAGTCCATCCGCCACACGACCTGTGAGCGGGGCTACACTGATGAACAATTTAAAGTGCGTAAGCAATCAATAATATTCACAAATTTATAGCATCATTTCATGTATTGACCCCCTACTTCAAATTAGATGTTTCGGATGCGGGATGAACTCCTAACACCAGATCGTCTGCGAGCAATTCAAGAGGAATTGGCGGCATTCTTCCTTGAACACGTGATCGCTGAAGACGGAGAATACTATGTGGACCCTGCATCCATGTGTTAGGAGATTATTTTTGTAAGAGATAATTATTGTATATGTGCCCGGTAGTGTCGGATCGATAGATATACGAGAACTTGTTGTTCGACCAATCTCTCGGAGAAGGAGAGGTGGTCGATATTATTACTTCTCTCTGTATGCATATATATATATGTTGATTATATATACGAGATCTTCTGTTCCTTCGTTTGCTTAGTATAGCTAGCAGCTAGCTAGCTAGCTAGCGTGACTCTAGTCCATATATATACGTATGTGTAGTATGTAGCGTCGACCAAAAGCACGGACATAAGAGAGAACACTTCTCTCTATTAATTAGCTAGCTAACACAATATATCAAACACCTAAATTAACCCCCAAAACCTAAAACCCCCCCTCCCCTTTCAAAAAAAAAAACAAAAACCACAGCTACAGAAATGCTGACACGTGCATGCCTTTTGGTCCCGGTTGGTACCACCAACCGGGACTAAAGCCCCTCCTGCCTGGACTCGGTGCACAGGCCACGTGGACACCCTTTTGCCCCGGTTCTGGATTGAACCGGGACTAAAGGGTCAGAGCATTAGTACCGACCCTGTTGCCCCGGTTCCAGAACCGGGGCTAAAAGGCCAAATGAACCGGGGCTAAATCCCCTTTATCTACTAGTGTGGGGAATTGAGGTGATAGGACTTTTAGTTTTTACGATCTGGAGGATTTTACATACGTGCACACACAGGATCACGTGCGTGGAAAATTCTGAGCCCAAAAAGGGTCGTCTTGGCCATCAAAAATGGCCTGCAGGATTGGAAAAAATGAAAGTTATCGCAATTACAGCTGAAATTTTGATGAGCCGGCATATCACTTTGGTGTTCAGGTCCTTGGCGCCCCACCCATGTATGGATACAATAGGGTGTTAGGCCAACTCTCGCGAAGAAACGGTGATCAAAGAAAATACAAAAATCAACCTAGAGTCCGAATTGATCGAGACTCTCAAAGCAAGTGAGAACAAGCTCCGATTTCGTCATTTTCATAGGCGTTGGAAAGCTATTGGGGAATTGAGGTGATAGGACTTCTAGTTTTTACGATCTGGAGGATTTTACATACGTGCGCACATAGGATCACGTGCGCGGAAAATTTTGAGACCAAAAAGGGTCGTCTTGGCCCTCAAAAATGGCCTGCGGGATTGGAAAAAATGAAAGTTATCACAATTACAGCTCAAATTTTGATGAGCCGGCATATCACTTTGGTGTTCAGGTCCTTGGCGCCCCACCCATGTATGGATACAATAGGGTGTTAGGCCAACTCTCATGAAGAAACGGTGATCAAAGAAAATACAAAAATCAACCTAGAGTCCGAATTGATCGAGACTCTCAAAGCAAGTGAGAACAAGCACCGATTTCGTCGTTTTCATAGGCGTTGGAAAGCTATTGGGGAATTGAGGTGATAGGACTTCTAGTTTTTACGATCTGGAGGATTTTACATACGTGCACACATAGGATCACGTGCGCGGAAAATTTTGAGCCCAAAAAGGGTCGTCTTGGCCCTCAAAAATGGCCTGCAGGATTGGAAAAAATGAAAGTTATCGCAATTACAGCTCAAATTTTGATGAGCCGGCATATCACTTTGGTGTTCAGGTCCTGGGCGCCCCACCAATCACTAGTAGAAAACAGGGCATTGGTCCAGCCCATTAGCCCCGGTTCAATCTAGAACCGGGACCAATAGGGGTACTGGACCCGGTTCGTTAGCCCAGGGGGCCGGCCGGGCCACGTGGGCCATTGGTCCCGGTTCGTCTGGACCTATTGGTCCCGGTTGGAGCTAAAAACCGGGACCAATGGCTCTTGCTCCTGGCCCACCACTATTAGTCCCGGTTTGTTTTATGAACCGGGACCAAAGGCACCCCTTTAGCCCCGGTTTGTAGCACTAACCGGGACCAGTGAGTTGCCTATATAAACCCCCTCACTCAAGAGCAGAGCTCACTGCTCTGTTTTTTTTCTGGCCGAGGGGGAGAGGGGTTAGTGGTGCTCTAGCTCACCTCCTATGCACACAACATGTTCGGTGGAATGCCCGAGCCACACTAGTTAAGCTTTTCTCCTCTCGAAGCTCTATTTTCTTCGAGATTTGTCTAGGTTTAGCGGTCCGTCACGTCCCGTCCCCGTCTTCGCCACCGTCGATCGCCCCCGCCGATCTCATCACCGGCACCACCGTGGTGAGCCTCTTGTTATGTCCATGCTTTTCTTACTTTTATTATTGCTTTAGATAGATATTTGTCTAATTTTCTTACGTTTATTATTGCTTGTTATTATATAGTGCGATGGTTTTGATATCCGCCCACGTGGGCCCTCGTCCGGTCTACGATTCGGATGTGGTATATTATCTTTAATTTATAACTATTTGTTTTAGTGCTTATGATAGCTATGCCGACCAACCTGACATGCATAGATGTTTTATTATGTCTAGGAGGTAGTTGAACCGGAAATTCCAACCGACCCTCTTGTGGAGAGGTTAAATTTAGTTGAAGAGGAAAACATTTCGTTAAAGAAAAAATTGGAAAAAATGGAGGAGGAGAAGATGGAATTGGAGTTGCATGTTGCGGAAGTTATCGATGATCACAAGATCAAGATGGAACCTATTGTCGAGAGGTTAAATTTAGTTGAAGAAGAAAACAAATTCTTGAAGGAAAAAATAAAAAAAATTGTGGACGAGAAGATGATATTGGAGTTGCATGTTGCGGATGTCGTCGATGATCACAAGATCAAGATGGATGCAATGCGGTTGAAGATTAAAAAGATTAGAAAATATGCCATTAATACCGAGGCTTGGTATCATTATGCCGTTGGATCAATTGTTATGCAAAGATGTTCTGGAACGGAGTCCCTGATAGGATAATCCGTCTTTTGTTACGGATTATCTTATCTGGGACTTCGTTCCAAAACAACTTTGGAGAGCTTCGTACCATCATGCTACTGTTACTTTCGCCTAATGATGAAGTATTGGTTTTGTTGAATCCTTTGACACTATAGCTAGACAAAATGTGACATGAGGGGGTCTAGGGTTTGTGGATCGCCGAGCAGTCGGGGGTCGAGGGGTCGAGAGAGGTTGCCTATAGCTAGTGTCAAAGTATTGAAAAATTCCATGACTTCATCATTTGCCAGAAGTAACCGGGGCATGTTGGTACGAAGTTATGCAAAGATGTTCTGGAACGGAGTCCCTGATAGGATAATCCGTCTTTTGTTACGGATTATCTTATCTGGGACTTCGTTCCAAAACAACTTTGGAGAGCTTCGTACCATCATGCTACTGTTATTTTCGCCTAATGATGAAGTATTGGTTTTGTTGAATCCTTTGACACTATAGCTAGACAAAATGTGACATGAGGGGGTCTAGGGTTTGTGGATCGCCGAGCAGTCGGGGGTCGAGGGGTCGAGAGAGGTTGCCTAGCTAGTGTCAAAGTATTGAAAAATTACATGACTTCATCATTTGCCAGAAGTAACCGGGGCATGTTGGTACGAAGTTATGCAAAGATGTTATGGAACGGAGTCCCTGATAGGATAATCCGTCTTTTGTTACGGATTATCTTATCTGGGACTTCGTTCCAAAACAACTTTGGAGAGCTTCGTACCATCATGCTACTGTTACTTTCGCCTAATGATGAAGTATTGGTTTTGTTGAATCCTTTGACACTATAGCTAGACAAAATGTGACATGAGGGGGTCTAGGGTTTGTGGATCGCCGAGCAGTCGGGGGTCGAGGGGTCGAGAGAGGTTGCCTATAGCTAGTGTCAAAGTATTGAAAAATTCCATGACTTCATCATTTGCCAGAAGTAACCAGGGCATGTTGGTACGAAGTTATGCAAAGATGTTCTGGAACGGAGTCCCTGATAGGATAATCCGTCTTTTGTTACGGATTATCTTATCTGGGACTTCGTTCCAAAACAACTTTGGAGAGCTTCGTACCATCATGCTACTGTTACTTTCGCCTAATGATGAAGTATTGGTTTTGTTGAATCCTTTGACACTATAGCTAGACAAAATGTGACATGAGGGGGTCTAGGGTTTGTGGATCGCCGAGCAGTCGGGGGTCGAGGGGTCGAGAGAGGTTGCCTAGCTAGCTAGTGTCAAAGTATTGAAAAATTCCATGACTTCATCATTTGCCAGAAGTAACCGGGGCATGTTGGTACGAAGTTATGCAAAGATGTTCTGGAACGGAGTTCCTGATAGGATAATCCGTCTTTTGTTACGGATTATCTTATCTGGGACTTCGTTCCAAAACAACTTTGGAGAGCTTCGTACCATCATGCTACTGTTACTTTCGCCTAATGATGAAGTATTTGTTTTGTTGAATCCTTTGACACTAGCTAGACAAAATGTGACATGAGGGGGTCTAGGGTTTGTGGATCGCCGAGCAGTCGAGGGTTGAAGCTAGTTCTACGTTTGCCATTAATATATCCATCTGTCATGTTTGAATAATAATTGGCATGTTGTAAATATTTGTAGAAACAATGGACGACAACACCCGAGACCTAGCACAAGAAGCGATGTTGATGGACATAATCGCAGACGGAAAAAATGCCGTCAGGTCGTATCTCAACGACACCGATGAGCAGGTCGAACAAGAGCTGCGGCTGGAAGATCTAGGCTATGATATTGATGAATTCGGTGACCCAATGCACATGGAAGAAGTAGACCGTGAGGACGGCTCCGGTGACCCAATGCCGGTGCAAGAAGGAGACCGTGATGCTGGCTCCGGTGACCGAACCGAGTCCGGCCAGGAGGTATATATGTTAGTTAAGCATGTGCTGACTAGTTAATTGATTCATTCATTAACTCTCGTCTTTGTTCCTTTTCTAGCCCTCCGGATCGAGCAAATCTTCGGTAAAGAGACGAGGAGCGAAGAAAAAGTTGAGGCCGGATGAAAAGTTTGAGATCTCAGAAATCTCGCGCTCCGACGAGCCGATTGCACCCATCCGCACAAAGAACGCATTTGTTAATCAGTGCGGGGTTCTGGTTAGGGACAAGATCCCGATCAGCATCCATCAATGGTTAAAGCCGGCTGCAAACGACGCTCAGGTGACTTATGTCACTGATATGCAGAAAGAAGATCTTTGGACTGAGCTGAAGTCAAACTTCGTCCTACCGCGAGAGGTTGATCCGGCGAAGCCAGTTAAAGAGGACTTAATCAAGTCTTATGCACTTTCGAAGATGGCAGACCAATTCAGGGCATGGAAGAAAAAACTGAATAAGTTTGTCAAAGATGAAACGACTCCAGAATTCGTGGGCATATATGAGAAGATCAAAGATGACTGGCCCGCATTTGTGGCCCATAAGAAGTCGGAAAAGAGTCAGAAGATGTCGGAGACAAACCGGATAAATGCTGCAAAGAAGATGCATCACCATCGCTGAAGACGGAGAATACTATGTGGACCCTGCATCCATGTGTTAGGAGATTATTTTTGTAAGAGATAATTATTGTATATATGTGCCCGGTAGTGTCGGATCGATAGATATACGAGAACTTGTTGTTCGACCAATCTCTCGGAGAAGGAGAGGTGGTCGATATTATTACTTCTCTCTGTATGCATATATATATATGTTGATTATATATACGAGATCTTCTGTTCCTTCGTTTGCTTAGTATAGCTAGCAGCTAGCTAGCTAGCTAGCGTGACTCTAGTCCATATATATACGTATGTGTAGTATGTAGCGTCGACCAAAAGCACGGACATAAGAGAGAACACTTCTCTCTATTAATTAGCTAGCTAACACAATATATCAAACACCTAAATTACCCCCCAAAACCTAAAACCCCCCCTCCCCTTTCAAAAAAAAAAACAAAAACCACAGCTACAGAAATGCTGACACGTGCATGCCTTTTGGTCCCGGTTGGTACCACCAACCGGGACTAAAGCCCCTCCTGCCTGGACTCGGTGCACAGGCCACGTGGACACCCTTTTGCCCCGGTTCTGGATTGAACCGGGACTAAAGGGTCAGAGCATTAGTACCGACCCTGTTGCCCCGGTTCCAGAACCGGGGCTAAAAGGCCAAATGAACCGGGGCTAAATCCCCTTTATCTACTAGTGGAATAATGACTTTGATGTTAGAGTTGCAACTAGAGGGGGTAAAGGGACTCGGGAACCTTTGTATCCTGAGGGCCACCCTAAGAGAATTGAGCAAGATTCTTAGAGAGCTAATTTAGATGAACCTAGTTCTTCTAAGAAGAAGAAAAAGAAAAATGAAAGGACTTTGCATGCTTCTAGTGAACCTGTAGCTGACACACCTATGAATCCAAATGATATCTCTATCTCTGATGCTGAGACACAATCTGGTAATGAACATGAACCTAGTGATAATGTTCATGATGATGCTCAACCTAGCAATGATAATGATGTAGAGATTGAACCTACTGTTGATCTTGATAACCCACAATCAAAGACTCAACATTATGATATGAGAGACTTTGTTGCTAGGAAGCACTATGTCGGGGGAAACTGTCCGCCACGAACACCTATGGGACCGGAGCCCCTTGTCTGTGCGGTACGAGGGCGGAGGGAGCACAAAGAGCGGATCGGAGCGTACGCGCGGGCAGTTTTACCCAGGTTCGGGCCGCGGTAGACGCGTAAAACCCTACTCCTGCTTGTTTGTGTATTGAGTTGGAGCGCTCGGGAGCTTGAAGAAGCAGCTACACCGGCGCGAGAGTGATCTAGGTTCCGAACCCCCTCCACGTTGTGCATGGGCCTCCTTTTATAGTGCAAGGGGTCACCGACAGGTGTCAACGTAGGAGAAAGGGGTAAAAATGTAAAAGAGGTGGTAGTTGTAACAATGCGGGAACAGTGGAGCTACAGTACAGAACAGTGGTCTATACCTACTTTAACAGTGGGGGACAAGGGCATTTAATGCCCGTCGCCGTCGACCCCAAAAGCTCCCGCCTTAGCGTCTCCGTCCGCCACGGCGACGGATCCATCACCGTGGAGTGCCACCGTGTACCCCAGGCTACACAGCCATCCGCCACGCGTCCCTGGATAGGCCCCAGGGCGACGCGTGGGCCGATGAGCTGGAGCGCGGGCACACAGCGCAGCCTTCCCGGCAAGCACCTTGCCGGGGCCTTGATCTTGCCGGGCCCGGGAGCTTGCCGCTCCCCGGGCCCCTTGCCGGGGCACATATAGTGCCAAGGCGCTGTCTTCTAGTCTTCCTGGTGAGCTCCTCTTGCCAGGGTCTGGTGTTAGTGGAGCGGTCTTGAGCCTGGTACGGCCTTCCCGGCAAGCTCCTCTTGCCGGGGTCTCGATCTCATGTCTCGCATACTTTGTTTTTGAATGGTTAAATAGGGAGCAGGAAGGTCTCCGGCGAGCACGCAGTAAAACCTTGCCGCGGGAGGCTGCAACTGCCCGTGCACAAGTTGGGGTACTGGGGTACCCCTACCTTAGTACACCGACAGGAGCCCCCGGGCCTGGGCCACACACGGTGCCGAGCGCTGTTGGGCCAGGCCCAAAACAGTGCACGGGCACCCGCGGCCCGCGGCGCGCCGAATCCACTTCCATATCCGCCGCACCCCACGGTAACGGCACGCGTTGATTGCGGCGCCGTGGGATGGGACGTGCCCACGATCTCTTATTGGAAAGAGCGAAACGCCCCCCACTCCCCCATAAAAGCAGAGGTAGCGGGCGCGGTTCCCCTCCTTGCGCTCTCATTACGTCGTCTTCCTCCTGCAAAAGATTCCCTCTTGCGCTCTGCCTCCACATCTCCGCCGCCGCCGAGCTCTTCGTCCCCCCCCCCCTTCCACCGCGTCCGCCATGGCCCCAAAGACCGACAAGGCGAAGGCGGAGAAGGCCAAGAAGGAGAAATCGGAGCAAGCGGCCAAGCTCATCGCGTACCGGAAGCGGCACGTCGTCTTCCCGCCGAAGCTCGGCGTGCGGGAGCTCTGGAACAAGTACTACTTGTTCTGGTCCAAGAGAACCGACGCGCATCCCCGCACGCGAGCATACCCGGCCGCCGCCAAGGACAGCTATCCCGGCGGGTACCATTTCTTCGCTGCTTTCTTTCATTGTGGTCTCTGTCCACCCTTCTCAAACTTCTTTTGCGACGTCATGAATACATATGGCTTCCATCTGCTTGACTTCACCCCCAACGCCATTCTCACCATGGCTGTTTTCGCACACATGTGCGAGAACTTCATAGGAGTCCACCCCAATGTAGCACTCTTTAGACACTTCTTCACTCCTAGAGCCGAGGCCGATGCCCCCCTCTCCGGAGGAATTTCTTGGGTCTTCCGTCTCAATAAGAAGGGTGCGTACTTGCCGGGGGAGCTCCGCGGCAAGTGGGAGGAATGGCGAGCGGAGTGGTGCTGGATCGTAGAAGACCAGCCGCAAGCCTTCACCGCGCCGCGCACAACGCCCATCGTGCGCGGCAGGGATTGGAGTGATCTAGATTCCGACGACATCAAGCTCGACATCGCCCTCGTCCGGATTCTTCGTCTTCGGATGGCCCAGCTGTCAGTTGCCGAGGTGGGCGCAGATTTCCTCCGCCGGCGCATCGCCCCTCTCCAAGACCGGAAGAGGCCGGCCTGGGAGTACGGCGGCCCGGCAGACATCATGAGGCTGCGCCCCGGGCTAAATTTCAACTTCACCACGCTGGAGCTGCGGGGAATGGTACGAGAACTCTTCAAGTACGACCCGACGCACCCCGAGTGGTTCAGGACTCCCCGGGGAGTGGTGCCGCTCTGCAACAGCGCCGTCAGGGATCGGATCCTCGCCATGATGCCCATGTGCGACTCGCACGGCGTGGACCGTACATGGCTTGCTCCGAAGCCCATCGACGTCCTCAACTTCTACGACAACCTTGAAGAGGTGGCGAAGAACAAGGAGGACCTCAAGCTGCACACGCGGGCCACCACCGACCAGGAGATCGCCTACATTGCTTCTCGGGCTGAGGAGGCCGCCGCAGCCGCGGCGGCAGGAGTCTTCGGATATTCGCCGGAGGAGGCGGAGGTTGAGGACGCGTCCACCCAGGCGGAGGAGGCGGAGATCCGCAGGTTGCTGGGTCTGCCTCCCGACGCGCTTGCCGGGGTTCCCTCGTTGAGGCACTCCGGGATCAGCGGGATCGCAACCGAGGCCGCGGCAACGGAGGGTACCGCCGGAGGGAGTAGAGGCGCCGCGAGAGGCGGAGGCGCCAAGGGAAAGAGGGCCGCAGCGTTGGATGCTGGGCCCAGCGAGCCGACCGGGGCAGAGGAGGAGGAGGAGGAGGAGGCCGAGGACTCCGGCGGATCCACGGAATTGTACGCCGACGACCTCTCCTCGTCGGAGAGCTCCCCGCCCCCGGCAAGCCCGAGGCAGTCCCCGGCGAAGCGCCTCCGCAAGGCGGCGACGGGGGAAAGAGCGCAGGCGCCCCGGCAACAGCCATCTCGCCGGGCAGCTCCCCGGGGGAGCCAAGCCGCGCCAAGGTCGTCCGGCGCACCGGCCGCAGCGGAGGCGGCCCGTGCGCGGACCACAACTGAGGCGCCACGCAGGCCGGCAGCGAGCCGGCAGGGGTCTTCTCGGAGCGGAGCAGCGGCTCCGCCCGCTCCTCGGGCGCCGGCGACCACAGGGGCTGAGTCTTCGCAGCCCCCAGCCCCGGTGAACACCAAGCGCGCAAGGGAGCCTTCGTCTTCCGCTCCTCGCGCCGACGCGCCCACGGTGGAGTATGACTTCTCCGCCCTGAGCGAGGACGACGAGGAGGACCAAGAGTAAGGATTCGGGACCTCATATCTTCTTGATTTCTGTCTTGATTTTTTCCGCTGACGCTGACTCTGTCTTCTGTTCTGATTTCAGGACCCTGGCCCGTCGCGCAGCAAAGAAGGCCAAGGCGCCCGAGGCCGAGGTCGCGGAGGGCTCAGCAGCGGCGGCCGCAGGAGGCGTGCCGGAGCCGAGCCTGCCGGACCCGAGCGCTGCTCCGAGGAGCAGCCCCCAGCGTAGCCCGCAGCGCAGCCCCCAGCGTAAGTATGGGGTTCTCTCTTTTCGCTTGTCGGGGTACGCCTGAGGCTTTGATTTCATCTTCATGTCTTGACATCTCTTGTCTTGTTTTGTGCAGAGGAGGAGCCGCAGCGGGAAGAGCGCCCGGAGACCACCGCTGAGGAGCCGCAGGCCCCGCCATCCCCGCCAAGGCAGAACTCTCCGGCAAGGGAGAGTGCTCCGCCCAGGGTGGGTACTCCGCCGAGGCAGAGTACCCCGCCTGGGGCGAGCAGCCCGGTGAGGGCGGCCACCCCGCCAAGGCCAAGCTCCCCGGCGAGGGTGACTACTCCGACGAGGCCGAGCTCCCCGGCGAGGGAGCCCGCCGCTGAGGACGTCCGCCAAGGTAAGCTTTGTGACTTGTCTTCTTGGCTTGTCTCTTTTTTGGATATTTGCTTGAGTCTTGAACTTCTTTCTCTTCTTCTTCTTTCTAGATCTTCCTCCTCCTGTGCCCATGGAGACGGAGGTGATTATTCTCGAGGAGGAGGACGCGCAGGGCGGCGGCGGCGACGCTCCAGTCGTCGAGGAGGTAGCCGAGGCCGCCGAGCCGGCCGCGCAAGAGACTGCACCGGCTGCAGACGCAGCGGCCGGGGAGGGGGACGGTGGTCGCACCGCCGACCCGGAGGCGGCGGGAGCACCGGATGCTACACCGGCCACCGACCCCTCAGCCGGCGAGGAGCAGAGGTATTATCTTGAGGCCCCCAACGGCGTCTTCATCCAGATGCCGTGGGGGTCTTCGTCGCGAGCTCCTGCGGAGGGCGAGGCATTCGACGGAGAAGTCCTCGCCTCCGCAGGCCTGAAGATAGTCCAGGCGCCCGGCGGAAGTGAGGGGCCCGAAGAGGAGCGGTTGCTCCACCAGCTCCTGGCCCTTTACCGGGCCAGGCAGGCGAAGCTCGCCTCCCGGGAGGCCCTTGCCGCCAAGGCCGCGGCGGAAATGGAGAAGCGTGCGGCGGAGCTCCGCGCCGCCAATCAGGCAGCCCTCCGCGAGGTGGCGGAGGAGCGGGAGCGTCTCGCCGGCGAGTACCAGGAATGGGTGCTTGAGAAGGCTGAAGCCGATGAACAGCAGCGTCTCGCCGGGGTGGAAATGTCCCGGCGAGAGGGAGAGCTCGCGCAGCGGAAGGTCGAGCTGGACTCTCATGAAGAAGACCTTGCCGCTCGCGAGGCTGCCCTTGGCGGGGAGCTGAAGGAGGCGAAAGCCGCCGCGGTTGCCGCGGAAGACGCCAAGAAAGAGCTCGCCGCCAAGGTCGAACAGTTGGAGAAGGCGATGAAGGTCAGCGCCGAGAAGGTTGCCGTGCTCATCTTGGAGCGCGAGAAGGATGCTCACACAAACTCAGAGCTTCAGGTGAGTCTATCAAAGAGGGGCGACGAGCTGAAGGCTGCCAAGGACTCCATTGAGGACTTGGAGCTGAAGGTCACCACTCTGAAGGAATCGCTCGATGCTGCCCGGGCTCAGGAGACCAAGTTGAAGGATGAGCTCCGCAAGGAGCGGACCTTGGTGGAGAGCGTCAACAAGGCGTCCGAGCTCTTTCGGCAGACCATTGAAGTGTGGACCGAAGAGCTGGTTTCTTCTGCGTCCAATATTGACCAGGAGCTGCTGGCGCTGAAGGTCGAACACCTCATCTACTCGCCGGACCCGGATCTCCCGCACAGCGCCAAGCTCAGCCTCTTCTTCAGAGGGGTCGCCCCGGCTCTTGCAGGTCTCCGGAACCGCATCCCCGCGCAGCTGGCCGAGGAGTCGCGCCGGCTCTGCGCGGGAACTCTGGAGCGGGTGCTGACGAAGATCGTGTACCGCAACCCGGGAATCAACCTCACGAACGTTCTTCGCAGCTTGCCGGCAGATGCAGACACGGAGGCCCTGAAGGAGCAGGTCGGCCACATCATCGCCAAGGTGGCAAAGCTTGGCAGGAAGGAGGGCGACCGCGTAGACTAGGGCTCCATTTATCTTTATCTTTTTGTTGCTGCATATTATGTCATGAACTCATTAGTCCATTGCGACAAGTTATCCTTTGTAAGATATTTGCTTTACTTCGATCAATCAGTGCAATGTTATCTTCCTTGTTCCAATCTTTGACTTTGTATGTTTTTCACCCTACGCTGCCGGGAAGCTTGTCGGCAAAGGGCCTTTGCCGCGAGCGCTGAGTGCTGGACTCTGAGCAGCCTGCTGGCCAAGGTCTTCGCCGGCAAGCAACCTTGCCGCAGCTGGTCGCAACGCACTTAGCTTGCTGAGCGTACTCGGAAACGAAGCAAGGGCGCGACACTTGTCGCAGCTCACTTAAATCGTTGAGTGAACTCGAAAACAAGATAAGGGTGCGGCAAGCTACGGGTAGGTTCCTCCGCGCACAGGTTTTCCATACAAAATGTGATCGTTCAAGGAAGACAACTTAAAATTTTAAAATTTGAACTGGTCAAATTCTAATAACTTATCTTTCATATGCTGCTTGCTTATGTTGCTTGCTTTCCGGTAAGGCTTCTCTTTCTTGAACAGCACTTGGCTCCTCCTCCACCTCCTTCCCCCCCGGCAAACTTGTGCGCGAGGAATGTTCCTTCTGTTTAAGAGGAAAGAAAAAGGGAGAGGGAAACAAGTATCTGGCCTTTCGGTGTGCTAGTGCTTACCGTATACTTGAGTGTTGCATCAAATGCCAAACAGAATCATGCAAATAGCAAAGAGAAGCATGCAAAAGGCAATCGATGCGAGAAACACGAAAACTTTACTGATGCACGGGGTCTGCGCCCGGCTTTGTACAAAGGGTTACATGCGACAGCGGCAAAGCTTGTACAAAAGGTGGTTGCCGGAGCGGATCACGGCAACCGCGCCTTAGGGGTGAAACTTGCGAAGATGCTCTATGTTCCAGGAGTTGCTCACCGGTAAGCCTTCTTCGGTCTCGAGGCGGACAGCGCCGGGCCTCGTAACTTGTCTCACCCGATAAGGGCCTTCCCACTTCGGCGTCAACTTGTTGGAATTCTTGGCGGACTGAACGCGCCGAAGAACAAGGTCGCCTTCCTCGAGACTCCTGGCCTTGACTTTGCGGCTATGGTAGCGGCGCAAAGCTTGCTGGTATCGAGCAGCTCGTACAGCAGCCTGGAGACGTCCCTCCTCAAGGAGCAATGCGTCATCTTGCCGCAGTTGCTCTTGCTCGAGCTCATCATAAGCGAGCACTCGAGGAGATCCGTACACGAGTTCCGTGGGGAGAACTGCTTCTTCTCCATAGACTAGAGCAAAGGGTGTCTGCCCGGTGGCTCGACTTGGTGTCGTTCTGATTGACCAAAGAGCCGCCGGGAGCTCCTCTATCCAATTTCTTCCGCACTTGCGCAGCCTGTCAAAGGTCCTTGTCTTGAGTCCGCGCAGCACTTCAGCATTTGCCCTCTCCGCTTGGCCGTTGCTCCTCGGGTGAGCAACAGAAGCGAAACAGACCTTGGCGCCAAGGTCTTGGACGTACTGCATGAAGGTGCGACTAGTGAATTGCGTACCGTTGTCGGTGATGATCCTGTTAGGGATCCCGAAACGGCAAACAATCGACCTGAAGAACCTGACCGCTGACTGTGCTGTCACCTTCCTCACTGGCTCCACTTCTGGCCACTTTGTGAACTTGTCGATTGCAACGTACAAGTACTCAAAGCCCCCGACAGCTCGAGGGAAAGGGCCGAGGATGTCGAGCCCCCAGACCGAGAAGGGCCATGATAAAGGGATTGTTTGGAGAGCTTGAGCTGGCTGATGAATTTGCTTTGCATGGAACTGGCACGCTTCACACTTGGTTACTAGTGCAGTTGCATCTTGGAGGGCTTCTTGCCAAAAGAACCCTTGCCGGAAAGCTTTCCCGGCAAGCGCCCTTGCGCCAATGTGGTGGCCGCATATGCCTCCGTGTATTTCCGCCAACAGCTTCTGTCCATCTTCTCTGGAGATGCACTTCAACCTGACACCGTTGAGTCTTCTTCTGTACAGCTCGTTATCCACGAACTGATACATACTTGACTGCCTGGTTATCTTCTCTATCTCTTGAGGGTCGTCGGGAAGTTCTCCAGTTTGTAGAAAACGGACGATCTGCTGCGCCCATGCCGGAGCCCGAGGCTCGACGGCGAGGACTAAAGGCTCGAGGGCCGCTGCGGGAACCTCAGCTTCTACGGCAAAGACCTCTGGTCCTGCCGGAGCTGACGGTCCCCCGGCAAGCTCGCCGGGGCGAGGCTTGTCGGGAACACTTGCTTCAACTGCACAAGCCCGAGGGCTTGCAGGAGCAAACTGTTCCTCAGCGTTGTTGTTGTTGATCTTGGGAACTTTGGCGGCGGTTTCGGGAAGATCCGCCGGCAAGTAGTCGCCGGAGACCAACTTTCTCTTCTTGGACTGCCCAATTGATGGTGTAACGGATGGCTGAGTCAGCTTGAGCAAAAAGGTTCCTGGTTCCACAGGTAACTTCATCGCGGCGCACTTTGAAAGGCCATCTGCAATCTCATTTTGAGCCCTTGGGACGTGTTCCATCTGCAGACCTTCAAAGTGCTCTTCAAGCTTTCTCACTTCATCGACATAGGCTTCCATCAAAGGGCTCTGATAGCTCTTGTTAACTTGTCGGACCACCAACTGAGAATCGCCCCGCACAATCAGCTTTCTGATCCCAAGTTCGGCCGCAATCCTGAGGCCGGCGAGCAAGCCCTCATATTCTGCAGTGTTGTTTGTCGCTTGCTCCCTGGGAAAGTGCATCTGGATAACATATTTGAGGTGCTCTCCGGTGGGCGCGATGAGTACCATGCCAGCACCGGCGCCTTGCAGCGAGAAGGCACCGTCAAAATACATTACCCATTCACTTGTCGCTTCTTGTACGGGTACACTTGTTTCTTGAATTTCTTCTTCTGGTGTTGGGGTCCACTCAGCTATGAATTCTGCCAAAACTCGGCTCTGTATGGTTGAAGTACTTTCAAACATGAGTCCAAAGCTCGACAGCTCCAGTGCCCACTCGACGATCCTGCCTGTTGCTTCTGGATTGTGCAATATCCTCTTCAACGGAAAGCGAGTGACCACTGTTATCTCATGGGCTTGGAAGTAGTGGCGCAGCTTCCTCGAGGCCATGAGGAGGCCGAAAAGCAACTTTTGCACACCAGAGTATCTTGATCTAGCCCCCTGGAGAAGGGAACTTACAAAATACACTGGGCGCTGCACCATCTTCTTCCGCACCTCTCCTTGCTCCTGCGCAGAGTCTTCCTTGTCGGGACCAGAGCTTGTCGGGACAGCCCCCTGCTTGTCGCTGGATCCGCTTGCCGGTGATGCTGACTCCTCGTCGGACTCCCTCTCCGCAACCAACGCAGCACTAACCACCTGGTTGGTTGCCGCTAAGTATAGCAACAACTTTTCCTGTGGTCTAGGTGCGACAAGTATAGGAGTGGAGGACAGGTACCGTTTCAAATCCTGCAACGCCGCCTCCGCTTCCGGAGTCCACTTCATGGGACCTGCCTTCTTCAAGATTTTGAAGAAAGGTAGGGCGCGTTCTGCAGACTTTGAAATGAATCTACTGAGGGCAGCAACACAACCTGCAAGCCTCCTGACATCCTTGACGCGCTTCGGGGCCTCTATCTGCTCAATGGCTTTGATCTTGTCGGGGTTGGCTTCAATCCCCCTCTGCGATACAAAGAACCCGAGAAGCTTGCCGGAGGGGACTCCAAAGACGCACTTCTCGGGGTTCAGCTTGAGCTGTATCCTGCGCAGGTTCTGAAACGTTTCTTCTAAGTCTTGGATCAGGGTTTCTTTGCTCTTGCTCTTCACCACGATGTCATCCATGTAAGCCTCTACATTTCTGTGGATCTGTGGCTCAAAAGCAGTGTACACTACCCTTGCAAAGGTTGAGCCTGCATTCTTCAATCCAAATGGCATGCGGATAAAACAATAAGTGCCACATGGAGTGATAAATGCAGTCTTCTCTTCATCTTCCTTGGCCATGAAAATCTGATGATAGCCTGAGTATGCATCAAGAAAACAGAGTAGCTCACATCCGGCAGTGGAGTCAACGATCTGGTCAATGCGTGGCAAAGGGAATGGATCCTTGGGACATGCTTTATTGACATCGGTGAAGTCTATACACAGTCTCCACTTCCCGTTGGCCTTGCGCAGGACGACTGGGTTTGCCAACCACGTCGGATGGATCACACCTCTAACTAGGCCTGCTGCCTCTAGCTTCTTGATTTCCTCGTTGATGAACTCTTGGCGCTCCACGGCTTGCTTCCTCACTTTCTGCTTAATGGGCCGCGCATGAGGACAGACAGCAAGCTTGTGCTCAATCACCTTCCTGGGAACACCGGGGATGTCAGATGGTTGCCAAGCAAACACATCGACATTCGCCCGCAGGAAGGCAACGAGCGCGCTTTCCTATTTGCTGTCAAGAGTGGCACTGATGGTGAAGGTACCACCAGTGCCGTCCTCCTTTGCGGACACTTTCTTGGTTGCCGGAGGAGCTGCCATTCCTTTCTTACTCTTGCCGGTGGAGCTCGATGGAACGTCCTCAACGGCAGCGCAGCACTCCGAGGAGGTGCGGTTGCCGGAGTGGGTCCCAGAGCATTTGCCGGACTTGGTCTTCGTCTTCTTCCCCCCGGGAGCTTCAGCGGCAAGAGTATCCTTCTCGGCCGCAGCTGCCGCATCCCGGTAAATCTTGTCGGCGCAAATAAGCGCATCCTTCTTGTCGCTGTGGACAGTGATGACGCTTATCGGCCCCGGCATCTTCAGCACGTTGTAGGCATAGTGGGAAGCTGCCATGAACTTTGCGAGGGCAGGACGGCCAAGTATTCCATTGTAGGGCAATGGAATATCGGCGACGTCGAAAGTGATGCGCTCAGTCCTGAAGTTGAGCTCCCCGCCAAAGGTCACCGGCAGAGTGATCTTCCCTTTGGGCTTGCTCCTTCCCGGGTTGATTCCTTGGAATGAACCGGTCTCTTCGAGCTCGCCATCTTGAATCTGGAGTTTCTTGATCACGGCAGAGGAGATCAAGTTCAGCCCGGCCCCGCCGTCAACCAACATTTTGGTGACCTTGAGGTTGCGGATGGTGGGAGAAACCAGCATCGGCAAGCACCCGACCGCTGTGGTGCGGTCAGGGTGATCCTCAAGGTCAAAAACGATGGGCGTGCTGGACCATTTGAGGAGCCTGCGCGACTCCACGGGCGGCTCCGCTGCGTTCACCTCACGCACCCACTGTTTTAGTTGGCGGTGGGAGGTGTGCAGGGAGGCGCCACCGTCGACGCACAGGACCTCCGTGGCCTTCTGGAACTCCTGCTCGCTGTTCTCGTCATCCTCCATGTCTTCATCGTCATCTTCGTCGTTGTCGCGGCCCCGGGGAGGTCGATCTCCTTGCCGCTGCTTAGCCTTGCCGCGGCGTCCTCCCCGGCCGTTGAACGGCCGCTTCTTGCTGGGCTCTTCTCCGCCACCTTGGGCCTTCTCCTTGTCGCGCCTCTCGTACTCAGCTTTCTGCTGTTCGACGAGGTATTCGACGCGCTTGCAGTTGGAGAGATCGTGACCCTTGGTGCGGTGGATCTTACAGTATTGCTTGTCGGAGCTACCCGGCTTATCGGCCGCCGCTGCCGGGGCGGGCTCCTTGCCGGAGCCGCCAGCCTGTGCTTGCTTGGCGGGGGCCTCCTTGCCGGACTTCTCGACGGCAAGCACCTCCTTCTTGCCCTTCTTTCTGTTGTTCCGCCGCCGGCTCTTCTTTGCCGGGGCGGCGTCGTCGCTGTCGCTTCCCCCTGCGCCAGCATCCTCCCCGGGGAGTTTCCTCCCCTCTTCCGCGCGTGCGCACTTGTCAGCAAGAGCGTAGAGCTCGCTGACGTCCCTAATCTTGGTCATCGCCATTTCCTCACGCATGCGGCGGTTACGCACGTTCTGATGGAACGCGCTGATAACCGCGGCAGGGTGAACGTCAGGGATGTTGTGCTGCACCCGGCTGAAGCGTTGGATATACTTGCGCAGGGGCTCGCCTTCCTTCTGGGCCAAGATGTGGAGATCGCTCTCCTGGCCATGGGGTTTGTGGCCGCCGGTAAAGGCGCCAACAAACTGGTGACAGAGGTCGGCCCAAGAAGAGATGGAACCTTCCGGCAAGTGCATGAGCCACGAACGGACGTTCGGCTTTAGCACTAGCGGGAAGTAGTTCGCCAAGATTTTCTCGTCGCGCCCCCCGGCAGCTTGCACTGCGATGGTGTAAACGCTGAGAAACTCCGAGGGGTGCGTCTTGCCGTCGTACTTCTCCGGTACGTCGGGCTTGAAATTCTTCATGCTGGGCCACTGGACGCGCCGCAGCTCGCGGGTGAACGCAGGGCAGCCTGCCGCGTACGGCAAGTCGCCTGGTTCACCGGGCGCGTGCGCGTCGACAGTGTTCCCAGCTCTCTTGTCAGATTGTCGCCGAGCTTCTCGGCGGCGCTCGATTGTGGTCCGAGCGTCTTCATCTCGCCGGTCGTCGAGGACCTGGCGCTGGTCCCGACGGGCCCGCGGGTCCGACGAGGCCGTGGAGCCGTCGTCGGGGTTGTTCCGGCGGGGCGGCGTCTTCTGCTTCTGCGGCGGGGAGTGCACGCTTGTCGCACCCCCGGCGGTCTTGTCGCCGATAGCCTTCGTCTTCTCAGCCTGCCGCGGCCGCGAGGTCGACGGCTGCTGTGGAGAGTCGTTATTGGCGAAGTCTATCAGGCTCCGGATAGTGGCCCTCCATTCTTCGGCCTTGTCGGCCGCCGGAGGAAAGACGAGGAGCAACTGCGCCCTCGCGAGCGCTTCTGCTGGAGTGGAGGGGAACGCGGGCGAGCGGTGCGAGGAGCGGGATACGCTCGGACTTCTAACAACGTTAGAAGGAGCGGGGTCCCGCGCCGGCGCCTTCGCTTTGCTTGTGCCTGGACGGGGGTCCGGGGCGTCCCGCGAGCCTCCGGTTTGGCCTTGCCCCAGCAAGCGGATACCACCTCCTGTGGTATGACGCTGCTGGGTCGTCGTGTGCTGAGATGGACGCGGCGCGTCCACGGAGACCGAGGTTCGGTCATCCGTTCTGTTCTTGGATCTGGTGGCGCCGTGAGTGTCCTCGCCGGCAACCACCCTTCCGACGGCATCTCCCCCGCCCACCGTTGGCTCCGGTGGCGGCGGGTGAGACGCAGACGGGCCTCCGACCTCCGAAGCCTTCTTCTTCGGGGCCATGGAGTTGTTGCTGATGAAGTTGCTGGTGAAGCTGGAGAGGTTGATGAAGAATGCGCCCGCGCGAACGCCGGATCAGGTTCGCACAACCTCGACGCCCCCTACCTGGCGCGCCAAAGATGTCGGGGGAAACTGTCCGCCACGAACACCTATGGGACCGGAGCCCCTTGTCTGTGCGGTACGAGGGCGGAGGGAGCACAAAGAGCGGATCGGAGCGTACGCGCGGGCAGTTTTACCCAGGTTCGGGCCGCGGTAGACGCGTAAAACCCTACTCCTGCTTGTTTGTGTATTGAGTTGGAGCGCTCGGGAGCTTGAAGAAGCAGCTACACCGGCGCGAGAGTGATCTAGGTTCCGAACCCCCTCCACGTTGTGCATGGGCCTCCTTTTATAGTGCAAGGGGTCACCGACAGGTGTCAACGTAGGAGAAAGGGGTAAAAATGTAAAAGAGGTGGTAGTTGTAACAGTGCGGGAACAGTGGAGCTACAGTACAGAACAGTGGTCTATACCTACTTTAACAGTGGGGGACAAGGGCATTTAATGCCCGTCGCTGTCGACCCCAAAAGCTCCCGCCTTAGCGTCTCCGTCCGCCACGGCGACGGATCCATCACCGTGGAGTGCCACCGTGTACCCCAGGCTACACAGCCATCCGCCACGCGTCCCTGGATAGGCCCCAGGGCGACGCGTGGGCCGATGAGCTGGAGCGCGGGCACACAGCGCAGCCTTCCCGGCAAGCACCTTGCCGGGGCCTTGATCTTGCCGGGCCCGGGAGCTTGCCGCTCCCCGGGCCCCTTGCCGGGGCACATATAGTGCCAAGGCGCTGTCTTCTAGTCTTCCTGGTGAGCTCCTCTTGCCAGGGTCTGGTGTTAGTGGAGCGGTCTTGAGCCTGGTACGGGAGCTTGCCGCTCCCCGGGCCCCTTGCCGGGGCACATATAGTGCCAAGGCGCTGTCTTCTAGTCTTCCTGGTGAGCTCCTCTTGCCAGGGTCTGGTGTTAGTGGAGCGGTCTTGAGCCTGGTACGGCCTTCCCGGCAAGCTCCTCTTGCCGGGGTCTCGATCTCATGTCTTGCATACTTTGTTTTTGAATGGTTAAATAGGGAGCAGGAAGGTCTCCGGCGAGCACGCAGTAAAACCTTGCCGCGGGAGGCTGCAACTGCCCGTGCACAAGTTGGGGTACTGGGGTACCCCTACCTTAGTACACCGACACACTATAAGGAAAGAGAACCATGGGTTCAGAAACCCATGCCTTTTCCTCCTTAACCATCCAAGAAAAAGGATGATGAGGATTTTGAGCGCTTTGCTAAAATGATTAGACCTATCTTTTTGCGTATGCGTTTGACTGATATGCTTAAAACAAATCATTATGCTAAGTATATGAAAGATATCATTACCAATAAAAGAAAGATACCTGAAGTTGAAATTTCCACCATGCTTGCCAACTACACTTTTAAGGGTGGAATACATGGGAAACTAGGAGATCCAGGAGTACCTATTATACCTTGCTCCATTAAAAGAAACTATGTTAAAACTGCCTTATGTGATCTTGGAGATGGTGTTAGTGTTATGCCTCTCTCTTTATATCGTAGACTTGACTTGAGTAAGTTGACACATACTAAAATATCTTTGCAAATGGCCGATAAATCAACTGCTATACCTGTCGGTATTTGTGAGGATGTGCCTGTTGAGTTTGCAAATGTTACTATTCTAACGGACTTTGTTATCCTTGATATTCCCGAGGACGATAGTTTGTCTATTATCCTTGGTAGACCCTTTTTGAATACTACAGGAGCTGTTATTGATTGGAACAAAGGCAATGTCACTTTTCATGTCAATGGTAATGAGCATATATACGGTACACTTTCCAAGGAAACAACCCCAGGTCGACAGTACTAATTGTATTGGAAAAATTTCAACTATTACTATTGGAGGTTTTGAATTTCCTCCTCCTACTGTCAAGAACAAATATGATATCCTTATTGTTGGGGACATGCATATCTCCATTGAGGTAACCTAGTGTTATTCGAAAATTCTCCGGTTTCATGTTATTCAGAAAGAGTTTATTAAGAAGACCTGATCAACCTTGTTAATGGATTCCTTTTGATGAGCATGAGATGGGTGAATCTAGATAGCACAACCTTTTGTACCCTCCTTTTACTTTCTGTTAATTAGATTAAATAAAGCAAAAATAGTATTTTCTGTCTGTTTCCAGACTTATCCGTGCAATAAAAAATACCCCGAAAATAAAAGTTCTCCAAATGCCCCAAAAATGAAATATGATTTTTTTTCTAGAATATTTGAGAATATTTGGCACAGAGAACACAGCAGGGGGAGCCAGCACCTGTCCACGAGGGTCCAGGGCGCGCCCACCCTCACTGGGCGAGCCCCCTGCCTCATGGGCCCCACGTGCCCCCCTCCACTTATTCATGCACCCACACACTCCTTCTTCCTCCCAAAAAAAAATCACTATCCAGCTCCAGCACGAGTTCTAGCTCATCTTGCTGCCATTTTTTATCTCCTTACTCAAAGCTCCATTCACAAATCGGTTTGGGGAGATTGTTCCTTGGTATGTGCCTCCTCCATTGGTCCAATTAGTTTTTGTTATAGTGCTTTATTTATTGCAAATTTTTGCTGCTGTGGTGACCTTATTCTTGAGCTTGCATGTTAAATTTCTTTGGTCCCAAGTAGTTCTAATGCATGATATAGTCTCTAGGCACTTGTAGGAGTTGTTGCTATCGATCTTGTTGAGTTTGGTTCTCTTTTATTTTGAGTTACTAAAAATTTCAGAAAATTTCAGAAAAATGCATAGGAAAATCTTCCAAGGTGGTTCCTCAAGGAAGCAAGGACCGGGGCTCGTGATACGTGAGTCGGATGATGAATTACCGAGGGAATCTCAAGCGCGTCCTTGTGAATGGCCGTCAGGAGAGTTCATGGTTCGGGCAGGCATTAAGGAGGAGTTTGCCGCGTATGTGCGTACTGCTGACCTCAAGGGCTTCATGCTAGATAAGTGCCATCAGTACTGTTACTTAACTGATTCCTTTGTGAGAAGGTTTATATTTACATCTTCACATAATTCTCACACTGTCCTGTTTGATCTGTATGTCTTACACCATGGACCTAGAAGACTTAAATGATGCTTGTAAGCTCCCATAGTGGGCCAATATTAGTGAACCTCTCAAATCTGAATATAAAGACTTCCTTGCTAGTATCACTATGGGGGAATCTAGAGAGATCACACAAGCTACCATAGGGAGCATTCACTTTCCTTCCATACATTATTTTGCTCTCTTTATTGGTGGATGCATCAATAGTAAGGATGAGGCTTGCCACATGTGCGTCCCGGATCTTAGTGTTCTCAAGAGTGATGTGTTAGGAGATAGACAATATAACTTGGGAGCCATTGTTGCACGTAGGTTACATCATAATGGTTTAAATAGAGATTTATTTGGTGGGATTTATGCCACTCGCATAGCCAATCTTCTTGGTGTGCCTATACATGAAAATGATGCAAAATTACCACCTGCTTATTTAGATTATGATGCTATGGTTAGTCATCGATTTGTAGAGAGGGATGAACAATCCCTCCAGTATCGACTAATCTTTGACAGGCGTCACATTGTCCATATTGTTCTCCCTGCTCCTACCTTCTTTGACTTTCAGGCAAAAGGGAGATATACTATAACCAGGGAGGAGGCAAATGAATATCAGGAGACGATGAGGACAACTAGTCTCCAGGATGCAGCTCGTCATGCAGTGGCCGCTGCATCTCAGTACAACCCCAACTACGACTTTGGATATCCATCAAGCCAATATTGGCCATAAACCAACTTAGGCAAAAAGCCTAAGCTTGGGGGAGTACATATTTCTCACCGACATTACATTCATGTTCACACACTTATTCCAGTAGTCGGTGCTCACACTCTTTCATTGTACTATCCATGCTAGTTTCAATTCTTTTCTTAGTCTTTTTCTTGTGTGTTAGAAAAACCTTAAGAAAAACAAAAAAAAAATCTAGTTGTAGCTTTTAGCTAGTTTACTTTCCATGCCTGTAGTAGTAGTAACTAAAAGAAAACCCAAAAAGATTTCTCGTTCTTCTTTTGCTTGTTGGGAGCTTTCCCGTGTAAATAGTTTCTTTTATTTTCTTTGGGGGTCAAGAGGAGAAGACCGTGATTGAAAATGCTTAGTGGCTCTCATATGCTTTACTGTTGATTTAACCTTGAGCCATATTACTTTATCTTCTCTCTTGTATTAAATGCTTGCAGATTCCAGCTTAGTCCAATGCACGTGCACTATTATTATCCACACCGTTCAGTCGTGCGAGTGAAGGGCAATAATGATGATATATGATGAACTAATTGAGATGAGAAAAGCTGGTATGAACTTGACCTCTCTTGTTTTCGTAAATATGATGGTTCATCATTCTTGATTCAGCTTGTTATGAATGAAACATGCTTGCAATGACGATTAGAGACCATATCTGCTCATATCATGCTTAATTAGCTAAGAGTTTATAATGGTCTATCTTGCGTGCCAACATGATATTAAAATGGTTGTGATGTGGTATGATAGGGTGGTATACTCCTTTGAATGATTCAAGTGGTCTGACTTGGCACATGTTGACGCATGTAGTTGAAACAAAATCAACATAGCCTCCACGATATTTATGTTCATGGTGATTCATATCCTACTCATGCTTGCATTCGTTGTTGGATAATTTTAATGCATGTTCATGACTGTTGTCGCTCTCTAGCTGGTCGCTTCCCAGTCTCTTTGTATCCTTCACCTGTACTAAGCGGGAATATTGCTTGTGCATCCACTTCCATAAACCCCAAAGTTATTCCATATGAGTCCACTATACCTTCCTATATGCGGTATCTACCTACCGTACCAAGTAAATTTGTATGTGCCAAACTCTAAACCTTCAAATGAAATTCTGTTTTGTATGCTCGAACAGCTCATGTATCAACTAGGGTTGTCTATATCTTCCATGGTAGGTAGGTTATTCTCACGATGAGTGCACTCTGCTCATCATTCATTAGAAAACGGCTGGTAACCGGGATGCCCAGTCCCATGCTCAAATCATAATAATTAAACAAAACTCCCCCCCCCCAGGGTTGTTGCTGGTTTGGACGGTACCCGTTGTTTCGGGCTAGCCGTGGAGTGCGCTTGTTGGTGGTTGGGGGAGTATAAACTTTACAATTCTGTTTGGGAACCGCCTATAATCTATGTAGCATGGAAGATATCAAGATTCTTGGTTGCTATATTGACAATGAGAGTATACCGCTCAAAATATTATTCATCTCTATTTAAAACTCGAGCTCTGGCACCTCTACAAATCCCTGCTTCCCTCTGCGAAGGGCCTATCTATTTACTTTTTATGTTGAGTCGTCATCTTCTTAATAAAGAGCACTAGTTGGAGAGCACCGCTGTCATTTGCATGTATTGCTATTAATTTACATTGGGTATAATTGTGATCGGATCTCTTTTACCATGAATTACAATGTCTAGTCAGCCCTTGATCTTTAAAGGTGCTATGCATTTATGTTTTGCGGTCTCGGAAAGGGCTAGCGAGATACCATCCTGTTATATCATATTATGATTATTTTGAGAAAGTGTTGTCATCCGAGGTTTATTATTATTGCTCGCTAGTTGATTATGCCATTGATATGAGTAGACATCAGACCTGAAAGTTATTGTGAATGTGGTTAGTTCATGATCTTTACTGAAAATTGAATGTTGGCTTTACATATTTACAACAACAAGAGCAAACAAAGTTTGTCAAAGTTTTTCTTTATCACTTTCAGTTTATCAACTGATTTGCTTGAGGAAAAGCAAAGGTTTAAGCTTGGGGGAGTTGATACGTCTCCAACGTATTTACTTTTCCAAACATTTTTGCCCTTGTTTAGGACTCTAACTTGCATGATTTGAATGGAACTAACCCGGACTGATGATGTTTTCAGCAGAATTGCCATGGTGTTATTTTTGTGCAGAAATAAAAGTTCTCAGAATGACCTGAAATTCGACGGAGAATTATTTTGGAATGTATAAAAAATATCTACGGAAAGAACCAAGCCAGGGGGCCCACACCCTGTCCATGAGGGTGGGGGGCGCGCCCCCCTGCCTCGTGGGCCCCCTGTTGCTGCTGGGGAACGTAGTATTTCAAAAATATTCCTACGATCACACAATATCTATCTACTAGATGCATAGCAATGAGAGGGGAGAGTGTGTATACGTACCCTCGTAAACCGAAAGCGGAAGCGTATAGTGACGCGGTTGATGTAGTCGAACGTCTTTGTGATCCAACCGATCAAGCACCGAACGTACGGCACCTCCGCGTTCTGCACATGTTCAAATTGATGATGTCCCATGAGCTCTTGATCCAGTTGAGCTTCACGGGAGAGTTTTGTCAGCACGATGTTGTGGTGACGAAGATGATGAAGCTACCGGTGCTGGGCTTCGCCTAAGCACTGCAATGGTATGACCGAGGTGTGTTTCTGTGGAGGGGGGCACCGCACATGGCTAGAACAATGTTTCTTGTGTGTCCTTAGGTGCCCCATGCCCCCGTATATAAAGGAGCAAGGGGGAGGGCCGGCCGACCCCTATAGGCGCGCCAGGGAGTAGGATTCCTACTCCTAGTAGGAATAGGAACCCCCTTTTCCTATTTCTACTAGGAGTAGGAAAGGAAAGGGGAGAGGAGAAGGAAAGGAGACGGGGTGCCTCCCCCCTTTTCCTAGTCCAACTGGGAACCCTAGGGGGCGGCCAGCCCTATGGGCTGCCCCTCTCTTTCCACAATGGCCCAATATGGCCCATACTCCCTCGGGGGTTTCGGTAACCCCCTCCGGCATTCCAGTTTTACCCGATAACACCCGGAACACTTACGGTGTCCGAATATAGTCGTCCAATATATTAATCTTTATGTATCGGACATTCCGAGACTCCTCTTCATGTCCGTGATCTCATCCGGGGCTCCTAACTACCTTCGGTACATCAAAACTCATAAACTCATAATACCGATCGTCATCAAACGTTAAGCATGCGGACCCTACGGGTTCGAGAACTATGTAGACATGAAAGAGACTCATCTCCAGTCAATAACCAATAGTGGAACCTGGATGCTCATACTGGCTCCTACATATTCTACAAAGATCTTTATCGGTCAAACCGCATAACAACATACGTTGTTCCCTTTGTCATCAGTATGTTACTTGCCCGAGATTCGATTGTCGATATCACTATACCTAGTTAATATCGTTACCGGCAAGTTTCTTTACTCGTTCCATAATACATCATCTCGTGACTAACTCATTAGTCATTTGCTTGCAAGGCTTATTATGATGTGTATTACCGAGAGGGCCTAGAGATACCTCTCCGACACTCGGAGTGACAAATCCTATTCTTGATCTATGCCAACATCATGAACACCTTTGGAGACACCTGTAGAGCATCTTTATAATCACCCAGTTACGTTGTGATGTTTTATAGCACACAAGGTGTTCCTTCGGTATTCGGGAGTTGCATAATCTCATAGTCATAGGAACATGTACAAGTCATGAAGAAAGCAATAGCAGTAAAACTAAACGATCATAGTGCTAAGCTAACGGATGAGTCTTGTCCATCACATCATTCTCCTAATGATGTGATCCCACTGATCAAATGACAACTCATGTCTATGGCTAGGAAACATAACCATCTTTGATCAATGAGCTAGTCTAGTAGAGGCAAACTAGGGACACTCTGTTTTGTCTATGTATTCACACATGTACTAAGTTTCCGGTTAATACAATTCTAGCATGAATAATAAACATTTATTAAGATATAAGGAAATAAATAATAACTTTATTATTACCTCTAGGGCATATTTCCTTCAGTCTCCCACTTGCAGTAGAGTCAATAATCTAGATCACATCACCATGTGATTAACACCAATAGTTCACATCACCATGTGACTAACACCCATAGTTCTCATCGCCATGTGACCAATACCCAAAGGGTTTACTAGAGTCCACAATCTAGTTCACATCGCCATGTGATTAACACCCAAAGAGTACTAAGGTGTGATCATGTTTTGCTTCGTGAGAGAAGTTTAGTCAGCGGGTCTGTTACATTCAGATCTGTATGTATTTTGCAAATTTCTATGTCGACAATGCTCTGTATGGAGCTACTCTAGCTAATTGCTCCCACTTTTAATGCGCATCCAGATTGATACTTAGAGTCATCCGGATTAGTGTCAAAGCTTGCATCGGCGTAACTCTTTACGACAAACTCTTTATCACCTCCATAATCGAGAAACATTTCCGTAGTCATCCAGTAACTAAGGACAATTTTGACAGTTGTCCAGTGATCTACTCCTGGATCACTATTGTACCTCCTTGTCAAACTCATGGCAAGGTACACAACAGGTTTGGCACACGGCATGGCATACTTTATAGAACCTACGACCGAGGCATAGGGAATGACTTTCATTCTTTCTCTATCTTCTACCGTGGTCGGGTTTTGAGTCTTACTCAACTTCATACCTTGTAACACAGGCAAGAACCCTTTCTTTTGACTGATCCATTTTGAACTTCTTCAAACTTTATCAAGGTATGAGCTTTGTGAAAGTCCAATTAAGCGTCTTGATCTATCTCTATAGATCTTGATGCCTAATATATAAGTAGCTTCACTGAGGTCTTTCTTTGAAAAACTCCTTTCAAACATTCCTTTATGCTTTCCAGAAAATTCTACATAATTTCCGATCGACAATATGTCATTCACGTATACTTATCAGAAAGGCTGTAGTGCTCCCACTCACTTTCTTGCAAATACAGGCTTCACCGCAAGTCTGTATAAAACTATATGCTTTGATCAACTTGTCAAAGTGCATATTCCAACTCCGAGATGCTTGCACCAGTCCATAGATAGATCGCTGGAGCTTGCACATTTTGTTAGCACCTTTAGGATTGACAAAACCTTCTGGTTGCATCATATACAACTCTTCTTTAATAAATCCATTAAAGAATGCAGTTTTGTTATCCATTCGCCAGATTTCATAAAATGTGGCAATTGATAACATGATTCGGACAGACTTAAGCATTGCTACGAGTGAGGAAATCTCATCGTAGTCAACACTTTGAACTTGTCGAAAAACTTTCACAACGAGTCGAGCTTTGTAGACAGTAACATTACCATCGGTGTCAGTCTTCCTCTTAAAGATCCATTTATTTTCAATGGCTTGCCGATCATCGGGCAAGTCAACAAAAGTCCACACTTTGTTCTCATACTTGGATCCCATCTCAGATTTCATGGCCTCAAGCCATTTTTTGGAATCCGGGCTCGTCATCGCTTCCTCATAGTTCGTAGGTCTAGTAACATGACTTCCAGAACCGGGTTACCGTACTACTCTGGCGCAGAACGCACTCTGGTTGACCTACGAGGTTTAGTAGTAACTTGATCTGAAGTTTCATGATCATCATTATTAGCTTCCTCACTGATTGGTGTAGGAATCACTAGAACTAGTTACTGTGACGTACTACTTTCCAATTCGGGAGAATGTACAATTACCTCATTAGGTTCCACTTTCCTCCCACTCACTTCTTTCGAGAGAAACTCCTTCTCTAGAAAGTATCCATTTTTATCAACGAATATCTTGCCTTTGGATCTGTTATAGAAGTTGTACCCAACAGTCTCCTTTGGGTATTATGAAGACACATTTCTCCGACTTTGGTTCGAGCTTATCAAGTTGAAGATTTTTCTCATAAGCATCACGGCCCCAAACTTTAAGAAACAACAACTTTCGTTTCTTGCAAAACTATAGTTCATAAGGCGTCGTCTCAACGGATTTAGATGGTGCCCTTATTTAACGTGAATGCATCTGTCTCTAATGCATAACCCAAAACGATAGTGTTAAATTGGTAAGAGACATCATAGATCGCACCATATGTAATAAAGTACGGTTACGACGTTCGGACACACCATTAAGATGTGGTGTTCCGGGTGGCGTGAGCTGTGAAACTATTCTACATTGTTTTAAATGAAGACCAAACGCGTAACTCAAATATTCGCCTCCACGATCAGACCGAAGAAATTTTATTTCCTTGTTATGATGATTCTCTACTTCACTCTGAAATTATTTGAACTTTTCAAATGTTTCAGACTTCTGTTTCATCAAGTAGATATACCCATATCTGCTCAAATCATCAGTGAAGGTCAGAAAATAACGATACCCGCCGCGATCCTTAACACTCATTGGTCCACATACATCAGTATGTATGATTTCCAACAAACCAGTTGCTCGCTCCATTGTTCCGGAGAACGAAGATTTAGTCATCTTGCCCATGAGGCATGGTTCGCAAGCACCAAGTGATTCCAAAAGTCCATCATTAAGGAGTTTCTTCATGCGCTTTACACCAATATGACCTAAACTGCAGTGCCACAAATAAGTTGCACTATCATTATCAACTTTGCATCTTTTGCCTTCAATAATATGAATATGCGATCGAGATCCAACAAACTATTTTTATTGGGTGTATGACCATCGAAGGTTTCATTCATGTAAACAGAATAACAATTATTCTATGACTTTAAATGAATAACCGTATTGTAACAAACATGATCAAATCATATTCATGCTCAACGCAAATGCCAAATAACAGTTATTTAGGTTCTACACTAATCCCGAAAGTACAGGGAGTGTGCGATGATGATCATATCAATCTTGGAACCACTTCCAACACACATCGTCACTTCACCTTTAATCAGTCTCTGTTCTTTCTGCAACTCTTGTTTCGAGTTACTAATTTTAGCAACTGAACCGGTATCAAATACCCATGGGTTGCTACGAACACTAGTAAAGTACACATCAATAATCTGTATATCAAATATACCTTTGTTCACTTTGCCATCCTTCTTATCTGCCAAGTATCTAGGGAAGTTCCGCTTCTAGTGACCATTTCCTTTGCAGTAGAAGGACTTAGTTTCAGGCTTGAGTTTTGCTTTGGATTTCTTCACGGGAGTGACAACTTGCTTGTAATTCTTCTTGAAGTTCCCCTTCTATCCCTTTGCCCTTTTCTTGAAACAAGTGGTCTTGTTAACCATCAACACTTGATGCTCTTTCTTGATTTCTACCTTCGCCGATTTCAGCATCACGAAGAGTTGTGAATAACTTTCATCATCCCTTGCATATTATAGTTCATCACAAAGTTCTACTAACTTCTTGTAGCGACCATG
Source organism: Secale cereale (assembly GCA_902687465.1). Classification (NCBI taxonomy): domain Eukaryota; kingdom Viridiplantae; phylum Streptophyta; class Magnoliopsida; order Poales; family Poaceae; genus Secale; species Secale cereale. The sequence goes on along the minus strand of LR738711.1, from coordinate 829,427,772 downwards.
ATCCGAATGGACCGAAGTCTCCGTGTTTCTGTGTCATCCCTGGATCGGTAATGCTGATACACACAGTACTTGAAGGATTTATAACAGAGTGGAAATCACACACTTATTACATCGAGTGTCTCAAAAGAGAACTTATAACAAAAGTCTATGGCATAAGGCCATCTAACAAAATAACAGCGAAAGGCTTGGAAGATAAGTGAGTCCATCAACTCCAACGGCATAGCTGAGTGCATGACAAACGACCTATTGCGTCTTACTCTTCTTCTGAAAAGTCTGCAATGTAACATGTTGCAGCCCGAAACGGGTCAGCACATGGAATATGCTGGCAAGATAACAAAGTAGAGCAAGTAACAGAATAAAGGCTAACACTATATGCATATTTGGCTGGTGGAGGCTCTAAGGTTAAGGTTTTTGCGTAAAGCCAATTTTTTCCTACAACAAAGGAATAACTTTTATTTTAACTATCATGGTAGTTGAAACATCATTAAGAAGGTACCTCCAACTCAATCCCAATTATAGTGGTCATTAATAACCCAATAAATTAATTTTAGAGTTATGAGATCAACCAATAATTCAAGTACCAGATACTCAAGATGTCCATAACCAGGGACACGGCTAATCATGATTAGTTTGTACACTCTGTAAAGGTTTGCGCACTTTTCCCCACAAGACTCAATCTCCTCCGTTGGATTTCTCGCACTTCATGGTGTTTGAGAAACGGATGACCGAGACACAAACTTTCAGAAGCATTCACTCTTTACCCCGGGTGGACCGGTACACCTACTTTCCCCTAAATCTGCTAGTCCACCACTGAAAGAGCTTACACAACTTACTCATACTATGCCAGAGCCCATAATGGCATTGTAGCTGCACACGGAAGTTTCTAGCATGAATAGTTTTATGATCCCTTTGATCCTGGGTGGCATTCCATAGGAAAAATCACACGGTACCCCCGGGATTTCCTAGGACAACACTGGATTCTCCAGGTGCCCTGTAACCAATCCACCCATATGTGTATTCAAGTAGCCACCTTAAGTTGAACCATTGATTAACAACTCACATCCGTCATGGATTCTCTCAAACCCAAACCACGTCTACGAGCATAGCATGGCAACCTAAGCATAGCGTAGAAGTAACTCCCAAGGGTTTGAATAATAATGCAGGTAATAAGTTCTACCTCAATCTACTTCCCAGTCCCACAAGTTAAGAGATCCTACTCATGCAATGTGTGAGGGTTTGATCTAATGCATAAAAACTAGGTAATAAGGGGTATGATCAAAGTGTTACTTGCCTTGCTGATGATTTGCAAAACCTAGGGACTCGTAGTAGCACGCTTCGCATTCCGGGAATTCTATCGCAAGCAAACAATAGCATACATAAGCAATCAAGCAAAGATGCATAGATAAAACTCCAAATAAGAAGATTTAACCAGAAAGTTCAACTTAAGAACTCTGGTTTGCAAAAGAATCAAATCAATCGAAGCAACGAAACTCAAACTGCGAAAGAAACAACATCCGTTTACTAGATTGATCTAATGTCAAATTTTACAGTAGCAAAACCTTGTTAAAGTTGGTTAAACGGAAAGAGGGTTTCGAGACGAAGATCTGGGCGCCTGAATCGCCTGATTACGACTCTCGAGCGAAAAGTAAAACTAAAAACAAGATCAGTGCAGAAATCGCGATCGAAAATAATCGCGGAAAAAGCCCTGAAAAAGAAAACTGACGAACAGGCTCACGAATGAACGTTCGTTATCTGTAACTAACGGATGAACAACATTCGTTAAAACGAAAATACAGACAAACATCCGCTATTTAACTAAACCAAAAAAAACCGAACCGATCTATTTAAAAAAAACAGATGTAGGGTTTCTAAAATAAAACTGCTCGGTTTTCGAGAAAACCGGCGGCGGCGGCGAGAACGGCGGCGTCCGGCGGGGAGGCGAGGCGGCGCCACGGCTTCGGCGAGGCGGCGGCGCAAGGGCGGCGGCTGCGCTAGGGCAGGCGGGGTGGCGACGTGGTGGGCTGCGGGGGCGGCCGGCTCGGGCTTTAAAGGCCCCCTGGGCGGAGTCCTAGCCGGACACGGCCCACGTAAGTCGGTTGACTTTTTTTTGTAAACAGTCCTGACATACTAAAATAGGCGAAAAAAATACTAAACGGACTCCAAAAATTCCGAAATAAATTTTCACCGTCCTCTAATCATACTTAGGTAAAGGTGAACATTTTTCCCGGACCTAAATGCAATTTTGAAAAACGCGCATTTTCCCTATGCAAATAAAATCGCAAATAAATCTGAATAAAGTCCAAAAGTGATTTTAATATTTTTTCCTCCAATATTTCTTTTATTTTGGAGAAGTCACATTATCTACGCTCATATATTTTATTAAGAAATATTTTTAGGAGAGAAAAATAAATAAAACCAAAGTGATCCCCGTACCGGTACTTGAGAAAACTCAAATACCAAAACGGTAAATCCCCAACTCTCTCCGTGGGTCCTTGAGTTGCTTAGAATCTTCGAGGATCGCAACACACAAATGCAATGAAATATGCTATGCCATATGATCTATGTATAACATTCCAAATTGAAAATTTGGGATGTGACAAACCTACCCCCCTTAGAATGAATCTCGCCCCCGAGATTCGGTTTGGCTAGAGAACAGGTGTGGGTGGTCCTTGCGTAGATCATCCTCTCGTTCCCAGGTGGCTTCATCCTCGGTATGGTGACTCCATTGTACTTTGCAAAACTTGATAACTTTGTTGCGGGTAACTATGCTCGCAAACTCGAGGATCTTGATGGGTTTCTCCTCGTAGGTCAGATCACTACCCAACTGAATTGCTTCTAGGGGTACTGTGTCTCTTAAAGGAATATCGGCCAGCTCTGCATGGCACTTCATAAGCTAAGAAACGTGAAACACGTCGTGAACTCCTGACAGTCCTTCGGGTAACTCCAACTTGTAGGCAACCTCTCCCATGCGTTCCAAAACACGGTACGGTCCTACAATCTCGGGGCTAACTTTCCCTTAACTGCAAAACGTTTAACTCCTCGCAGAGGCGACACTCTTAGGTACGCTCGGTCTCCGATTTCATAGACTATTTCCTTGTGCTTCGAGTCTGCATAACTCTTCTGCCTGGACTGAGCTACCTTCAGTCTATCTCGAATCAGCTTAACCTTCTCTTCTGACTCTTTGATCAGATCTGGTCCAAACGACTGCCGGTCTTCGACTTCATCCCACATCAACGGCGTTCAGCATTTCCTCCCGTACAATGCTTCGAACGGTGCCATCTTCAAACTGGCATGGTAACTATTGTTGTACGAGAACTCCACGTAGGGCAAGTTGTCGTCCCAACTAGATCCATAATCTAGTGCACAAGCTCTCAACATGTCCTCCAGAATCTGATTGACTCTCTCGGTCTGTCCATCGGTCTGCAGGTGAAAAGCTATATTGAATTCTAGCATGGTTCCCAAAGTTTGGTGTAGCTGATGCCAAAACTTTGAGGTGAATTGTGTTCCTCTGTCTGATACAATGCTCCTCGGAACTCCGTGCAGACATACGATCCTGGTCATGTATATCTTGGCCAACCTCGCACTAGTATACGTGGTTTTCACTGGGATAAAGTGGGCTACTTTGGTCAAGCAATCCACTACTACCCAGATTGAGTCATATCCCGATCTGGTCCTGGGCAATCCGGTGATAAAGTCCATGCCAAGCTTATCCCACTTCCATTCGGGTATCAGCATAGGCTGTAGTAATCCTGATGGCTTCTGATGTTCTGCTTTCACTCTCTGGCATACATCACATACTGCTACATATTCGGCAATATCCTTCTTCATTCCCGTCCACCAAAAACGTTCCTTCAAATCCAAATACATCTTAGTGTTTCCGGGGTGTATCTAGTATGGTGAATCATGTGCTTCCTGCAGTATCAACTTCCTGATCTTGGCGTTGTTGGGCACATATATTCGATCCTCAAACCACAAGGTGTCGTGTTCGTCCTCACGAAAACCCTTGGCCTTTCCTTCACTCATCTTCTCCTTTATCTCGGCAATCTCTTTGTCTTCCTTCTGGGCTTCTCATATCTTTCCCAACAATGTTGACTGAACTTCCAAGGTTGCAACAAAACCTCTAGGAACTATCTCCAAACGAAGCTCCCGGAGATCTTCTGCTAACTCCTTTGGAAATCCTCCCTTCACTAGGGTATTTGCATAACTCTTCCGGCTCAAGGCGTCTGCAATGACATTGGCCTTGCCTGGATGATAGTGCAGCTTCATATCATAATCCTTTATAAGCTCCAACAAACTCCTCTGTCTGAGGTTCAGTTCCTTCTAAGTGAAAATGTACTTCAAGCTCTTGTGATCCGTGTACACATCACAACGATTTCCAATAAGGAAATGTATCCAGGTTTTGAGCGCATGCACTACAGCTGCTAGCTCCAAATCATGTGTAGCATAATTCAACTCGTGCGGTCGAAGTTGACGAGATGCATAGGAAACAACTCTTCCGTCCTGCATAAGTACTCCTCCAAGTCCTAAGCGTGAAGCGTCGGAGTACACTTGGAAATCCTTGCGTATATCTGGCAAGATCATCACCGGGGCTGTCGTCAACCATTTCTTCAACTCCTGGAAACTTTCTTCATGCTCTTCAGTCCAATGGAACTTTGTGTCTTTCTTCAACAATGTCGTCATAGGAATATAAAAAAAACAATGTCGCCATAGGCTTTGCAATCTTGGAGAAATTCTCTATGAATCTCCGGTAATATCCCGCGAGTCCAAGAAAACTGCGGATCTCTCCAACTGAGGTGGGTGCCAACCACTCAGTGACTGCCTGCACCTTGATAGGATACACTGCTATACCTTCTCCTGATATAACATGTCCTAAGAATCCAACTTCCTTCAACCAAAACTCGCATTTGCTAAACTTGGCGTACAACTGATGTTCTCTGAGCTTCTCCAGAACCAAACGCAAATGCTCTGCGTGTTCCTCTTTGTTCTTCGAGTACACCAAGATATCATCAATGAATACCACGACAAACTTATCCAAGAACTCCATGAACACCTTATTCATCATACTCATGAAATAGGCAGGGGCGTTAGTCAATCCAAATGACATAATCGTATACTCATATAGCCCATACCTTGTGGTGAAGGTTGTCTTAGGTATATCCTTCTCTCGGATCTTCAACTGATGGTTTCCTGATCGTAGATCGATCTTGGAGAATACTTTAGCTCCTTGGAGTTGGTCGAACAAATCATTGATCATCGGCAGTGGGTACTTATTCTTAATCGCCACTTCATTCAGCGCCGATAATCAATGACCATCCTTAAAGATCCATCCTTCTTCTCGACTAAAAGCACTGGGGCTCCCCAAGGTGATGAACTTCATCGAATAAATCATTTCTCCAATAACTCCTTAATCTGCTTCTTGATCTCCTCTAGCTCATTTGCTGGTATCCGATATGGTCTCTTCGATATTGTTCCGGTGCCAGGCAATAGCTCTATTAAAAACTCAATATCCCTATCCGGCGGCATGCCTGGAATCTCCTCTGGAAATACATCTGGATAATCTCGTACTACAGGCACTTCCTCCTGAACAACTCCCGAGAGAGAATTCACTTGTGTCCTTCTAGGCGAATGCCCAGATACATACTTGATCCTTTTTCCCTCTGGGGTGGTAAGCAAAATTGACTTACTGGCACAATCGATGTTCCCTCCACCGATAGCCAATCCATACCTAGTATCACATCCAATCCTTGTGACTCCAAAACTATCAGGTACGAGGGAAGAACATATTGTCCAATGGTCAATGGTACTTGAAAACATCCTTGATGTTCCATATACTCTGCTCCTGGGGAACTTACTAACATGGGGGTCTTAAGGACTTGGGTGGGCAACATATATCTATTCACGAATCCCCTTGAAATGTATGAATGTGATGCACCAATATCGAAAAGAACTACTGCGGTAAAAGACCTAATGAAAGCACATTTGCTCCCTGGGTGGTTTTGGTAATTAATGACAACATACTTTGTGGTTGGACTAATGCTTTTATCAAGTATGTTTCAGGAAATTCAATCACATTGGCTATGGCAAAAGGACTGAAGAAGTGGACCCCTCAAAATGCTAAGGCAAGCATTGGCAAAAGCTCAAGACTCCATTTTTGGTTTAGTGATCCAAGATCACATTGAGTCCATAGGAAAAGCCAATACTATTAAAAGGGGATGAGGTTGTGTTGATGATCTGGTTGCTCAAGTGCTTAGTGATATATCTCCTTCAACTATCAGCAACTTTCACTACAAACACACCCATAAGTAATCTCGGACCAACCAATTTTCCAAACTCAGTCACACCGAGATGAACCACCTCAGCCACAAGCCAAACCCTAGAAAAATCGGTCATTCCGAGTTTGAGATCGGTCTCACCGAAACATGGATTGCCAAGCTTCTGTAACCTTCTGTCCTCAAATCGGAATAACCGAGATTGCATTTTCGGTCTCACCGAAATTGGCCAGCTCCTGTCTTGGCTCAAATCGGTCTAACCGAGATTGCATTTTCGGTCTCACCGAAATTGGCCAGCTCCTGTCTTGGCTCAAATCGGTCTAACCGAGATTGCATTTTCGGTCCCACCGAAACTGGCAAGTTCCTGTCCTTGACTCAAATCGGACTAACCGAGATGGTATTTTCGGTCCCATCGAAAACCCCAACGTTCACTATATTTGAACTTTCGGTCTGACCGAGTTTCCACTTTGGTCTCACCGAGATTGCTCAATTATGTGTGTAACGGTTGGATTTTGTGTGGAGGCTATATATACCCCTCCACCCCCTCTTCATTCGAGGAGAGAGCCATCAGAAAGAACTACCACTCCTACCTTACACTTTCTGAGAAGAGAACTACCTACCCTTGTGTTGAGATCAAGTTGCTCCATTCCTACCATATGAAACTTGATTTCTAACCTTCCCAAGTTGCTTTCCACTCAATCCTTTCTTCCACCACAGCCATATCAGTGAGGAGAGTTGAGTGTTGGGGAGATTATCATTTGAAGCACAAGAGCAAGGAGTTCATCATCATCTACAACATCTATTACCTTTTGGAGGGTGGTGCCTCCTAGATTGGTTAGGTGTCGCTTGGGAGCCTCCGTCATCGAGATGTGGAGTTGAACCAAGAAGTTTGTAAGGGCAAGGAGATCGCCTACTTCGTGAAGATCTACCCCGAGTAAGGCTAGCCCTCCGTGGGCGTAGGCCATGATGGAATAGACAAGGTTCCTTCTTCGTGGACCCTTCGTGGGTGGAGCCCTCCGTGGACTCGCGCAGCCGTTACCCTCCGTGGGTTGAAGTCTCCATCAACGTGGATGTACGATAGCACCACCTATCGGAACCACGGGAAAAATCTTTGCGTCTCCAAATTGCGTTTGATCTTCTCCACTTCTCTTTACTACTTGTGCAATTTACTTTCCGCTGCCCATACTCTAGAATTGCATGTGTAGTGTGCTACTTGACTTGTGTGTTATGCAAAATCTGCCAAAATTTGTCCTTGATAAAAGATAGAATTTTTATCTTGTCGAGTAGTCTAATCACCCCCCCTCTAGACACTCTCACCTTCTTCGATCCCTCACTTAACCAAGAACTTACCGACAACTGCATCTGGTTGCTCTTCAACCTCCTCCATGGTCATGTGGTTCACTTGTCCTTTGTTGAACGGGTTGGGCTTCTTCCCGGCGCTTCCATTGCCATTCCCATTCTTAGCTTCAGGGCAGTCTGTGGCATAGTGTTCATTCTTCCCGCACTTGAAATAGGTAACGTGGCCTAAATCCCTCTTGGTGGGTGTGGGTGGAGTAGAGTGGTTCTGATTATTGCTTGCTCCATTCCCATTCCCATTCTTGGAGCCATTGTGGTTGTGAGAACTTCCTCCATTATGGGTGTGGCCTCCATGGTTATGGGCATATCATCCCGAGTTCGGGTTGAAACGGGGCTTCTGCTGGGCTCCAAAATTATTCCTGCATTGTCCATACTTCCTCTTGCGGCCTTCTATCTGCTGCTGCTTCCCTTCAATCATAAGTGCCTTATCTACCAACTCCTGGTAGTTGTTGAAAGTTGCCACCATCAACTGTATGCTCATCTCATCATTCATCCCTTCCATAAACTTCTCCTGCTTCGCGGCATCTGTGGCCACATCATCCGGGGCATAACGAGATAGAGTACTAAACTCATCTACGTACTGAGCCACAGTACAATTTCCTTGGCGCAAGTTGTGAAACTCACGCTTCTTCATGCTCATGGCTCCAGTTGAGACATGGGCAGTGCGAAAATCTTGCTGAAACTGATCCCAGGTGACATTGGCTACGGGGAAAGTGGCTGTGTAGTTCTCCCACCATGCTGTTGCTGGTCCAGCCAACTGATGTGCGGCAAAACGTGCCTTCTCAGCATTCGTGCACTTTGCGGTGGTCAACTCCCTTCCAATCTTGCGCAGCCAGTCATCAGCAACTATTGGTTCAATGCTACTAGAAAACACCAGTGGTTGCAACCTTAGGAAACGTCTCAGGTTGTCCACGGGTGGTGGTGGTGGTGGAGGGTTGTTATTGTTGTTCTGATTGTTCTGGACAAGAAGTTGCATCAAAGTGTTCTGCTGCTGGTTCAACTGAGTGAGCTCTGGGGGAAACTGAAATCCGGGCTCACGTCTCGAAGGCATCTGATGGGTGTAGAGGGAAGAGATTTGAATAGAAATGAGGTCTAAGGGAAAATTCACTACCCATATGCACATGAGACAAACACAATCATATCACACCAATCAATTTCAAGCAAGGGCTTACAAAGCTTCTAACTAACGTTTACAAAGTGCTCTAAATTCTACTGTATGGGGAAAACTACTAGTCATAGGGTGGTCATCTAGAAATTTTGATCGGTGGAAGATTCATGATATCTGCTCCAGCTTCATCTTCATAGTCATCATCACTATCATCGGGGCCTGAGTCCGTGTCGTCGATGATGATGTAGTCCTCAGAACGAATATCCTTGGGTTCTTCTTCTTCTCCTCCTCCTGGTGCTGGATCTCCCATGAATACTCCTAGCTTCCTTGTCAAGTCATCATTCTTCTCCACAAGTACTGTCATCTCCTCCTCGTATCCGTCACGTGCAGACTTGAGTTCCTCTTCTAGATCCAAGTTCTTGGTAAGCGCCTTCTTCAAATTTATCATCCATGTGCACATGTGGTGCTCCTGTCGTCGAATGTGCTGGTTTAACTCCTGGATGAATGCGGCAATGGACCTGTCCTTCCGGGTACTGATCATGTCCCATTGCTCGTCTCGACGTCCACATATCTGGTAGATAGTGTCCTTCAACTCCTGCTTGTAGACTTCTCCAATGCGTCCCATCGTAATGTGGGCTGCCATGCTCTAGCCTAGGTTCCAGGTTGGTGCATCAAAAGAAAACTCTACGGGCTCAGTGGATGGTGAGAATGTCCTTCCGGGAATTTGAAATTGAATATTTCATCGCTCCTCTTCTGGTAGAGTGGTGGTGTAGGTCCCGGTGAAGCTTGGTATTCCGATGTTCAGGTACCTAGTGACATCCTTCAAGTGTCGTCCAAAAGGTGTGTCTTCATCCGGTTGAGTGAACTTGTTCCTTGGGTCCACCATCCTAAAGAGTAGAAAATGGAGAGGAGTATGAGTAGAGAACAGTGACCTAGGGTTTATCTTAGTGGTCGTGTCCTACAGTCAGCGTGTGCTCTGATACCATCTTGTAGCGACCACGATTCGAATGGACCGAAGTCTCTGTGTTTATGTGTCATCCCTGGATCGGTAATGCTGACACACATAGTACTTGAAGGATTTATAACAGAGTGGCAATCACACACTTATTACATCGAATGTCTGAAAAGAGAACTTATTACAAAAGTCTATGGCATAAGGCCATCTAACAAAATAACAGCGGAAGGCTTGGAAGATAAGTGAGTCCATCAACTCCAACGGCATAGCTGAGTGCATGACAAACGACCTATCGCATCTTACTCTTCTTCTGAAAAGTCTGCAACGTAACATGTTGCAACCCGAAATGGGTCAGCACATGGAATATGCTGGCAAGATAACACAGTAGAGCAAGTAACAGAATAAAGGCTAACACTATATGCATATTTGGCTGGTGGAGGCTCTAAGGTTAAGGTTTTTGCGTAAAGCCAATTTTTCCCTACAACAAAGGAATAACTTTAATTTTAACTATCATGGTAGTTGAAACATCATTAAGAAGCTACCTCCAACTTAATCCCAATTATAGTGGTCATTAATAACCCAACAAATTAATTTTAGAGTGGTGAGATCAACCAATAATTCAAGTACTAGATACTCAAGATGTCCATAACCGGGGACACGGCTAATCATGATTAGTTTGTACACTCTGCAGAGGTTTGCACACTTTTCCCCACGAGACTCGATGTCCTCCGTTGGATTTCTCGCACTTCATGGTGTTTGAGAAACGGATGACAGAGACACGGTCTTTCAGAAGCATTCACTCTTTACCCCGGGTGGACCGGTACACCTGCTTTCCCCTACATCTGCTAGTCCACCACTGAAAGAGCTTACACAACTTACTCATACTATGCCAGAGCCCTTAATGGCATTGTGGCTGCACACGGAAGTTTCTAGCATGAATAGTTTTATGATCCCTTTGAGCCTGGGTGGCATTTCATGGGAAAAATCACACGGTACCCCCAGGATTTCCTAGGACACCACTGGATTCTCCAGGTGCCCTGCAACCAATCCACCCAGATGTGTATTCAAGTAGCCACCTTAAGTTGAACCATTAATTAACAACTAACATCTGTCATGGATTCTCTCAAACCCAAACCACGTCTACGAGCATAGCATGGCAACCTAAGCATAGCGTAGAAGTAACTCCCAAGGGTTTGAAAAATAATGCAGGTAATAGGTTCTACTTGAATCTACTTCCCAGTCCCACGATTTAAGATATCCTACTCATGCAATGTGTGAGGGTTTGATCTAATACATAAAAACTGGGTAATAAAGGGTATGATCAAAGTGTTTCTTGCCTTGCTGATGATTCGCAAAACCTAGGGACTCGTAGTAGCACGCTTCGCACTCCGGGAATTCTATCACAAGCAAACAATAGCATACATAAGCAATCCAGCAAAGATGCACAGATAAAACTCCAAATAAGAAGATCTAACCAGAAAGTTCAACTTAAGAACTCCGGTTTGCAAAAGAATCAAATCAATCGGAGCAACGAAACTCAAACTGCGAAAGAAATAAAATCCGTTTACTACATTGATCTAAAGTCAAATTTAACAGTAGCAAAACCTTGTTCAAGTTGGTTAAATGGAAAGAGGGTTTCGAGATGAAGATCTGGGCGCTTGAATCGCCTGGTTCCGACTCTTGAGCGAAAAGAAAAACTAAAAACAAGATCAGGGTAGAAATCGCGATAAAAAATAATCGCGGAAAAAGCCGTGAAAAAGAAAACTGACGAACATGCTAACGAATGAACGTTCGTTATCTGTAACTAACAAACGAACAGCGTTCGTTAAAACAAACGTACGGACGAACGTCCGCTATTTAACTAAACCAAAAAAAACGAACCGATCTATTAAAAAAAATAGATCTAGTGTTTCTAAAAGAAAACCGCTCGGTTTTCGAGAAAACCGGCGGCGGCGGCTACCTCGGCAATGGCGGCGGCGGCTCCGGCGAGGCCGCGGCGGCCGGTGGTGGAGTCCTGCGGTGCGGGGCAGCGGGGTGGCGAGGCGGCGGCGCAAGGGCGTCGGTGGCGCTAGGGCAGGCGGAGTGGCGACGGGGTGGGTTGCATGGGCGGCTGGCTCGGGCTTTAAAGGCCCCCTGGGCGGAGTCCTAGCCGGACACGGCCCAGGTAAGTCGGTTGACTTTTTTTATATATATAAACAGTCGTGACGTACTAAAACAGGCGAAAAAATTACTAAACGCACTCCAAAAATTCCGAAATAAATTTTCACCGTCCTCTAATAATACTTAGGACAAAGTGAACATTTTCCCGGACCTAGATGCAATTTTGAAAAACGCGCATTTTTCCTATGCAAATAAAATCACAAATAAATCCGTATAAAGTCCAAAAGTGATTTTAATATTTTTCCTCCAATATTTCTTTTATTTTGGAGAAGTCACATTATCTTCGCTCATATATTTTATTAAGAAATATTTTTAGGAGAGAAAAATAAATAAAACCAAAGTGATCCCCGTACCGATACTTGAGAAACTCAAATACGAAAACGGTAAAATCCCCAACTCTCTCCGTGGGTCCTTGAGTTGCTTAGAATCTTCGAGGATCGCAACACACAAATGCAATGAAATATGCTATGCAATATGATCTATGTATAACATTCCAAATTGAAAATTTGGGATGTTACAAGAGAACTTCGTCAATTACTATCTTATCTGGAAGATAAACTCCCACTTGATTCAAGCAATTGTAGTACCCAAACAATCTGAGCACATGCTCACTGGTTGAGCTATTCTCCTCCATCTTGTAGGCAATGTACTTGTCAAAGGTCTCATACCTCTCGACACGGGCATGAGTCTGAAATACTATTTTCAACTCTTGGAACATCTCATATGCTTTGTAGCGTTCAAAACGTTTTTGATGTCCCGGTTCTCAGCAGTAAAGCTGCAAAGTACTGTCAGAGATCTCATACCTCTCGACACGGTCATGAGTATGAAATACTAATTTCAACTCTTTGAACATCTTATATGCTCTGTGGCGTACAAAACGTTTTTGAAGTCCCGGTTCTAAGCCATAATGCATGGTGCACTAAACTATTAAGTAGACATCATATTGAGCTTTGCCAAACGGTCATAACGTTTGCATCTGCTCCTGCAATAGATCTGTCACCTAGCGGTGCATCAAGGATATAATACTTCTGTGCGGCAATGAGGATAATCCTCAGATCAGGGACCTAGTCCGCATCATTGCTACTAACATCTTTCAACTTAGTGTTTTCTCTACGAACATATCAAAAACATAGGGGACCTATAACGTGACCTATTGATCTACAACATAATTTGCAAATACTATCAGGACTAAGTTCATGATAAATTAAAGTTCAATTAATCATATTACTCTAGAACTCCCAGTTAGATAGACATCCCTCTACTCATCTAGATGATCACGTGATCCAAATCAACTAAACCATGTCCGATCATCACGTGAAATGGAGTAGTTTTCCATGGTGAACATCTTATGTTGATCATATGTACTATATGATTCACGCTCGACCTTTCGGTCTCCAGTGTTCCGAGGCCATGTCTATACATGCTAGGCTCGTCAAGTTTAACCCGAGTATTCTGCATGTGCAAAACTGTCTTACACCCGTTGTATTTGAACGTAGAGCTTATGACACCCGATTATCATGTGGTGTCTCGGCATGACGAACTTTCGCAACGGTGCATACTCGGGGAGAACACTTGTACCTTGAAATTTTGTAAGGGATCATCTTATAATACTACCGCCGTACTAAGAAAAATAAGAAGCATAATAATATAAACATCACATGCAATCAAAATATGTGACATGATATGGCCATCATCATCTTGTGCTTTTGATCTCCATCTCCAAGGCTCCGTCACGATTACCATCGTCACCGGCGCGACACCTTGATCTCCATCGTAGCATCGTTGTCGTCTCGCCAACTATCGCTTGCATGACTATTGCTACCGCTTAGTGATAAAGTAAAGCAATTACATGGCGATTGTATTTCATACAATAAAGCGACAACCATATGGCTCCTGTCAGTTGCCGATAACTTTACGAAACATGATCATCTCATACAATAACGTATAACTCATCATGTCTTGACCATATCACATCACAACATGCCCTGCAAAGACAAGTTAGACATCCTCTACTTTGTTGTTGCAAGTTTTACGTGGCTGCTACGGGCTTAGCAAGAACCATTCTTACCTACGCATACAGAAACCACAACGATTTTTCATCAAGTATGTGTTGTTTTAACCTTCACAAGGATCGGGCGTAGCCACACACGATTCAACTAAAGTGAGAGAGACAGACACCCGCCAGACACCTTTAAGCAACGAGTGCTCATAACGGTGAAACCAGTCTCGCGTAAGCATACGCGTAATGTCGGTATGGGCCGCTTCATCTCACAATACCGCCGAATCAAAGTATGACATGCTGGTAAGCAGTATGACTATTATCGCCCACAACTCATTGTGTTCTACTCGTGCATATCATCTACGCATAGACCTGGCTCATGATGCCACTGTTGGGGACCGTAGTATTTCAAAAAAATCCTACGATCATGCAAGATCTATCTACTAGATGCATAGCAACGAGAGGGGAGAGTGTGTCTATGTACCCTCATAGACCGAAAGCGGAAGCGTCTAGTGACGCGGTTGATGTAGTCGAACGTCTTCGTGATTCAACCGATCAAGCACCGAACATACAACACCTCCGTGTTTAGCACACGTTTAGCTTGATGACGTCCCACGAGCTCTTGATCCAGTAGAGCTTCACGGGAGAGTTTCGTCAGCACGACGGCGTGGTGACGGAGATGATGAAGCTATCGGTGCAGGGCTTCGCCTAAGCACTGCAACGGTATGACCGAGGTGTGTTTCTGTGGAGGGGGGGCACCACACACGGCTAGAACAATGTTTCATGTGTGTCCTTAGGTGCCCCCTGCCCCCGTATATAAAGGAGCAAGGGGGAGGACCGGCCGGCCCCTATAGGCGCGCCAGGGAGTAGGATTCCTACTGCTAGTAGGAATAGGAACCCCCTTTTCCTATTCCTACTAGGAGTAGAAAAGGAAAGGGGAGAGGAGAAGGAAAGGAGAGGGGGCGCCTCCCCCCTTTTCCTAGTCCAACTAAGAACCCTAGGGGGTGCGGCCAGCCCTATGGGCTGCCCCTCTCTTTCCATCAATGGCCCACTATGGCCCATACACCCTCGGGGGGAGGGGTCCGGTAACCCCCTCCGGCATTTCGGTTTTACCCGATAACATCCGGAACACTTCTGGTGTCCGAATTTAGTCATCCAATATATTAATCTTTATGACTCAGACATTCTGAGACTCCTCGTCATGTCCATGATCTCATCCGGGACTCCGAACTACCTTCGGTACATCAAAACTCATAAACTCATAATACTGATCGTCATCAAATGTTAAGCGTGCGGACCCTACAGGTTCGAGAACTATGTAGAAATGACCGAGACTCATCTCCAGTCAATAACCAATAGCGAAACCTGGATGCTCATATTGGCTCCTACATATTCTAAGAACATCTTTATCGGTCAAACCGCATAACAACATACGTTGTTCCCTTTGTCATCGGTATGTTACTTGCCCGAGATTCGATCGTCGGTATCACTATACCTAGTTAATCTCGTTACCAGCAAGTCTCTTTACTCGTTCTATAATACATCATCTCATGACTAACTCATTAGTCATTTGCTTGCAAGGCTTATTATGATGTATATTACCGGGAGGGCTCAGAGATACCTCTCCGATACTCGGAGTGACAAATCCTGTTCTTGATCTATGCCAACACCACGAACACCTTTGGAGACACCTGTAGAGCATCTTTATAATCACCCAGTTACGTTGTGACGTTTGATAGCACACAAGGTGTTCCTCCGATATTCGGGAGTGGCATAATCTCATAGTCATAGGAACATGTATAAGTCATGAAGAAAACAATAGCAGTAAAACTAAACGATCATAGTGCTAAGCTAACGGATGGGTCTTGTCCATCACATCATTCTCCTAATGATGTGATCCCGTTGATCAAATGACAACTCATGTCTATGGCTAGGAAACATAACCATCTTTGATCAATGAGCTAGTCTAGTAGAGACATACTAAGGACACTCTGTTTTGTCTATGTATTCACACATGTACTAAGTTTCCGGCTAATACAATTCTAGCATGAACAATAAACATTTATCATGATATAAGGAAATAAATAATAACTTTATTATTGCCTCTAGGGCATATTTCCTTCAGTTGCTCTACCGACGTCTACCCTAACTCCATATATTCACTTTCGAGGAGAAAAAAATCAGAGAGGAAGAATTATCGCGTTTTACGATACGAAGCCGCCGCCAAGCCCTAATCTCTCTCGAGAGGGCTGCTCTGGAGTCCGTTCGGGGTTTCGGAGAGTGGAGATCGTCGCCATCGTCATCATCAACCTTCCTCCATCACCAATTCCATGATGCTCACCGCCGTGCGTGAGTAATCACATCGTAGGCTTGCTGGACGGTGATGGGTTGGATGAGATTTACCATGTAATTGAGTTAGTTTTGTTCGGGTTTGATCCCTAGTATCCACTATGTTCTAAGATTGATGTTGCTATGACTTTGCCATGCTTAATGCTTGTCACTAGGGCCCGAGTGCCATGATTTCAGATCTGAACCTATTATGTTTTCATGAATATATGTGTGTTCTTTATCCTATCTTGCAAGTCAATAGTCACCTAATATGTGTTATGATCCGGCGACCCCGAAGTGACAACAATCGGGACCACTCCCGGTGATGACCGTGGTTTGAGGAGTTCTTGTATTCACTATGTGTTAATGCTTTGGTTTGGTACTCTAGTAAAAGGAGGCCTTAATATCCCTTAATTTCCACTAGGACCATGCTGCCATGGGAGGGTAGGACAAAAGATGCCATGCAAGTTCTTTTCCGTAAGCACGTATGACTATATTCGGAATACATGCCTACATTACATTGATGAACTGGAGCTTGTTCTATGTCACCCTAGGTTATAACTATTACATGAGGAATCACATCCAACATAATTATCCATCACCGATCCAATGCCTACGAGCTTTTCACATATTGCTTGTTGCTTATTTACTTTTTCGCTGCTACTATTACAATCACTACAAAAACACTATCGCTACTTTTTCTACCGTTACCGTTACTTCCATATTACCTTGCTACTAAATTACCTTGTTGTAGATACTAAGTTTCCAGGTGTGGTTGAATTGACAACTCAGCTGCTAATACTTAAGAGTATTCTTTGGCTCCCCTTGTGTCAAATCAATAAATTTGGGTTGAATACTTTACCCTCGAAAACTGTTGCGATCCCCTACACTTGTGGGTTATCAAACAGCCTCTGCGTCGTACAGCATGAAAAAAGGTGTATATCCGGTCGTACGATTGGGCGTGGTCCGCAGCCCCCTGAGTACGGAGTCAAGCTCTTCGACCCAGTGTTTATCAGACTCGCGTAGGGAGCGCACTAGTCGGGGTTTAATGCCACTCATTATCAAACCATTGGCCCTTTCAACTTGACCATTTGTTTGAGGATGGTATACGGAAGCATAGTCAAGTTTAATACCTAACTTCGCGCACCAGTTTATTACCTCATCGGCTGTGAAATTGGAACCATTATCCATGATAATACTATGCGGTACTCCATATCGGTGTACTACGCCGGATATAAAATCTAACATAGGCCCTCCTTCAGCTGTTTTTACTGGCTTGGCTTCTATCCACTTAGTGAATTTATCTACCATCACCAATAAGTATTTTCTCTTATGACTTCCCCCTTTAAGAGGTCCAACCATATAAAGCCCCCAGACCGCAAAAGGCCAAGTAATGTCGATTGCTCTCAAAGCGGTGGGAGGCATGTGACTTTGATTTGCGAAGAGCTGGCAGCCAACACAGTGTTGGACTAAGGTCTGGGCATCTGCTCGGGCCGTGGGCCAATAAAAACCAGCGAAAAGCTTTGCCTATGAGCGCATGTGCTGCGGTGTGGTGTCCGCCCATTCCAGCGTGTCAGGACCCCGATCCTAAGTCACACAGGTCTACCCTGTAACACATCATATCACTTTGCGGCCTCACGCACGGTATCCCCACGGGTACCACCTTACCTGGCCCGGGACCGTTTGCGCATTTTGGCACACGTATATGGTAGTGTCGCTAGCATCCGTATGATAGAGAACCCGGGACGACATGACTAGTTATAAACCAAAAGTGGCACTAAATTACAGAGACAGGCATACATGACCCAGCAACGAACGTGTCGGTCATCAACGTATGAACCCAAGTCGTAGCAAGCTACAAGGACTTAAAGGAACAACGCGTGACATTTCCCCTAAGGGACAGACACAGGAACGAAGAAGGACACATGCCGGCCAGCCTAAGTGTTCCGGAGCAGTAGCGAGCTACCAAGGCTCGGTGGAAGCACTAGGAGGCATTTCCCTGTAAGATAGGATACCAAGGGTAAACAACTAGGTGTCGGATCCCACACATAACAATACACATTACACGTACGCATAACATGCAAGTATGTGCTGTACAACATGGCATCACAACATAACTCAACAACTCATATAGATAAAGGCCCAGAAGAGCCATCATAGCATTTATTACAATCAGAGGTCACATGACCCAACATACAGAGCAAACAGGGCAACGGAGGTATAACATGTCTGAGTACAGACAACTACAAATGAAAAAGGCTGAGAAGCCTGACTATCTACCGGACCCTCCCAAGGGTACAAGATCATAGCTGAGGTAACAAGCTAAACGTCGAAGTCCACGCGGAACCACTAGCGAGACTGAGGTCTCTCTGCAAAAACATAAATTAAGCAAACGTGAGTACAAAGGTACTCAGCAAGACTTACATCAGAACTAGCTACATATGCATTAATATCAACAAAAGGGGGTGGTGGAGTTTGACTGCAGCAAGCCAGCTTGACTCGGTGGCTATCCTAAACTACGACTGCAAGTAACACTTTTAAGGTGGCGCACATGAGTCCACATATTCACCAATCAATACACCACTATGGATCCGCTCCCGTCTCCCTATGAGAAGGCCATCCATAGCACTCACGCTTATCTTGCGCGTTTTAGAGTATCCACTTTCACTTGTCTATGAACTGTAATAGGCAACCCAGAAGTCCATTTCCGCGGACACGGCTATTCGAATAGATTATATATAACCCTGCAGGGGTGTACTTCTTCACACATGTTTCCACCACTTAGCGCCTGCACACGACATGTGCTCGGCAGACTTCAAGCAAAAGCCGACGTGGGTGTAGACCACGACCTAACCAACCACTCAAGTCTCTCGTCCAGGTTTATCGCCTATTTGGGTTCCATCCGTGGGGGGATCCGGCCGGGGTGTCGCTCACGGCCCCAAACGATGTGTACAGGGTTCCCGCGTCACCAAACGGGCGACCAGTACACCGTGCCACGTACCTGCCGTGTCACAGCCCACCCCGAGGGTCAGCACTGCGCACGACCTCCAGTAAACTACAAACACCAGAAACTAGTTGCAACTCCTGGATAGAGAACAAGGGCAGTCAATAAGTCGAGCGGGGTCATAATTCAGGGCCCAATGTGTGGTAGTAGCTGTTTCATGGATCAACCAACACAGAACTCAGTTCCTGAGGACGGTTTCAATGAGACAACCCACCATGTATTCCTATATGGCCTCTCATCGCTACCTTTACCAAATCGTGTTCACACACTTAGCTCACACACGTTAGGACATGTTCATCACCCTTCCAATTCATCCCCGATGAATCAGACCTGACACAACTCTAAGCAATAGCAGGCATAACCGGAAGGCATGAATGAGTAGGCACAACATGGCTCAAACAACTCCTACTCATACTAGTGGGTTTCAATTATTTACTGTGGCAATGACAGGTCATGCAATGGAAAGGGGTTCAACTACCGCAGCAGGTAATAGTTGAAGCATTGTTGTCCTAATGCAGTAAAGAGAGCAAGAGTGAGAGAGTGGGATTGTATCGGAATGCTCAATGGGGTTTTGCTTGCCTGGCACTTCTGAAGATAACAATGAGTCTTCATCGGTGTCATCGATCACATCGTCAGAACGTCGTCTACTGAGAGGGGACAAAACCGACAAACAGAGGAAGAACACAATCAATGCAATGCGACAATATGATGCATGATCATGACATGGCAATATGCTGTTGATTAAGCTAATGCAACTAGCAACAGGTTAAATGAAGTTAGTTTGAATCCAAGATTCAAATTTAAACTCCATATGTGATTATTCAAATGCCATTTAATTGATTTGACCTGATCAGCAGGTATAACTTGTTCAAACATGCATGAAAAAGCCATAAACAGATTCCTTGAATTTTTCTGATCATTTTTCATATATAACTTATTTTCATCTGAGCTACGGTTGATTTTATATGATTTTTAGAAGTTTTGAATATTTTCTGAAATAAATAAATCATTTAAGATTTATTTAAATACCAGAAAAGGCTTTACTGCGTCAGCATGACGTCTGTGTGACGTCAGCAAGTCAACAGGCGGGTCCAGGTCAAACCTGACCAGTGGGTCCCACTGGTCAGTCTCTCAGCACTTAACTAAAAGTTTAAATCTAAACTAAACAGACATGAGGCCCACATGTCAGTGTCTAATTAGATTAATGACAGCAATTAAAACCCTAAACTAAAATTAGTCAGGGCTGGCCCCACATGTCATTGACTCACAGGGGTCAAAACTAGTCAACGGCGGAGGTCAAACCTGCCGGCGACTCGCCGGCGGCGAGGTCGAACGCGGCGGAGGGCGTCGGAAAACCGCCTCCGACGACCATTCGAGCGGCGGAGGGCACCTACAGGATGCGCAGGCTCTTGCGCATCCAACGCACTAGGCGCCAGCAGCTGGGGTGGCCGGAATCGTCGCCGGCGTCGAGCCCGGCGGCGGTCAGAGTTCGGGCACCGACGGGAAAGGTGCTACGGGGCACGGGGAGGTGAGCTGGTGGGTGTGTTCGGCTCCTGAGAGCTCGGTGAGCACGTTGGGGTGCACATCCGCGGGCTGTGGCAACTATGGCCACGGCGGCGGCATCGCCGGCGGCGGTGAGGTCGGACATCAGTGGTGGAGCTAGCTAGGATGCACGTACAGCAGTGGAAAAAGAGGGGAAGGACTCAGCAGCTCACGGGGAAGACGGAGAGAGGTTCAGCGGGCTCGGGGAAGGCTTGACCGGAACATATCGACGGCGATGAACGGCGGCACCCGAGGTTGAAGACGATGACGTAGACGACGAAGTGGAGCCCTCCGGCTCGATTCCTTCGGCTTAGGGATGTGGTGCTCAGTTGCGGCGCTTCTGGACACGGCGAAGGGGCAAGGGAACGGCGGTGGGCGCGGTGTTCTCGGCGGCACGGCCATGGCGGCTTCGGCCATCGTTCGGGAGAGACGAGGGAGGGAGGAAGGGGGCGAGTGAGAGGTCAGATCGATCCGGACGGCAGTGGGGTGGTCATCCGCGGCGTCGCGCTGGCGAGGGGAGGGCTAGGCAGGCAGGTGGCATGGAGGCACGGCCGTGCGCGCGCGCCGGCCAAACGCCTGGCCGACTGGCGCCAGGAGGACGACAGCGGTGGTGGGCTGGTGGACTGGGCTGACCACTTGGGCCGCCAGGTGGGCTGCACAGGTAAGTGGCTTAGGTGGGCTTCCTCTTTCTCTGTTTTCTATTTAGTTATTTTGTTCTGGGCTTTATTAAAAATACTTAGGCACACTCAAAAATCATGAAACCAAGCATGGCTACTGTTTAGAATAAATCCAACAGTAAACATTTTAGTTTATGATTATTTGAGCATTTAAAATAATATATAAAATTTAAATGCCCAAATGCAAGTAAGATATGATTTAATTCAAAAATCCAGAATGGTCCTAGAAATATGTGCAACATTTTTGGCAGAGGTTTTTAATCAATCCAAAAATGATGAACTTTTCCAAGGGGCATTTTGGGTTCATTGAAAAAGATTTTAATTTGACCCTAGTTAAATTCATTTAGTGCTAGGGTTTGAACATCCCCATTTCAATTTTCTGTGAAAATAAATATGATGCACATGAAGACCAAGCAAGGCAGGCCAGGCTGGTCTAGGGCTGTGACAACTCACCCCCACTAAACAAGAATCTCGTCCCGAGATTCAGGCGTAGGGTAAGAAATTAGAGGGGACACCATCTAACACAATCTTCTTGATCCCGGTTCCCTCCTCGAAATTGTTGATTCATTGCATCCTGTAGATCTTGGCATCTTTGATTTCAAAGCTTCATCCAACACGATAACAAAAGAACGTGAGTTCTACAGGATTTGATCTTCTCGAAGATCGAGCAATTCAAGATCAACTCATGGATTGAGACGTCGAAACATCTCTTGAGCTGAGACACGGGACACACATCCAAAGGGATGGAGTGAAACAGACGATGAAGATTCACTTGATGGCAATAATTCCACACCTAAGGTGAGGGTAACGATACCACAAGACGGGGCACCTTTAGAGAAGGTGACTCGTAGAATTATTCCCTTAAGTGGCAAAAAGAATTACTTTTGATATACAGATCATTGAAACTCTCTATACCAACCGGAGGCAAATCACAATCCATCATTTGACGGAGTCCGAAAGAATGACATTCTCGGTCCAGAATGGATGATGTGGACTACCTTGTAAAGTACAATGCCAAGGTTGATTTTGCTTATCACCGGAAATGGATGGGACCCATGGTAGGACCACTTTTGAAGATAATACTGAACAGCAGTTGCTGAGAAGGACAACCCATGGAAAATTGGCACATTGGCGGTGCAAGCTGGGAACAAAATGCAAATGCTGGGAATGATTCTGGTAACTGGCAAGAAACCCAACAGTAGAGAGTGAAACTAGTCTTTGAGAGGTTATAGTATAACCAAGAACACTGGAAGCAATCCTGGTTAGTGTCGAGGATAACACCTAGTGCTTGTGCGTGCTCTCAAGAACTTGAGTATTCCCATAATCATCAAGGTTTTACCAATATCCGTGTCAAGGATCCTGGCAACACCACATACTACCATGATGAATAGCGATGGACGATGCAGATGCAAAGAAAGATAACGCTTTCTCAGATTCCACCTTAGCGGTGTCAAGGGCAAAATCTGGATGATCGACCGAGAGACATTTAGCACTCCGCTTCTAATGTTCTCCTTGACGTGTTAGCGTAAGCCATTCATAGATATGTTTGGTATCTTGAACATCAAGTAAAGGTCGGACTTCGGAAGCACAAGAATCCATAAGGAACAACTAGGGAGTAAATCCTACGAAGTCCTTATGGGGAGGTGGCCAACTTCTTCAATCAAGATTCTACAACAACAGGTCTTCCGGCTGGGTGTGTTGGCCACGACATCCACTTTACCGGTTATCAAGAGACCAATATTATAGTTCTTGGGAAAGGCTCCAACCATCATATCTGCCTGAGATTCAGTTCTGGTTGGTGTTAGGATATTCCAGACTCATCGAGTCTAGAAGGAAAAATGAAAGTTTACAACACAAATCGACGAGATGGCGTTGCGAGATTCTCGGGAATGAACTATGATAGCAAGCTCCAAAACACGAGTTGGTTCTGCTACCAACCTGTGAACACGTTGTCCAAGACAAGCATGACCACATAGCAGTCTTATGATAAAACACTATCGAGTTCTGGTTGGGGACCATCGTCTAGGATATCGAAGTCCTTACATAAGTCATATGATTAGCTCTTATGATGGAACTTTTCTCCTTGAACAAATCAATCAGTGGCTTGGTGTGCTAGGGATACATATAGAGTGAAGGTTGCAAGTCTCCAAACCACAGAATACTTCGCACATATGCATGACTGACTTGGGATGATTCCACAGGAAGCAAAACAACTTTCTCAAACTCACGGTGGCAACTTACATCAATTACACATGAATTAGGAAAAGTCTCTTCTCTCTCCAACATATACCTCATGAACGGAACACGAAGGCCATGCTTGAGAAGTTTCCAATACTAACTTAAATGTTCAGCATGAATCGTGGTCAAGATAAACGATGTTGATGGGCTCAACAACGGGTCATCGAGATATCCATGAAGATGGAATTCCACAATATATATGAACAAGGTGGTAGCATTGGTCAGACCAAGAAATATAATGAGGTATGCTCGAGGGACACCAACGAGTAAGACAACATTATGAATATCATTGGTTCTGATTTGATTTGATGATAGCCCATACTCAAATCAAAGTTTTGATATGACAATAGGTCCAACAACTGATCACAGGGACCAACCGATGAAGATGTCATCTATCTTCAACACCCGCAAACATACCCCTTGAGATGAACTAAGCTGGCAAACTTTTATGTTCCAACTCTCCAAGTTATTGTTTTAGCTTAACCAACCAGTTCAGGGTATCCAACACAGATTCTTGGAGAAGTGGTGGTTTACAAGAAAACCAACTTGATCACGAATTCAACATAGCGGTCAGGGAACAACCTGGTTATACTTCCAAGAAGATATTCGGAAAATCACGAACCACCGATATGTTACTAAGCTCGAGAACAATCTTGCTTTTCAGGACAAGACGATATGATCAAAAGGATGAGGGATTTATGCAATCCTAACTCATTGATCCACGAGTGCACCAGAAAAATGGACTAGGTAGCACGGTCAATCTTAGAATGGTGATTAGTAACCAACACACTAAGAATGAAATTGTTGTCCTTTAACTACCAAGCAACAGGGTTGCTAGGAGTATTGATTTCACACATCACAATTCACTTGTCGGTATTCCGGTTACCATAACACGAAGACCGAGAAATAAACGATGATGGCGAGAAGTATCACCTTATCAAGAGTTCATAGCAGGTTGTGCAATTCTCATGACATTCTTGACATAAAGATGGTAATACTCGAGGATAGAACAATTTAGAAACTGCATTAGCATTCTTCATCTGCGAAGTACAACTTCTTTGACCAAATCCTGGATATGGATAAGGTACTGGAGTTTGTTTCTCCTAGTCATTCCGGAATAGAATGGCTTGACGGACCACAAGAGTAAAAGGCATCGATGAACACGAGTGCACAACTACTCATGATTATCAACTGATAGACGGGGTCATAATACAACTAAAAGGAGACAACTCAAGGAACATATAACTTCTGAGTTGTAGATGCATAGATTAACATGTCGAACGAGTTCAACATATTTCTTCCGGATAACCCATGCAGAAAGTAGAATTGGCAGAGTCACAATATAAATGGAGTACTATTCAAGAGCACTCGGGTTGTGATCTTTTGGTTCAGAAGAACTTCTGCCATGATGGTTCATGGTATTTGGAAGAAGGATATACCACGGACCTCGAGGACTATCACAAGGTTACTAATATCCTAAAGGGACGAGCAAATACTACCAACATGAAGTAGGTAGAAAGAATCTTGGGTTCAAGAACCCAGGAGTAGAATGCTTACTAACTAAATGGCATCACGGGATGCTTTTGAGAATAATGGCCAGAATCATCACACTGAGAATATAAGGCATAGCTAGATTACTGGTGATCTTCTAAGACACCTAGGGTCATAATAATAATTCCAACATATATGTCGAGGTAACAGAGTGCCTCAACACACCGACTAGTGTGGTTAATCTGGCCTAAAAGGGCATTAAGAACAGATAGGAATGGTTTGCAAATGCATCAGACTATTTAGAAACCTGGGATGACTCGGACAGCATAATGGTTGTAAATGCTCGAAAATACTTTTGAGATCCAAGCAAAAGGGTAGCATATCCACTTAACATCATAATGTCAAGGTTCTAAGACCAACAGTTGAACAAACAGAGGTAGAAGAAACTGAACTGAGGATTGAATCCATGATAACGTGATCCTGATAAATAGAATGAGAATCCTAGTTCTTAATCCCCGTAGAATAGAAGAAGGTGACTCAGATCAGAAGGTCATAAGGTAAAGGAGTAAAAAGAGCCTTACGTTCCCTTCCACAATCAATTCCCTTACATAACTAAAGATTTTCTAGACACGACTTCGACCAGTTTGGCTTACTAATCCTACAGGCAGTCAGGCTCTGATACCAAAGCTGTCAGGACCCCGATCCTAAGTCACACAGGTCTAGCCTGTAACACATCATATCACTTTGCGGCCTCACGCACGGTATCCCCACGGGTGCCACCTTACCTGGCCCGGGACCGTTTGCGCATTTTGGCACACGTATATGGTAGTGTCGCTAGCATCCGTATGACAGAGAACCCGGGCCGACATGACTAGTTATAAACCAAAAGTGGCACTAAATTACAGAGACATGCATACATGACCCAGCAATGAACGTGTCGGTCATCAACGTATGAACCCAAGTCGTAGCAAGCTACAAGGACTTAAAGGAACAACGCGTGACATTTCCCCTAAGGGACAGACACAGGAACGAAGAAGGACACATGCCGGCCAGCCTAAGTGTTCCGGAGCAGTAGCGAGCTACCAAGGCTCGGTGGAAGCACTAGGAGGCATTTCCCTGTAAGATAGGCTACCAAGGGTAAACAACTAGGTGTCGGATCCCACACATAACAATACACATTACACGTACGCATAACATGCAAGTATGTGCTGTACAACATGGCATCACAATATAACTCAACAACTCATATAGATAAAGGCCCAGAAGAGCCATCATAGCATTTATTACAATCAGAGGTCACATGACCCAACATACAGAGCATACAGGCAATGGAGGTATAACATGTCTAAGTACAAACAACTACAAATGAAAAAGGCTGAGAAGCCTGACTATCTACCGGACCCTCCCAAGGGTACAAGATCGTAGCTGAGGTAACAAGCTAAACGTCGAAGTCCACGCGGAACCACTAGCGAGACTGAGGTCTCTCTGCAAAAACATAAATTAAGCAAACGTGAGTACAAAGGTACTCATCAAGACTTACATCAGAACTAGCTACATATGCATCAGTATCAACAAAAGGGGGTGGTGGAGTTTGACTGCAGCAAGCCAGCTTGACTCAGTGGCTATCCTAAACTACGACTGCAAGTAACACTTTTAAGGTGGCGCACGCGAGTCCACATATTCACCAATCAATACACCACTATGGATCCGCTCCCGTCTCCCTACGAGAAGGCCATCCATAGCACTCACGCTTATCTTGCGCGTTTTAGAGTATCCACTTTCACTTGTCTATGAACTGTAATAGGCAACCCAGAAGTCCATTTCCGCGGACACGGCTATTCGAATAGATTATATATAACCCTGCAGGGGTGTACTTCTTCACACATGTTTCCACCACTTAGCGTCTGCACACGACATGTGCTCGGCAGACTTCAAGCGAAAGCCGACGTGGGTGTAGACCACGACCTAACCAACCACTCAAGTCTCTCGTCCAGGTTTATCGCCTATTTGGGTTCCATCCGTGGGGAGATCCGGCCGGGGTGTCGCTCACGGCCCCAAACGATGTGTACAGGGTTCCCGCGTCACCAAACGGGCGACCGGTACACTGTGCCACGTACCTGCCGTGTCACAGCCCACCCCGAGGGTCAGCACTGCGCACGACCTCCAGTAAACTACAAACACCAGAAACTAGTTGCAACTCCTGGACAGAGAACAAGGGCAGTCAATAAGTCGAGCGGGGTCATATTTCAGGGCCCAATGTGTGGTAGTAGCTGTTTCATGGATCAACCAACACAGAACTCAGTTCTTGAGGACGGTTTCAATGAGACAACCCACCATGTACTCCTACATGGCCTCTCATCGCTACCATTACCAAATCGTGTTCACACACTTAGCTCACACACGTTAGGACATGTTCATCACCCTTCCAATTCATCCCCGATGAATCAGACCTGACACAACTCTAAGCAATAGCAGGCATAACCAGAAGGCATGAATGAGTAGGCACAACATGGCTCAAACAACTCCTACTCATACTAGTGGGTTTCAACTATTTACTGTGGCAATGACAGGTCATGCAATGGAAAGGGGTTCAACTACCGCAGCAGGTAACAGTTGAAGCGTTGTTTTCCTAATGCAGTAAAGAGAGCAAGAGCGAGAGAGTGGGATTGTATCGGAATGCTCAATGGGGTTTTGCTTGCCTGACACTTCTGAAGATAACAATGAGTCTTCATCGGTGTCATCGATCACATCGTCGGAACGTCGTCTACTGAGAGGGGACAAAACCGACAAACAGAGGAAGAACACAATCAATGCAATGCGACAATATGATGCATGATCATGACATGGCAATATGCTGTTGATTGAGCTAATGCAACTAGCAACAGGTTAAATGAAGTTAGTTTGAATCCATGATTCAAATTTAAACTCCATATGTGATTATTCAAATGCCATTTAATTGATTTGACCTGATCAGCAGGTTTAACTTGTTCAAACATGCATGAAAATGTCATAAACAGATTCCTTGAATTTTTATGATCATTTTTCATAAATAACTTATTTTCATCTGAGCTACGGTTGATTTTATATGATTTTTAGAAGTTTTGAATATTTTCTGAAATAAATAAATCATTTAAGATTTATTTAAATACCAGAAAAGGCTTTACTGCGTCAGCATGACGTCTGTGTGACGTCAGCAAGTCAACAGGCGGGTCCAGGTCAAACCTGACCAGTGGGTCCCACTGGTCAGTCTCTCAGCACTTAACTAAAAGTTTAAATCTAAACTAAACAGACACGGGGCCCACATGTCAGTGTCTAATTAGATTAATGACAGCAATTAAAACTTAATTAAAACCCTAAACTAAAATTAGTCAGGGCTGGCCCCACATGTCATTGACTCACAGGGGTCAAAACTAGTCAACGGCGGAGGTCAAACCTGCCGGCGACTCGCCGGCGGCGAGGTCGAACGCGGCGAAGGGCGTCGGAAAACCGCCTCCGACGACCATTCGAGCGGCGGAGGGCACATACAGGATGCGCAGGCTGTTGCGCATCCAACGCACTAGGCAGCAGCAGCTGGGGTGGCCGGAATCGTCGCCGGCGTCGAGCCCGACGGCGGTCGGAGTTCGGGCACCGACGGGAAAGGTGCTACGGGGCACGGGGAGGTGAGCTGGTGGGTGCGTTCGGCTCCTGAGAGCTCGGTGAGCACGTTGGGGTGCACATCCGCGGGCTGTGGCAACTATGGCCACGGCGGCGGCATCGTCGGCTGCGGTGAGGTCGGGCATCAGTGGTGGAGCTAGCTAGGATGCACGTACAGCAGTGGAAAAAGAGGGGAAGGACTCAGCAGCTCACAGGGAGGACGGAGAGAGGTTCAGCGGGCTCGGGGAAGGCTTGACCGGAACAAATCGACGGCGATGAACGGCGGCACCCGAGGTTGAAGACGATGACGTAGACGACGAAGCGGAGCCCTCCGGCTCGATTCCTTCGGCTTGGGGATGTGGTGCTCAGTTGCGGGGCTTCTGGACACGGCGAAGGGGCAAGGGGACGGCGGTGGGCGCGGTGTTCTCGGCGGCACGGCCATGGCGGCTTCGGCCATCGTTCGGGAGAGACGAGGGAGGGAGGAAGGGAGCGAGTGAGAGGTCAGATCGATCCGGACGGCAGTGGGGTGGTCATCTGCGGCGTCGCACTGGCGAGGGGAGGGCCAGGCAGGCAGGTGGCGTGGAGGCACAGCCGTGCGCACGCGCCGGCCACACGCCTGGCCGACTGGCGCCAAGAGGACGACGGCGGTGGTGGGCTGGTGGACTGGGCTGACCACTTGGGCCGCCAGGTGGGCTGCACAGGTAAGTGGCTTAGGTGGGCTTCCTCTTTCTCTGTTTTCTATTTAGTTATTTTG
Source organism: Secale cereale (assembly GCA_902687465.1). Classification (NCBI taxonomy): domain Eukaryota; kingdom Viridiplantae; phylum Streptophyta; class Magnoliopsida; order Poales; family Poaceae; genus Secale; species Secale cereale. Next base: position 829,398,258 of record LR738711.1, on the reverse strand, counting down.
TTCTGGGCTTTATTAAAAATACTTAGGCACACTCAAAAATCATGAAACCAAGCATGGCTACTGTTTAGAATAAATCCAACAGTAAACATTTTAGTTTATGATTATTTGAGCATTTAAAATAATATATAAAATTTAAATGCCCAAATGCAAGTAAGATATGATTTAATTCAAAAATCCAGAGTGGTCCTAGAAATATGTGCAACATTTTTGGCAGAGGTTTTTAATCAATCCAAAAATGATGAACTTTTCCAAGGGGCATTTTGGGTTCATTGAAAAAGATTTTAATTTGACCCTAGTTAAATTCATTTAGTGCTAGGGTTTGAACATCCCCATTTCAATTTTCTGTGAAAATAAATATGATGCACATGAAGACCAAGCAAGGCAGGCAAGGCTGGTCTAGGGCTGTGACACAACGTCTATGTCAGTGAGAATTTGCCTTCCATCCTCTTAGGAGATGCACCTTTGGAGAATACCAGCTGTGCTTTTCTTATATAGTTCACCTTCGTGAACTTTGTAGGCTTTAGAGCACCGGACTATGCGGCGGGCCTCATTTTGGTCATCAGGGAGTTCCTGTCTCATAAGGTAAGCAAGGAAGGGCTCTGCCCAATGGGCTATGACAGCCATGATTTCGTGAGCCGAGGGAGTTATCTCCATACACTACAAAAAAATACACTTCTGTGATGATACGTGTTTGTCACAGTGGGTCATGTTTTCTGTCATGCATGTACATCCATGACAAATTTGTTACAGGATCAAGATAGTCATACCTCTGTTGTCGTAGAGGTGTTCCTTGACATTACCAAAATGATCATCACGAAAGTGTCCACTTCCGTGACGATAAATCGCGCGTTACAAAAGTGCTTTCGTCAAGGGTGACCGACACGTGTCATCCATCGTAACGGAACGCCGTTAAGCTATCGGGTCCGGTTTTGGATCCGATAACCCGTTAACAGCCCCGGCCAATGGGGATTTCCCACGTGTAAAATCATCATTGGCTGTAGGAAACACGTGTCGGCTCACCGTTGGGATAGATGTCATCTACTCATTGGACCCAAAGCGCCTATGATACGTCGACACATGGCACGGCCCAACAGAGGCCCATTCCTATGAAAAGGCCGAGCCGTTTGACTTGGTCAAAAGGTGGCGGGTCGGCCCACGGCAAGCCTGTTAACAACATGTTCGCATATAGCCCATTTATAGCCCGCTAACCTAGGGCCTGTTTACGGCCTATCCGAATTAGGCCCTGTAGCGTCATCTGGGCCGTCCAATATAATTCCAGTCCGTTTTAACTTCCTGCCCATGTATGGCCCATGACGTCTTTCAGCCCATATGAGGCCCTTATTACTCTCGGCCCATTAACGGCCCGTCGTAAAACTGGCCCGTAATGAACAGTGTATCACTTTATACCGATTAACGGCCCATTATTTCATTGGGCCGTTTCCAACCCATGTTATCTTTCGGCCTTCTCAGGGCCCATTTATTCCTGGGCTAATTTCCAGCATGCGTTTACTTTCGGCCCGTTACCATCATTTTCTGCTTGTGGGCCAAATACAGCCGATGGTTACAGTCGGCCCGTTTGTGGCCCGTTAATACGTTGGGCCGTTTTCATAGCATCATCAAATACGGCCCATTTATTCTTGGGCTCATTTCTAGCATTCGTTTACTTTCGGCCCGTTACTGTCATTTTCTGCTTCTGGGCCAAATACAGCCCGTGGTTACAATCGGCCCATTTGTGGCCCGTTCATACGTTGGGCCGTTTTACATAGCGTCATCAAATACGGCCTATTAATGACGGCCCGTTATGGTCGGCCCATGAACGGACGATTTCAACTCTAGCCCATTTACGGCCATAATGTGGTCTGTTATTGGCCCATTTTGGCCAGCCGATCATACGGCCCGTAGAAGGCCCATTGATGATACGGCACGTAGAAGGCCCATTGTGTCTACGCCCCGTAGAAGGCCCATTGTTTCTACGGCCCTTATAAGGCCCGTTGTTTCTACGGCCCGTAGGAGGCCCATGTTAACTACAGTAAATATGTAGCCCATTGTTAATGTGGCCTAGTTTTAAAAAACAGGTTATTCCGGCCACTAGCAAACCGCGGAAAAAGAACTGCACTGACTACAAGAAAACAAATAAACAAGACAACGAAAATAAATAAGCAAGCAACTTACGCTAGGCTATCATGGCTATTACACATATTACATCCACAGGGCATCAAAGTTCGCCACAAGTGCAAATATAGGGAACAAAGCAACATATTACATACACTGGCCATCAAAATTGGCCACCAGTGCAAATAAACGCGGCAGCAAAACATGAGCATAACTGAAACAACTTCAGAAGAGCTCAAGAAACGTGGTATCCACCATGCTGGTAATAAGCTTAGCAAGCTTATTAGCTTTGTCCTGTTTGGCGCTAAAATCCTCCAACGCTTCTGTTACACCAGAAAGTGTGCATCTGAATGCTCCAGGGACTTCCACAGTCCTTCCGCTTCTTGTCGCAGCACAGCTGATCGATGTCTTTCAGCTTGTAGTTGAGACTCAAGAAACCGAACTGATTCAGACAGTGAGTTTGAATAGCTTGTGCAAGCGGTAGTGGCCAGTAACTCCAACACTAAACCAAGACAGGACTTTGGAGTTGTCTCACTGTCTTCGAGATAGTCTTCCTTAGCTGTTTTATCAGCTTTGTTGGAGACCAAAAAGGATGTGTCACTATCCTGAACCTTATCTGCATTACTTCCTTTACCATTGCTTAATAAGGCACTCTTCCCCAATATTATGTCAGCATTATAAAAGAATAAACAAGCAGACACATAACAGTTTAGCATGTACTAGTATATGAAACTCATTTCGGTGAACCAGTTCATTAGTAAGGTGGACGGGATTAAACTACCAAGTCTTCTATTGCCAAGTACTAGTACATAATAAAAGCATCAAACAAACATATATCTATGTCCTATGGTCACTGCATTGTCTTGCCAAATCAAAATAGAGACACGGTTCAAATCATATCAGTTCAAGACAAAGCAGCAGTGAAAGAATACAAAGCGTGGGAAACTACATGGCATAACAAGATTTCAGATGGGTACCACCGGTCTACATGTACAACAACACTATTTTCTTTGTTGTGATGCTAGTAATGTGCATGATATGAGAAGTCAACTGTATACACAATTGAAATTGAAATCAACAGAGCTATTGATAAGAGCAAGCCTGTTAAAGAAACATGCGTGAACATACCTACTGTGCCATTGGAATTTTGATTGGATCCTTCAATTTAAAAATAATTTTGTATGAGTAAATACAGTGATACAAGAGCAAAGCAGTATGCATGATAGCAATCATAGTTTAAAAAGGTGCGCCTAAGCGAGCGCTTAAGCACACCTAGGCTCTAGGCGTTGGCGAAACGCGTTGCACATAACTACGCTTAATCTGTGCATAACTGCGCATAATCATGCGCTTTGGTTAGTAAAGCGCAAGGCGGTGGCAAAGCGCACAATTAACGCCTTGCGCTTTTTGGAACTATGATAGCAATGGAATCTTAAATTAGAACAGTTGTTCTTCAGGTTTAGGCACTTGTTCTACATGAACAGAGTACAGTAAGACGCAAGAATATAGTACTTAAAAATAGAAAATGAGCTCATAGACCTTACCACACTCTTGGTTCGGGACCAGTACAGAACAAGGCGTTCCCAGTCATCGTCCTATAAATGTGTCTCGGGAGAACGTAAGGGAATTTGATGAATTTCTTTGCCGGTGAAATACATTTTCTTCAGGTAATTCCGATACTGCCACCAAGCATTCTTGAAGATAGCAGAGGTATTAGCACAGGTTACCTCATCTCCAAATCGGTCCTTCTCTATAGAGAAAAATGGGAAATTTTGTTGTATTATAACCATCATGGAGGTGGGATGTATGGGACAAAGCAAAGTAATTTCCATGAATAACATTACTTACACATCACTCCTGGACAAACAATTGCAACTGGCATTTTCCTTCATCTTCAGTATAATATTTCCAAGATGGGAAGATACTCACATACGATTTAACAACATCAAATGCGATAGAGGCTAAAGTACGACTAGCTGGTTGTGCTTCCACCACAGGAATAGGCGTATTAACTGGTGGAGGTGGGGTTCGCCGTGGTAGTACTGGCCCTTTGGGCACTGGAGCTGCCTTACTAACTGCTCTTGTTTGGGAGCACTGTGGTGGAGATGGTGTTGTGTCAACAGGAACTGAGTTACTATCTGCTGGGGTTGGGGTTAGATTGGGTGAAGCTGGTTCTCTGTCCATCGTAGTAGGGGTACAATCTGCGAGAGTTTGGGTTATGGGTGGTAGGGCTGGTTCTCGTGCATGTACAACCGGGGTGCTATCTCCACCAAGAGGTAGCACTGTTTTATTTGAAGACCGTGTTTTTAGTTTGCTAGATGCTGGCATCACCTGCTCCAATTCAAATGGCTGATAAACAGGAAACATAGTTGAATGTACAGACATTGTATGAGAGACAGATGCAATAGATAGTGTGGAAAAAAGAGGACATGAAATAGTTGGCATGTATATTGTTTAACTAAAACGGATAGCATGACATAATTTCACATATATGATGTCTATCTAAACTGGATAGCATAGCATAACATAATGCAAAGATATGATGAATAACTAAAACGTCGTGCCAAGTTAGAGCATACACCTCGGTGGGGGAATAGGACAGGTCATCTGTCTCTGAATCCATCTCTGAGGAGCTATCGGGACCCAACAAGAGATCTGCTTCGACAGGTAGCACTGTCTGCTCTGAAGGCCTTGTTTTCACTCCAGATTTTTCAATCTCCCACCCAAATGGCTGATTCACAGGAAGAGTAGTTTAATGTACAAACATTGTCGACAAATGGAAATGTAATGAAGAAAAGGATGGGCAAGATATCATTCAAATATATGATGCCTGGTTAAACAGGATGGCATTGCACATTTCACATATATTATGGCTCGCTAAAAGACATGAGACTGCATAATTCCCATATATGATATAGAAACTAAACAGGTTGGGACATAACATGTCTAAACTAAGCAGATGACATATATGATGTTAAAAGTAGGCACTGCAAGGCAACATATGCATGATATGACTAACATCATCATGCCAAGGTAGAGCAAACACCTTGGGGGGTAAATAGGAGTGGTCAGCGGCGTCTAAATCCGCCTCAGAACAGATATCTTCCTCTAGATTACAAGCTAGAGTGGGGTGGGGAGGGTTTGCCAGTGAACCCACCATGGAGCGATGTCTGCATGACATTGTATTGCCGCGCAAAACTCTTCTCTTTTTCTCTACATGTTCAACATGACTGTGTACAATATCTGACATGCATACGAAAAAAATATGGTGAGATTATGTAAGGAGAGCATGCAGAAATTTAGAGTGATGGTAACAACCAGTGGATGGATCCAAAAATAATGATAGCAGGCTGATGATTGCTATAGTTTAATAAAAAGACAGATGATGATTGCTTTACTATTTGTTTGCCACCCAAGATGAACAACATAGGCATACCCTAGGTGAACTAGATATTAGACAGAGATACTATTCATTGCTTCCTCGATATGTGCCTCACAACTAATTTAGAACTCAAGTTTGAACATTAATTTGGACCTGACTTGGAGTCCAAGAGGTGAACAGGACGATAAAGTAGCAGGTAATTTTTAGCAATGCATAACATAAGCAGAATCAAAAGAGTGCGACCTCTCTTATGGACCCGTGTACTCCTCATGTTCATCTGCTGAGTCGATGATGGTGATGCCGTTGCGGTGGGTGCTGGCAGCAGGGAAGGAGATCTGAGGCGGCGAAAGACGGTCAGGAGTCGTGATGTCTAGTTTGGTGGATAATTCTGTCGATGGACCACCTCAGGTGAGGTGGACGACATCGCGGCAGGACCTGGACAAACCACACAAAATTCCCTTCGACACCTGCCTGTAATGAAGTAATTCTGTAAGGGCTCCTTTGGCTTGCATGATTCTAAAAACGCAGGGATAGGAAAAACACCGGAATAGGATAGGAATGCGCATGGTAAACACAGCATTTGTAAACACATGATTTCTGTCAACTTGGGTGTTTGGTTTACAGGAATTGGAAGAGCAGAGGAATGCAAAGAAACATGGCCAAAATAAAGTGAAACCATGTGAAAGTGTGTACAGTTAGAATGTTATTCTGCCAATATTGCACTTGGTCTTGTTTTCATGCATAGGATTTTGAAAAGTAGCTCCAGGTGGATGTTTTGCTTCATTCCTTTCAACAAAATGCATGAATAATTGAATAGTAGAGTGCCATTGGAAAAATTCCCTATTGCTATGTTTTTCTGTCGAACCAAAATAGCCCTAATGGATCGACATGAATGTATAGTAATAAGTGATGCAACAAGTGTACAACCTCTTTGCCGTAGCCGTGTCGACCTCAGCATCATTGGGTTGGTCGCTGAAGCAGTTGAGGCAGAGGTGGCTGTCGGAGGTGTGGAGGATGATCTGAGGAATCTGTAGACGGCGTCCAGGGCACTGCTCTGTTGTGATGGTTCATTCTGTCGTTGGAGCAGCCCCGGTGAGCCGTAAGACGTCAAGGCTGAAGCAGCACAAGATAGACATTGTCAATCTCAAGTGGGATTATAATAGCATCTCCAATAGATGATGTAAAATAGATGTAAAATTTACATCACCAAAAACCACCTGACTACAACAGATGAGGTAAAAACTGTTGACTCTGAACTTAACTGTCGAAACTGAAATTTACTGTGGAATCTGAATGTTACTGTAGAAACTGAACGCAATGGTAGGAGAGAGGCACTTGACATGTAGTTTAGGTAGGGCCTGCAGTTCATCTTCAACTTGCACCCCTCTGAGCCGCCAGCCACCACCGGCCGAACCGTCGGCCCCAGCGCCGCCTTGCCGCCCCGAAACAACTCCCCACCATCGGTCCGCCGCCGCCCCGACCAGCCCTATAGGCCCCCCGCCCCCACCCTGAACCCTAAGATAGATAGTGGGG
>LR738711.1:829264455-829385909 GCA_902687465.1 Secale cereale | reverse complement strand
CCCCCCCCCAAAAAAAACTCTCACGAACCCACACACTATATCTCTCTATGTTTGTATCTCTCTCACACAACCCCACGTAGGTGGTGTACGTATACAAGAAGAGAATAGGTGCACCGTACACGTACTCGCGCTTTGTGCCCAGCCACACCCGCGCGGGTACATGATGGAGCTCATTTCTGTACGAAATGGCAGCCCACGTGCTAATTTGAACGCGTGTAGTGGTTGTTTACCTACGGAGGTCGTGTACCACGTGTGCACAAAACAAAGTTCGACTTGATGCGTTGGCGCGTTATTTTTAAATAAAGTTATATCGCTCAATGGCACGTACACAAAATATAAAGGGATAATTGATTTTATGCCCCTAGTTGGGTCACACTCAGCAAGTTTACCCCTAGTTTCCGAAAAAACTTGTTCCTTCCCAAACCACTTTGCTCCTCTTATGCTCTTGCCCTTCGACCGTTTCACCATCACTTTGTAAACTTCATAAAAAAGTCATACTAACTCAGAAAAATTCAAATAAGATATCAAAATGTTCAGAAAAGCGTCACCTATATGTGCATGTCATTTGCATTCATGAAAAAAGTGTTGGCCAATCCCCATCTCAGTTTTAGCTCATATGATCTTAGCATGAACAGTAAAATCTAAAACAATTCAAAACATTCTAAAAAAAATTGGTGGCAAACTTTGACCAATGTTTTGAGTGCTTGCCAAGTTTCATAAGGGAATGACATTTGTGGAAGTCGTGTTTTATTCATGTAAACAGAATAACAATTATTCTCTCACTTAAATGAATAACATTATTGCAATAAACATGATCCAATCTTGTTCATGCTCAACGCAAACACCAAATAACATTTATTTTAGGTTTAACACTAATCCCGAAAGTACTGGGAGTGTGCGATGATGATCATATCAATATTGGAACTACTTCCAACACACATCATCATCTCACCCTCAACTAGTCTCCGTTTATTCTGCAACTCCTGTGTCGAGTTACTAATCTTAGCAACCAAACAAGTATCAAATACCGAGGGGCTACTATGGACACTAGTGAGGTACACATTATCAATATGTATATCAAGTATACCTTTGTTCACTTCACCATCCTTCTTATCCGCCAAATATTCGAGGAACTTCCGCTTCCAGTGACCATTTCTTTTGCAGTTAGAAGCACTCAGTTTCGGGCTTAGGTCTAGTTTTGGGCTTCTTCACGGGAGTGACAACTTGCTTACCATTCTTCTTGAAGTTCCCTTTCTTCCCCTTGCCCTTTTCTTGAAATTAATGGTCTTGTTAACCATCAACAATTGATGCTCTTTCTTGATTTCTACCTTCGTTGATTTCAGCATCACGAAGAGCTCGGGAATCGTTTTCGTCATCCCTTGCTTATTATAGTTCATCACGAAGTTCCAGTAACTTGGTGATAGTGACTAGAGAAATCTGTCAATCACTATCTTATCTGGAAGATTAACTCCCACTTGATTCAAGTGATTGTATTACTCAGACATTCTGAGCACATGCTCATTGGTTGAGCTATTCTCCTCCATCTTGTAGGCAAGGTACTTGTCAAAGGTCTCATACCTCTCGACACGTGCATGAGTCTGAAATACTATTTTCAACTCTTGGAACATCTCATATGCTCTGTGGCGTTCAAAACGTTTTTGAAGTCCCGGTTCTCAGCTGTAAAGCATGGCGCACTAAACGATCAAGTAGTCATCATACCGAGCTTGTCAAATGTTCATAACGTCTGCATCTGCTCATGCAATAGTTTTGTCACCTAGCGGTGCATCAAGGACATAATACTTCTGTGCATCAATGAGGATAATCCTCAGATCACGGACCTAGTCCGCGTCATTGCTACTAACATCTTTCAACTTAGTTTTCTCTAGGAACATATCAAAAACATAGGGGAGCTATAATGCGAGCTATTGATCTACAACGTAATTTGCAACTACTATCAAGACTAAGTTCATGATAAATTAAAGTTCAATTAATCATATTACTAAAGAACTCCCACTTAGATAGACATCCCTCGAGTCATCTAAAGGATCACGTGATCCAAATCAACTAAACCATGTCCGATCATCGCATGAGATGGAGTAGTTTTCCATGGTGAACATCTTATGTTGATCATATCTACTATAGGATTCACGCTTGACCTTTTGGTCTCCAGTGTTCCGAGGCCATGTATGTACATGTTAGGCTCGTCAAGTTTAACCCAAGTATTCTTCATGTGCAAAACTGTCTTACACCCGTTGTATTTGAATGTAGAGATTATCACACCCGATCATCATGTGGTGTCTCGGCACGACGAACTGTCGCAACAGTGCATACCCAGGGAGAACACTTGTACCTTGAAATTTTGTAAGGGATCATCTTATAATTCTACTGCCGTACTAAGCAAAATAAGAAGCATAAAAAGGTAAACATCACATGCAATCAAAATATGTGACATGATATGGCCATCATCATCTTGTGCTTTTGATCTCCATCCCCAAAGCACCGTCATGATCTCCATCATCACCGGCTTGACACCATGATCTTCATCGTAGCATCGTGGTCTTCTCGCCAACTATTGCTACTACTACTACTATCGCTAACTCATAGTGATAAAGTAAAGCAATTACATGGCTTTCACAATTCATACAATAAGGAGACAACCATAAGGCTCCTGTCGGTTGCCGATAATTTACAAAACATGATCATCTCATACATTAACGTATAAATCATCACGTCTTCACCATATCGCATCACAACATGCCCTGCAAAAACAAGTTAGACGTCCTCTACTTTGTTGTTGCAAGTTTTACGTGGCTGCTACGGACTTAGCAAGAACCGTTCTTACCTACGCATCAAAACCACAACGATTTTTCATCAAGTGTGTTGTTTTAACCTTCAACAAGGACCGGGCGTAGTCACACTCGATTCAACTAAAGTGAGAGAGACAAACACCCGCCGGTCACCTTTAAGCAACGAGTACTTGTAATGGTGAAACCAGTCTCGCGTAAGCGTACGTCGGTCCGGGCCGCCTCATCTCACAATAACGCCGAATCAAAGTATGACATGCTAGTAAGCAGTATGACTATTATCGCCCACAACTCATTGTGTTCTACTCGTGCCTATCATCTACGCATAGACCTGGCTCATGATGCCACTGTTGGGGAACGCAGCATGCAATTTCAAAAAAAAATCGTACGATCGCGCAAGATCTATCTAGGAGATGCATAGCAACGAGAGGGAGAGTATATCTTCGTACCCTTGAAGATTGCAAAGCGGAAGCATTTATCAACGCGATTGATGTAGTCGTACACCTTCACGATCCGTCCCGATCAAGTACCGAACGTACGGCACCTCTGCGTTCAGCACACGTTCAGCTCGATGACATCCTCACCTTCTTGATCCATCAAGACGGGTGAAGTAGTAGATGAGTTCCGACAGCATGACAGCATGGTAACGGTTGGGGGTGAAGAACAATCTCCGCAGGGCTTCGCCAAGCACTACAGAAACTAGACGGAGGAGAAACTAGAGGGACGGACTTGCCGGCACACGGCTTGGTGTATCTTGATGTGTATTGGGTGCTATCCCTGCCCCTCTATTTATATGTTGAGCCCTGGGGTCGAAACTTGGAGCAAAAGCCTCCTCACAGTCGGTTTTTCCCGAAAGGCAAGAGTCACACTCGGACTCCAGGGCTAGACGCCAGGGTTCCCCGCGTCTACCCCCTAGACGCCAGGATTTCCGGTGTCTAGCCTCTGGTCTCCGCAAAACTTCCTTTTAAACTTTCCAAAAGCCTCGTGGGCTTTCCCTTTGGCCAAAATAAAGTGTTCCCGTACCCAAACATTTCGGTAAACATCCGGAACCCCTTCCGGTGAGTTCCAGAACCCTCCGGAGGCCAAACACTATTATCCCATATATTAATCTTTATCTTCGGACCATTCGGGAGTTCCTCGTCATGTCCGTGATCACATCCGGGACTCCGAACAATATTCGGTCACCAACATACATAACTCATATACTACTATATCGTCAACGAACGTTAAGCATGCGGAACCTACGGATTCGAGAACTATGTAGACATGACTGAGACATCTCTAGGGTCAACAACCAATAGACGAATCTGGATGCCCATATTGGCTCCTACATATTCTACGAAGATCTTCATCGGTCGAACCGCATAACAACATATGTTGTTCCCTTTATCATCGGTATGTTACTTGCCCGAGATTCGATCGTCGGGATCATCATACTGATACGTCTCCAACGTATCTGTAATTTTATATTCTTCCATGCTATTATTTATGATGTTTTGGATGTTTAATGGGCTTTGTTATACACTCTTATATTATTTTTGGGACTAACCTATTAACCCAAAGGCCCACTCCAGATTGTTGTTTTTTTGCCAATTTCAGGGTTTTACAGAAAAGGAATATCAAACGGAGTCCAAACGGAATGAAACTTCGGGAGAGATATTTTTGGAGCAAAATACGCCCGGGAGACTTAAGAACCACGGAATAGGGCCGACGTGGCGTCCATGAGGGTGGGGGCGCCCCCCCCCCTACAGGGCGCGCCCCCTGCCTCGTGGGACCCGCGTCTGGCCCCCGGTGCCCTCCTTCCTCCTATATATACCTACATACCCCGAAAATATCAGAAGAGGAGAGAAAACCCTAGTTCCACCGCCGCAACCTTCTGTACCCGTGAGATCCCATCTTGGGGCCTGTTTCGGAGCTCCGCTGGAGGGGGATCTACCACAGAGTGCTTCTACATCATCATCATCGCCTCACCATGAGTTGTGAGTAGTTTACCAGAGACCTTCGGGTCCATAGTTAGTATCTAGATGGATTCTTCTCTCTCTTTGGATCTCAATACCAAGTTCTCCTCGGTCTTCGAGGAGATCTATTCGATGTATTCTCTTTTTGCGGTGTGTTTGTCGAGATCCGATGAATTGTGGGTTTATGATCAGGATTATCTATGAGAAGTATTTGGTTCTTTTCTGAACTCTTTTATGTATGATTATAATATCCATGCAAGTCTCTTCGAATTATTGGTTTGGTTTGGCCTACTAGATCTATAGTTCTTGCAATGGGAAAACTGCTTGGCTTTGGGTTCAATCTTGCGGTGTCCTTTCCCAGTGACAGTTGGGCAGCAAGGCACGTATTGAATTTTTTCCCTCGAGGATAAAAAGATGGGGTTTATATCATGTTATTTGAGTTTATCCCTCTACATCATGTCATCTTGCTTAAGGCGTCACTCTGTTCTTATGAACTTAATACTCTAGATGCATGTTGGATAGCGGTCGATGTGTGGAGTAATAGTAGTAGATGCAGAATCGTTTTGGTCTACTTGTTTCGGACGTGATGCCTATATATAATGATCATGCCTAGATAGTCTCATAATTATTCGCTTTTCCATCAATTGCTCGATAGTAATTCGTTCACCCACCATAGAATTCTTCTATCATGAGAGAAGCCACTAGAGAAACCTATGGCCCCCGGGTCTATTCTCAACATATCAATCTACAATCTACTTTACTTTTCCGTTTTTTACTTTCTGTTCTTATATCCAAAAAATACCAAAAATATCAAACTATCATCTCTATCAGATCTCACTTTCGTAAGTGACTAAAAAGGGATTGACAACCCCTTATCACATTGGCTGCAAAGTTCTTATTTGTTTGTGCAGGTGCGAGGGACTCGCGCGTGGTCTCCTACTGGATTGATACCTTCGCTCTCAAAAACTGAGGGAAATACTTACGCTACTGTGCTGCATCACCCTTTCCTCTTCGAGGGAATACAACGCAAGCTCAAGAAGTAGCAAGAAGAATTTCTAGCGCCGTTGCCGGGGAAGCTTACGCAAAAGTCATATGCCAAGTACCTATCACAAACCCTTATCCTTCGCATTACATTTATTTGCCTCTCGTTTTCCTCTCCCCCACTTCACCCTTGTCGTTTTATTTCCCTTCTTCTTCCGTGTGTTTACCGTTCGTTTGCCTCTCGTTTGCTTGTGTTGCTATGTGCCCTCAATTTGCTTGCATGTTTGCTTGCTAAAAATCTCTCGATATGGATCCACTTAAAGTGTTCTACTTGGATCATCTTTGATCCTTATGATGCTCGTGTTGAAACCCCAACTAGCCTAGTTGATGGGAAATCTTTAGATGAGCATGCTCATTTTGTGCGTCACCGTTTGTCTGAAAAGGGGACACTCTTGTGGGATCAAATAAACAGATTGATGTGTTATGCTTGGAATCTTTGTGAAATTTGTGATTTTACTTGTTGCTCTAGGAACCCTAAAAAACACCTCCCCTACCTATGTGAGTTTAATGATAATGAATTCTTATCTTCTTATGCAAAGGGTGTTTATAGTTACTACGATATCGAACAAATTGAAGAATTTGTTGCTTTTAAGGGTGCTTATGAAGTTTCTTCTTTGATTGAAAAGTATGATATTACTCTCTACGAATCTGAAATTTTTGACATACTTAAATATTGCTTTGAAAACTATGCTCATAATGTCTATATCAAAGAATTCATTGAAAGAATGACCGCTGCTTTGAAAGAAAATAATGATATGCATGAATCTATAGATAATTATGATTCCGATGATTTGATTGAAATATCCCTTGATGAACATGATGCTTGCTATTCTTGTGGCCATGATGCCAATATTTATGAAGATGAATTTGTTATAGTTCCTTATGTTAAACATGAGATCGTTGCTATTGCACCCATACTTGATAGTTCCTTCAATGAAAAGCATGATTTCAATGATGTTATTATAAATTCTCTTAATGTCAATTGTGTTAATGATATGCAAAACCTCAAGCTTGGGGATGCTAGTTTTGCTATGACTTCTACTTGTTGCAATGATCATGGTTGGGGTGATTCTTCTTACGATCTTGATAATTTATTTAAACCCCGTGATGAATATGAGATTGATAATAATGTTTGCTAGATTATTAAAAGTGGGCTTGGAGAGGTCACGACTTTAGTTAATGTTGATCCCACTATTTTGGAAGAGTGTCAACTTCGTATGCATGTGGATCGTGTTGAGAATATTTTTTGTGATGGCTATGTTGTTGAATTTGCTTATGATCCTACATGCAATTATTATGAGAGAGGAAAATATGGTCGTAAAAATTTTCATATTATTAATTTACCTCTCGTTATGTTGAGATTGCTATTGTTTCTTTCTTCTTCCTTGCATATGCTAGAAATTGATTGCCTTGATAGTTTGTTTGCGTATAAAATGCCTATGCATAGGAAGTATGTTAGACTTAGATGTGTTTGTCACATGTTTTATGATGCTCTCTTTGCTTCAATCCTTATCTTTCATGTGAGCACCATTGAAATCTCAAGCCGATCTTAATGGCTATAAAGCAAGAGCTTGTTGGGAGGCAACCCAATTTTATATTTTTTGTTTTTGCTTCTGTTTAGGAATAAATATTGCATCTAGCTTCTGTTTAGATGTGGTTTTGTGTTTTAATTAGTGTTTGTGCCAAGTAGAACCTTTGGGAAGACTTGTGTGAAGTTTATATGATCTTGCTGTGAAAAACAGAATCGTTGGCACTCGCTAGAATAGTCACCAGATTTTACTGGAGCGTGCTATTTAGCTGATTCTTTTTGCAGACGATTAATAGACAAATTCCTCACGTTTACCAATTTATTTCAATTTTTTGGAGTTACATAAGTATTTGAAAGTTACAGATTACTACAGACTGTTCTGTTTTTGATAGATTCTGTTTTTTGTGTGTTGTTTGCTTATTTGATGAATCTATGAGTAGTATTGGGGAATATGAATCATAGAGAAGTTGGAATACAGTAGGTTTAACACCAATATAAACAAAGAATGAGTTCATTACAGTACCTTTGAGTGGTGGTTTGTTTTCTTATACTAACGGAGCTCACAAGATTTTTGTCTAAGTTTTGTGTTGTGAAGTTTTCAAGTTTTGAGTATTGCTTTGATGGACTACGAAACAAAGAGTGGCAAGGGCCTAAGCTTGGGGATTCCCAAGGCACCCCAAGGTAAAATTCAAGGACAACCAAAAGCCTAAGCTTGGGGATGCCCTGGGAAGGCATCCCCTCTTTTGTCTTCATCTATCGGTAACTATACTCGGTACTATATTTGTATTCACTACATGATATGTGTTTTACTTGCAGCATCATGTATTATTTGAGTCTTTGCTTTTTAGTTTGCCACAATTATCCTTGCTGGACACACCTATTTGAGAGAGATAAATATGGCCTAGGAATTGTTAGAACACTCTATGTGCTTCACTTATATCTTTTGAGTTAAATAGTTTGCTCTAGTGCTTCACTTATATCTTTTAGAGCACGGTGGTAATTTTCTTTTTTAGAAATTGTTGATCTCTCATGCTTCACTTAGATCCTTTTGAGAGTCTATTAAAACAGCATGGTAATGTACTTCGGCTATAAAACTAGCCTTAACATGATAGGCATCCAAGATGAATGTAGTAAAAACTTGCATACTAAGTGCATTGAATATGATGAGAAGTTGGATGCTTGATAATTGTTTTGAGATATGAGGATAATGATATTAGAGTCATGCTAGTGGAGTTATTATGAAAGTGAGAAATACTTGTTTTAAAGTTAGTGATTCCCGTAGCATGCACGTATGGTGAACCGCTATGTGACGAAGTTAGAGCATGAGGTATTTGTAGAGTGGCATCCTTTGTGTGGAGGTTGGGGGCGCACGATGGTTAGCTCCTACCAACCTCCCCCCTAGGAGCATGCGTTGATTGCTTTGTTTTGATGACTCGTAAATTTTTGCAATAAGTATATGAGTTCTTATGACTAATGTTGAGTCCATGGATTATACGCACCCTCACCCTTCCACCATTTCTAGCCTCTCTTGTACCACGCAACTTTCGCCGATACCATACACCCACTATATACCTTCCTCAAAACAGCCACCATATATCTTCCTCAAAACAGCCACCACATATCTTCCTCAAAACAGCCACCATACCTACCTATCATGGCATTTTCATAGCCATTCCGAGATATATTGCCATGCAACTTTCCACCATTCCGTTCATATGACACGCTTCTTATTGTCATATTGCCATGCATGATCATGTAGTTGACATCGTATTTGTGGCAAAGCCACCATGCATAATTTTTCATACATGTCACTCTTGATTCATTGCACATCCCGGTACACCGCCGGAGGCATTCATATAGAGGCATACTTTGTTCTAGTATCGAGTTGTAATATCGAGTTGTAAATCAATATAAGTGTCATGATCATCATTATTAGAGCATTGTCCCATGTGAGGAAAGGCCAAACAAAAGAAAAGGCCCCTCCAAAAAAGAAAAAAAAAAGAAAGAAAAAAAAAGAGAAAAAAAATAAAAGAAAAAGGGACAATTGCTACTATCTTTTTCCACACTTGTGCTTCAAAGTAGCACCATGTTCTTCATGATAGAGAGTCTCATGTTTAGTCACTTTCATATACTAGTGGGAATTTTCATTATAGAACTTGGCTTGTATATTCCAACGATGGGCTTCCTCAAATGCCCTAGGTCTTCGTGAGCAAGCAAGTTGGATGCACACCCACTTAGTTTCTTTTGTTGAGCTTTCATACATATTTAGCTCTAGTGCAGCCGTTGCATGGCAATCCCTACTCACTCACATTGATATCTATTGATGGGCATCTCCATAGCTCGTTGATACGCCTAGTCGATGTGAGACTATCTCCCTCCTTTTTGTCTTCTCCACAACCACCACTCTATTCCACATAGTGATATATCCATGGCTCACACTCATGTATTGTGTGAAAGTTGAAAGGTTTGAAAGAATAGAGGATGAAAACAAGTGCTTGGCTGAAACCGAGGTTGTGCATGATATGAATATTTTGTGTGATGAAGAGGGAGCATAGCCAGACTATATGATTTTGTAGGGATAACTTTCTTTAGCCATAGTATTTTGAGAAGACATGATTGCTTTGTTAGTAAGCTTGAAGTGTTATTATTTCTTATGTCAATATAGAATTTTGTCTTGAATCTTTCACATCTAAACATTCATGCCACAATAAAGAAACTACATTGAAAATTATGTTGGTTAGCATTCCACATCAAAAATTCTGTTTTTTATCATTTACCTACCCGAGGACGAGCAGGAATTAAGCTTGGGGATGCTTGATACGTCTCCAACGTATCTATAATTTTTCATTGTTCCATGCTATTATTTATGATGTTTTGGATGTTTAATGGGCTTTGTTATACACTTTTATATTATTTTTGGGACTAACCTATTAACCCAAAGGCCCACTTCATATTGTTGTTTTTTGCCTATTTCAGGGTTTTACAGAAAAGGAATATCAAACGGAGTCCAAACAGAATGAAATTCGGGAGAGATATTTTTGGAGCAAAATACACAAGGGAGACTTGAGAACCACGGAATAGGGCTGACATGGCGTCCACGAGGGTGGGGGCGCCCCCCCTACAGGGCGCACCCCCTGCCTCGTGGGCCCCACGTCGGGCCCCCGGTGCCCTCCTTCCTCCTATATATACCTACGTACCCCGAAAACATCTAGAGAGGAGAGAAAACCCTAGTTCCACCGCCGCAACCTTCTGTACCCGTGAGATCCCATCTTGGGGCCTGTTTCGGAGCTCCGCTGGAGGGGGGATCTACCACGAAGTGCTTCCACATCATCATCATCGCCTCACCATGAGTTGTGAGTAGTTTACCAGAGACCTTCGGGTCCATAGTTAGTATCTAGATGGCTTTTTATCTCTCTTTGGATCTCAATACCAAGTTCTCCTCAGTCTTCGAGGAGATCTATTCGATGTAATCTCTTTTTGTGGTGTGTTTGTCGAGATCCGATGAATTGTGGGTTTATGATCAAGATTATCTATGAGAAATATTTGGTTCTTTTCTGAACTCTTTTATGTATGATTATAATATCCTTGCAAGTCTCTTTGAATTATTGGTTTGGTTTGGCCTACTAGATCTATAGTTCTGGAAATGGGAGAAGTGCTTGGCTTTGGGTTCAATCTTGCGGTGTCCTTTCTCAATGACAGTAGGGGCAGCAAGGCATGTATTGTATTGTTGCCATCGAGGATAAAAAGATGGGGTTTATATCATGTTATTGGAGTTTATCCCTCTACATCATGTCATCTTGCTTAAGGCGTTACTCTATTCTTATGAACTTAATACTCTAGATGCATGCTGGATAGCGGTCGATGTGTGGAGTAATAGTAGTAGATGCAGAATCGTTTCGTTCTACTTGTTTCGGACGTGATGCCTATATATAATGATCATGCCTAGATAGTCTCATAATTATTCGCTTTTCTATCAATTGCTAAATAGTAATTCGTTCACCCACCGTAGAATTCTGCATCATGAGAGAAGCCACTAGAGAAACCTATGCCCCCCGGGTCTATTCTCAACATATCAATCTACAATCTACTTTACTTTTCCATTTTTTTCTTTCTGTTCTTATATCCAAAAATACCAAAAATATCAAACTATCATCTCTATCGGATCTCACTTTCATAAGTGACCGTAAAGGGATTGACAACCCCTTATCGCGTTGGCTGCGAAGTTCTTATTTGTTTGTGCAGGTGCGAGGGACTCGTGCGTCGTCTCCTACTGGATTGATACCTTGGTTCTCAAAAACTAAGGGAAATACTTATGCTATTGTGTTGCATCACCCTTTCCTCTTCGAGGGAATACAACGCAAGCTCAAGAAGTAGCACATACCTAGTTCAATCTCGTTACCGGCAAGTCTCTTTACTCGTTCTGTAATACATCATCTCGTGACTAACTCATTAGTCATTTGCTTGCAAGGCTTATTATGATGTCTATTACCGAGAGGGCCCAAAGATACCTCTCCGACACTCGGAGTGACAAATCCTATTATCGATCTATGCCAACTCAACAAACACCTTCGGAGACACCTGTAGAGCATCTTTATAGTCACCTAGTTACATTGTGACGTTTGATAGCACACAAGGTGTTCCTCTGGTATTCGGGAGTTGCATAATCTCATAGACAGAGAAACATGTATAAGTCATGAAGAAAGCAATAGCAATAAAACTAAACGATCATTATGCTAAGCTAACGGATGGGTCTTGTCCATAACATCATTCTCCTAATGATGTGATCTTGTTCATCAAATGACAACACATGTCTATGGTTAGGAAACTCAACCATCTTTGATTAACGAGCTAGTCTAGTAGAGGCATACTAGGGACACTCTGTTTTGTCTATGTATTCACACATGTACTAAGTTTCCGGTTAATACAATTCTAGCATGAATAATAAACATTTATCATGATATAAGGAAATATAAATAACAACTTTGTTATTGCCTCTAGGGCATATTTCTTTCAGTCTCCCACTTGTACTAGAGTCAATAATCTAGTTCACATCGCCATGTGATTTAACATCGATAGTTCACATCATCATGTGATTAACACCCATAGTTCACATCTCCATGTGACCAACATCCAAAGGGTTTACTTGAGTCAATAATCTAGTTCACATCTCCATGTGGTTAACACCCAAAGAGTACTAAGGTGTGATCATGTTTTGCTTCGTGAGAGAAGTTTAGTCAGCGGGTCTGTCACATTCAGATCCGTATGTATTTTACAAATTTTTATGTCTACAATGCTCTGCGTGTAGCTATTGTTGGGGAACGTAGTATTTCAAAAAAATTCCTACGCACACGCAAGATCATGGTGATGTATAGCAACAAGAGGGGAGAGTGTCATACACGTACCCTCGTAGACCGTAAGCGGAAGTGTTATGACAACGCGGTTGATGTAGTTGTACGTCTTCACGATCGACCAATCCTAGTACCAAACGTACGACACCTCCGTGATCTGCACATGTTCAGCTCGATGACGTCCCACGAACTCACGATCCAGTAGAGCTTTGAGGGAGAGTTCCGTCAGCATGACGACGTGATGACGGTGATGATGATGTTACCGACGCGGGGCTTCGCCTAAGCACTACAACGATATAATCGAGGTGTGTTTCTGTGGAGGGGGGCACCGCACATGACTAAAAGATCAATGATCAACTTGTGTGTCTATGGGGTGCCCCCCACCCCCGTATATAAAAGAGTGGAGGAGGGGGAGGGGCCGGCCCTCTATGGCACGCCCTAGGAGGAATCCTACTCCCACCGGGAGTAGGAATCCCCCCCTTCCAATAGTAGGAGTAGGAGGGAAGGAAGGAGGGGAGAGGAGGAAGGAAAAGGGGGCGCCCCCCCCCTTCCTTGTCCAATTCGGACTAGAGGGGGAGGAGGCGCGTGGCCAGCCCTAGATGCCCCTTCCTCTCTCTTCCAAGGCCCATGAGGCCCACTTCACTCCCCGGGGGGTTCCGGTAGCCCCCCCCCCCATCCGGTACTCCGGTAAATGCCTGAAACCATCCGGAACCTTTCCGATGTCCAAACATAGGATTCCAATATATCAATCTTTATGTCTCGGACATTCCAAAACTCCTTGTCATGTTCGTGATCATATCCGGGACTCCGAACTACCTTCGGTACATGAAAGCTCACAAACTCATAATAGCAATCGTCACCAAACGTTAAGCGTGCAGACCCTACAGGTTCGAGAACTATGTAGACATGACTGAGACTCATCTCAAATCAATAACCAACAGCGGAACCTGGATGCTCATATTGGTTCCTACATATTCTACGAAGATCTTATCGGTCAAAACCGCATAACAATATACGTTGTTCCTTTTGTCACTGGTATGTTAGTTGCCCGAGATTCGATCGTCGGTATCATCATACCTAGTTCAATCTCATTATCGGCAAGTCTCTTTACTCGTACCATAATACATCATCTCATGACTAACTCATTAGTCGTTTAATTGCAAGGCTTATTACGATGTGTATTACCGAGAGGGCCCAAAGATACCTCTCTCACCCTCGGAGTGACAAATCATATTCTTGATCTATATCTATGCCAACACCACGAACACCTTCGGAGACACCTATAGAGAATCTTTATAATCACACAGTTACGTTGTGATGTTTGATAGCACACAAGGTGTTCCTCCGGTATTCGGGAGTTGCACAATCTCATAGTCATAGGAACATGTATAAGTTATGAAGAAAGCAATAGCAATAAAACTAAACGATCATGGTGCTAAGCTAACGGATGGGTCTTGTCCATCACATCATTCTCCTAATGATGTGATCCCGTTGATCAAATGACAACTCATGTCTATGGTTAGGAAATATAACCATCTTTGATCAATGAGCTAGTCTAGTAGAGGCATACTAGGGACACTCTGTTTTGTCTATGTATTCACACATGTACTAAGTTTCCGGTTAATACAATTCTAGCATGAATAATAAACATTTATCATGATATAAGGAAATACAAATAACAACTTTATTATTGCCTCTAGGGCATATTTCCTTCAGTCTCCCACTTGCACTAGATTCAATAATCTAGTTCACATCGCCATGTGATTTAATATCGATAATTCACATCGTTATGTGAATAACACCCATAGTTCACATCGCCATGTGACTAACACCCAAAGGTTTTACTAGACTCAATAATCTAGTTCACATCGCCATGTGATTAACACCCAAAGAGTACTAAGGTGTGATCATGTTTTGCTTCGTGAGAGAAGTTTAGTCAGCGGGTCTGTCACATTCAGATCCGTATGTATTTCGCAAATTTCTATGTCTACAATGCTCTGCATGGAGCTACTCCATCTAATTGCTCCCACTTTCAATACGCATCCAGATTGATACTTAGAGTCATCTGGATTATTGTAAGGCTTGCATCGACGTAACTCTTTACGACGAACTCTTTATCACCTCCATAATCGAGAAACATTTCCTTAGTCATCCAGTAACTAAGGATAATTTTGACCGCTGTCCAGTGATCTACACCTGGATCACTATTGTACCTCCTTGCCAAACTCACGGCAAGGTACAAAACAGGTTTGGTACACAGCATGGCATACTTTATAGAACCTATGGCTGAGGCATAGGGAATGACTTTCATTCTTTCTATATCTTCTGCCGTGGTCGGGTTTTGAGTCTTACTCACCTTCATACCTTATAACTCAGGCAAGAACTGCTTCTCTGACTGATCCCTTTTTGAACTACTTCAAAATCTGTATCAACGTATGTACTAATCAAAAGTCTTATCAAGCGTCATGATCTATCTCTATAGATCTAGGTGCCTGATATGTAAGCAGCTTCACCAAGGTCTTTTATTGAAAAACTCCTTTAAAACAATCCTTTATGCTTTCCAGAAAATTCTACATCATTTCCGATCAACAATATGTCATTCACATATACTTATCAAAAATGTTGTAGTGCTCCCACTCACTTTCCTGTAAATACAGGCTTCACCGTAAGTCTGTATAAAACTATATGCTTTGATCAACTTATCAAAGCGTATATTCCAACTCCGAGATGCTTGCACCAGTTCATAGATGGATCGCTGGAGCTTGCACATTTTTGTTAGCACCTTTAGGATTGACAAAACCTTCTGGTCGCATCATATACAACTCTTCTTTAATAAATCCATTAAAGAATGCAGATTTGTTATCCATTTGCCAGATTTCATAAGATGCGACAATTGCTAACATGATTCGGACAGACTTAAGCATCGCTACGAGTGAGAAAATCTCATCGTAGTAAACACCTTGAACTTGTCGAAAATCTTTCGCAACAAGTCGAGCTTTGTAGATAGTAACATTACCATCGGCGTCAGTCTTCCTCTTAAAGATCCATTTATTTTAAATGGGTTGTCGATCATCGGGCAAGTTAACCAAAGTCCACACTTTGTTCTCATACATGGATCCCATCTCAGATTTCATGGCCTCAAGCCATTTTGCAGAATCTGGGCTCATCATCGCTTCCTCATAGTTTGTAGGTTCATCATGGTCTAGTAACATGACTTCCAAGACTGGGTTGCCGTACCACTCTGGTGTGGAACGTACTCTGGTTGACCTACGAGGTTCAGTAGTAACTTGATCCAAAGTTCCATGATCATCATCATTAGCTTCCTCATAGATTGGTGTAGGAATCACTAGAACTAGTTTATGTGATGTACTACTTTCCAATTCGGGAGAAGGTACATTTACCTCATTAATTTCCACTTTCCTCCCACTCACTTCTTTAGAGAGAAACTCCTTCTCTAGAAAGTATCCATTTTTAGCAATTAATATCTTGCCTTTGGATCTATGATAGAAGGTGTACCCAACAGTCTCCTTTGGGTATGCTATGAAGACACATTTCTCCGACTTGGGTTCGAGCTTATCAGGTTGAAGCTTTTTCACATAAGCATCGCAGCCCCAAACTTTAAGAAACAACAACTTTGGTTTCTTGCCAAACCATAGTTCATAAGGCGTCGTCTCAACGGATTTAGATGGTGCCCTGATTTAATGTGAAAGCAGCTGTCTCTAATGCATAAACCAAAACGATAGTGGTAAATCTATAAGAGACATCATAGATCGCACTAAATCTAATAAAGTACGGTTACGACGTTCGGACACACCATTACGATGTGGTGTTCCGGGTG
Source organism: Secale cereale (assembly GCA_902687465.1). NCBI lineage: Eukaryota > Viridiplantae > Streptophyta > Magnoliopsida > Poales > Poaceae > Secale > Secale cereale. The sequence goes on along the minus strand of LR738711.1, from coordinate 829,369,392 downwards.
GCTTGAGCTGTGAAACTATTCCACGTTGTTTTAAATGAAGACCAAACTCATAACTCAAATATTCGCCTCCGCGATCAGATTGTAGAAACTTAATTTTCTTGTTACGATGATTCTCTACTTCACTCTGAAATTCTTTGAACTTTTCAAATTTTTCAGACTTGTGCTTCATCAAGCAGATATGCCCATATCTGCTCAAATCATCAGTGAAGGTCAGAAAATAATGATACCTGCCGCGAGCCTCAACACTCAATGGTCCACATACATCAGTATGTATGATTTCCAACAAATCAGTTGTTCGCTCCATTGTTCCGGAGAACGGAGTTTTAGTCATCTTGCCCGTGAGGCCTGGTTCGTAAGCACCAAGTGATTCATAATCAAGTGATTCCAAAAGCCCATCACCATGGAGTTTCTTCATGCGCTTGACACCAATATGACCTAAACGGCAGTGCCACAAATAAGTTGCACTATCATTATCAACTTTGCATCTTTTGGCTTCCATATTATTAATATGTGTATTACTACGATTGAGATCCAACAAACTATTTCCATTGGGTGTATGACCATCGAAGGTTTTATTCATGTAAATAGAATAACAATTATTCTATGACTTTAAATGAATAATCGTATTGCAACAAACATGATCAAATCATATTCATGCTCAACGCAAATGCAAATAACATTTATTTAGGTTCTACACTAATCCTGAAAGTATAGGGAGTGTGCGATGATGATCATATCAATCTTGGAACCACTTCCAACACACATCGTCACTTCACCTTTAACTAGTCTCTGTTCATTCTGCAACTCTCGTTTTGAGTTACTAATTTTAGCAACTGAACCAGTATCAAATACCCAGGGGTTGTTATGAACACTAGTAAAGTACACATTAATATTCTGTATATCAAATATACCTTTGTTCACTTTACCGTCCTTCTTATCCGCCAAGTATCTAGGGCAGTTCCACTTCCAGTGACCATTTCCTTTGCAATAGAAGCACATAGTTTCAGGCTTGAGTTCAGCTTTGGGTTTCTTCACGGGAGTGACAACTTGCTTATCATTCTTCTTGAAGGTCCCCTTCTATCCCTTTATCTTTTCTTGAAACTAGTGGTCTTGTTAACCATCAACACTTGATGCTCTTTCTTGATTTCTACCTTCGCCGATTTCAGTATCACGAAGATCTCGGGAATTACTTTTGTCATCCCTTGCATATTATGGTTCATCACGAAGTTCTAGTAACTCGGTGATAGTGACTAGAGAACTTTGTCAATTACTATATTATCTGGAAGATTAACTCCCACTTAATTCAAGTAATTGTAGTACCCAGACAATCTGAGCACATGCTCACTGGTTGAGCTATTCTCCTCCATCTTGTAGGCAAAGTATTTGTCAGAGGTCTCATACCTCTCGACGCGGGCATGAGTATGAAATACTAATTTCAACTCTTGGAATATCTTATATGCTCCGTGGCGTTCAAAACATTTTTGAAGTCCCGGTTCTAAGCCCTAAAGCATGGTGAACTAAACTATTAAGTAGACATCATATTGAGCTTTGCCAAACGTTCATAACGTTTGCATCTGTTCCTGCAATAGTTTTGTCACCTAGCGGTGCATCAAGGACATAATACTTCTATGCATCAATGAGGATAATCCTCAGATCACGGACCTAGTCCGCGTAATTGCTACTAACATCTTTCAACTTAGTTTTCTCTAGGAACATATAAAAACATAGGGGAGCTATAACACAAGCTATTGATCTACAACACAATTTGCAAATACTATCAGGACTAAGTTCATGATAAATGAAAGTTCAATTAATCATATTACTTAAGAACTCCCGCTTAGATAGACATCCCTCTGGTCATATAAATGATCACATGATCCAAATCAACTAAACCATGTCCGATCATCACGTGAGATGGAGTAGTTTTCAATGGTGAACATCTTATGTTGATCAAATCTACTATATGATTCACGCTCGACCTTTTGGTCTCCAGTGTTCTGAGGCCATGTCTGTACATGCTAGGTTCGTCAAGTTTAACCCGAGTATTCTGCATGTTCAAAACTGTCCTACACCCAATGTATTTGAACGTAGAGCTTATCACACCCGATCATCATGTAGTGTCTCGGCACGACGAACTTTCGCAACGGTGCATACTCAGGGAGAACACTTGTACCTTGAAATTTTGTAAGGGATCATCTTATAATGCTACCGTCGTACTAAGAAAAATAAGATAAACATCACATGCAATCGAAATATGTGACATGATATGGCCATCATCATCTTGTGCTTTTGATCTCCATCTCCAAAGCATCGTCATGATCTCCATCGTCACCGGCTTGACACCATGATCTCCATCATCTTGATCTCTATCAACGTGTCATCACATGGTCGTCTCGCCAACTATTTCTCTTGCAACTATTGCTATCGCATAGCGATAAAGTAAAGCAATTATTTTGTGCTTGCATCTTATGCAACAAAGAGACAACCATAAGGGTTCTGCAAGTTGCCGATAACTTCAACAAAACATGATCATCTCATACAACAACTTATATCTCATCACATCTTGACCATATCAAATCACATCAAGCCCTGCAAAAACAAGTTAGACGTCCTCTACTTTGTTGTTGCAAGTTTTACGTGGCTGCTACGGGCTTCGCAAGACCCGTTCTTACCTACGCATACAAAACCACAACAATTTTTTGTCAAGTATGTGCTGTTTTAACCTTCAACAAGGACCAGGCGTATTCACACTCGATTCAGCAAAAGTGAGAGAGACAAACACCCGCCGGTCACCTTTAAGCAATGAGTGCTCACAACGGTGAAACCAGTCTCGCGTAAGCGTACGCGTAATGTCGGTTCGGGCCGCTTCATCTCACAATACCGATGAATCAAAGTATGACATGCTAGTAAGCAGTATGACTATTATCACCCACAACTCATTGTGTTCTACTCGTGCATATCATCTATGCATAGACCTGGCTCATGATGCCACTGTTGGGGAATGTAGTATTTCAAAAAAAAATATCCTACGCACAAGCAAGATCATGGTGACGTATAGCAACGAGAGGGGAGAGTGTTGTCCACGTACCCTCATAGACCGTAAGCGGAAGCGTTATGACAACGCGGTTGATGTAGTCGTACATCTTCACGATTGAACGATCCTAGTACCGAAGGTACGGCACCTCCGCGATCTGCACACGTTTAGCTCGGTGATGTCCCACGAACTCACGATCCAGTAGAGCTTCCACAGAGAGTTTCGCTAGCACGACGGCGTGATGATGGTGATGATGAAGTTACCAATGCAGGGCTTCGCCTAAGCACTGCAACGATAAAATCGAGATGTGTTTCTGTGGAGGGGGGCACCGCACACGGCTAAAAGATCAATGATCAACTTGTGTGTCTATGGGGTGCCCCCCACCCCCGTATATAAAGGAGTGGAGGAGGGGAGGGGCTGGCCCTCTATGGCGCGCCCTAGGAGGAATCCTACTCCCACCGGGAGTAGGAATCCCCCCTTCCAATAGTAGGAGTAGGAGGGAAGAAAGGAGGGGAGAGGAGGAAGAAAAGGGGGGCGCCCCCCCCCCCCTTCCTTGCCCAATTTGTACTAGAGGGAGAGGGGGCGCGCAGCCAGCCCTAGCTGCCCCCTCCTCTCTCTCCTAAGGCCCATGAGGCCCACTTCACTCCCAGGGGGGTTCCGGTAGCCCCCCGGTACTCCGGTAAATGCCCGAAACCATCCGGAACCATTCCGATGTCCAAACATAGGATTCCAATATATCGATCTTTATATCTCAGACATTCTGAGACTCCTTGTCATGTCTGTGATCATATTCGGGACTCCAAACTACCTGCGGTACATCAAAACTCATAAACTCATAATACCGATCGTCACCGAATGTTAAGCGTGCGGACCCTACGGGTTCGAGAACTATGTAGACATGACCGAGACTCATCTCACATCAATAACCAACAGCGGAACCTGGATGCTCATATTGGTTCCTACATATTCTACGAAGATCTTATCGGTCAAAACCGCATAACAATATACGTTGTTCCTTTTGTCATCGGTATGTTACTTGCCCGAGATTCGATCATCGGTATCATCATACGTAGTTCAATCTCGTTACCAACAAGTATCTTTACTCGTTCCGTAATAAATCATCTCATAAATAACTCATTAGTCGTTTTCTTGCAAAGCTTATTATGATGTGTATTACCGAGAGGGCCCAAAGATACCTCTGTGACACTTAGAGTGACAAGTCATATTCTTGATCTATGCCAACACCACGAAAACCTTTGGAGACACATGTAGAGCATATTTATAATCACCCGGTTACGTTGTGACGTTTGATAGCACACAAGGTGTTCCTCCGGTATTCGGGAGTTGCACAATCTCATAGTCATAGGAACATGTATAAGTTATGAAGAAAGCAATAGCAATAAAACTAAACGATCATAGTGTTAAGCTAACGGATGGGTCTTGTCCATCACATCATTCTCCTAATGATGTGATCCCGTTAATCAAATGACAACTCATGTCTATGGCTAGGAAACATAACCATCTTTGATCAATGAACTAGTCTAGTAGAGGCATACTAGGGACACTCTGTTTTGTCTATGTATTCACACATGTACTAAGTTTCCGGTTAATACAATTCTAGCATGAATAATAAACATTTATCATGATATAAGGAAATATAAATAACAACTTTATTAATGCCTCTAGGGCATATTTCCTTCAGCTACTCTAGCTAATTGCTCCCAGTTTCAATACGCATCCAGATTGATACTTATAGTCATCTAGATTAGTGTCAAAGCTTGCATCGGTGTAACTCTTTACGACGAACTCTTTATCACCTCCATAATTGAGAAACATTTCCTTAGTCCTCTAGTTACTAAGGATAATTTTGACCACTGTCCAGTGATCTACTCTTGGATCACTATTGTACCTCCTTGCCAAACTCATGGCAAGGTACACAACAGGTTTGGTACACAGCATCGCGTACTTTATAGAACCTATGGTTGAGGCATAGGGAATGACTTTCATTCTCTCTATATGTTTTTCCCGTGGTTGGGCTTTGAGTATTAATCAACTTCACACCTTACAAATTAGGCAAGAACTCCTCATCCATTTTGAACTACATCAAAATCTTATCAAGGTATGTACTAATCGAAAGTCTTATCAAGCGTCATGATCTATCTCTATAGGTCTTGGTGCCCAATATGCAAGCAGCTTCATCGAGGTCTTTTATTGAAAAACTCCTTTTTAAACAATCCTTTATGCTTTCGAGAAAATTCTACATCAATTCCGATCAACAATATGTCATTCACATATACTTATCAGAAATTTTGTAGTGCTCCCACTCACTTTCTTGTAAATACAGGCTTTACAGTAAGTCTGTATAAAACCATATGCTTTGATCACCTTATCAAAGCGTATATTCCAACTCCGAGATGCTTGCACCAGTCCATACATGGATCGATGGAGCTTGCACACTTTGTTAGCACCTTTAGGATCGACAAAACCTCTTGATTGCATCATATACGAATCTTCTTTCAGAAATCCATGCAGTTTTGACATCCATTTGCCATATTTCATAAGCATAAAATGCGGCAATTGCTAACATGATTCGGACAGACTTAAGCATCGCTACGGGTGAGAAAGTCTCATCGTAGTCAACTCCTTGAACTTGTCGAAAACCTTTCGCAACAAGTCGAGCTTTGTAGACGGTAACATTACCATCGGTGTCAGTCTTCCTCTTAAAGATCCATTTATTTTCAATGGCTTGTCGATCATCGGGCAAGTCAACCAAAGTCCACACTTTGTTCTCATACATGGATCCCATCTCAAATTTCATGGCCTCAAGCCATTTTGCGGAATCTGGGCTCAACATCGCTTCCCCATACTTCGTAGGTTCATCATCTTCTAGTAACATGACTTCCAGAATAGGGTTACCATACCACTATGGCGCGGAACATACTGTGGTTGACCGACGAGGTTCGGTAGTTACTTGATCCGAAGTTTCATGATCATCATCATTAGCTTCCTCACTAATTGGTGTAGGCATCACAAGAAAAAATTTCTGTGATGTGCTATTCTCCAATTCTAGAGAAGGTACAATTACCTAATCAAGTTCTACTTTCCTCCCACTCCTTTCGAGAGAAACTCCTTCGCTAGAAAGGATCCATTCTTAGCAACAAAAGTCTTGCCTTCGGATTTGTGATAGAAGATGTACCCAACAGTTTCTTTTGGGTATCCTATGAAGACACACTTCTCCGATTTGGGTTCGAGCTTATTAGGTTGAAACTTTTTCACATAAACATTGCAACCCCAAATTTTAAGAAACGACAACTTTGGTTTCTTGCCAAACCACAATTCATATGGTGTCGTCTCAACGGATTTAGATGGTGCTCTATTTAACGTAAATGCAACTGTCTCTAATGCATAACCCCAAAACAATAGTGGAAATTCGGTAAGAGACATCATATATCGCATCGTATCTAATAAAGTACGGTTATGACGTTCATACACACCATTACACTGTAGTGTTCCAGGTGGCGTGAGCTGTGAAACTATTCCACATTGTTTTAAATGAAGACCAAACTCATAACTCAAATATTTGCCTCCGCGATCAGATCGTAGAAACTTTATTTTCTTGTTATGATGATTCTCTACTTCACTCTGAAAATCTTTGAACTTTTCAAATGTTTTAGACTTGTGCTTCATCAAGTAGATATACCCATATCTGCTCAAAACATCAGCGAAGGTCAAAAAATAATGATACCCACCGCGAGCATCAACAGTCATTGGTCCGCGTACACCGGTATGTATTATTTCCAATAAGTCACTTGCTCGCTCCATTGTTTCGGAGAACTGAGTTTTAGTCGTCTTGCCCATGAGGCATGGTTCGCAAGCATCAAATGATTCATAATCAAGTGATTCCAAAAGTCCATCAACATGGAGTTTCTTCATGCGCTTTACACCAATATGACCTAAACGGCAGTGCTACAAGTACGTTGCGCTATCGTTATCAACTCTGCATCTTTTGGCTTCAATATTATGAATATGTGTATTACTATGATCGAGATTCAATAAAACATTCACCTTGGGTGTATGACCATAGAAGTTTTTATTCATGTAAACAGAATAACAATTATTCTCTCACTTAAATGAATAACTGTATTGCAATAAACACGATCCAATCTTGTTCATGCTCAACTCAAACACCAAATAACATTTATTTAGGTTTAACACTAATCCCGAAAGTACTGGGAGTGTGCGATGAAGATCATATCAATATTGGAACTACTTCCAAAACACATCATCATCTCACCCTCAACTAGTCTCCGTTTATTCTGCAACTCCTGTTTCGAGTTACTAATCTTAGCAACTGAACAAGTATCAAATACCTAGGGGCTACTATGAACACTAGTGAGGTACACATTATCAATATGTATATCAAGTGTACCTTTGTTCACTTCACCATCCTTCTTATCCACCAAATATTCGGGGAACTTCCGCTTCCAGTGACCATTTCTTTTGCAGTTAGAAGCACTAAGTTTCAGGCTTAGGTCTAGTTTTGGGCTTCTTCACGGGAGTGACAACTTGCTTACCATTCTTCTTGAAGTTCCCTTTCTTCCCCTTGCCCTTTTCTTGAAACTAGTGGTCTTGTTAACCATGAGCAATTGTTGCTCTTTCTTGATTTCTACCTTCGTTGATTTCAGCATAACGAAGAGCTCGGGAATCGTTTTCATCATCCCTTGCTTATTATAGTTCATCACGAAGTTCCAATAACTTGGTGATAGTGACTAGAGAACTCTGTCAATCACTATCTTATTCGGAAGATTAACTCCCACTTGATTAAAGTGATTGTATTACTCAGACATTCTGAGCACATGCTCATTGGTTGAGCTATTCTCCTCCATCTTGTAGGCAAGGTACTTATCAAAGGTCTCATACATCTCGACACGGGCATGAGTCTGAAATACTATTTTCAACTCTTGGAACATCTCATATCCACCATGGCGTTCAAAACATTTTTGAAGTCCCGGTTATCAGCTGTAAAGCATGGCACACTAAACTATCAAGTAGTCATCATATCGAGCTTGTCAAACGTTCATAACGTCTGATGCCTGCATCTGCTCCTGCAATTGTTTTGTCACCTAGCGGTGCATCAAGGACATAATACTTATGCAAATAAATGAGGATAATCCTCAGATCATGGACCTAGTCCGCGTAATTGCTACTAACATCTTTCAACTTAGTTTTCTCTAGGAACATATCAAAAACATAGGGGAGCTATAACGCGAGCTATTGATCTACAACATAATTTGCAAATACTATCAAGAATAAGTTCATGATAAATTAAAGTTCAATTAAACATATTACTAAAGAACTCCCACTTAGATAGACATCCCTCAAGTCATCTAAATGATCATGTGATCCAAATCAACTAAACCATGTCCGATCATCACATGAGATCGAGTAGTTTTCCATGGTGAACATCTTATGTTGATCATATCTACTATATGATTCACCCTCGACCTTTCGGTCTCTAGTGTTCCGAGGCCATGTATGTACATGCTAGGCTCGTCAAGTTTAACACGAGTATTCTGCATGTGCAAAACTGTCTTACACCCATTGTATTTGAACGTAGAGCTTATCACACCCGATCATCATGTGTTGTCTCGGCACGACGAATTGTCGCAACAGTGCATACTCAGGGAGAACACTTGTACCTTGAAATTTTGTAAGGGGTCATCTTATAATGCTACTGCCGTACTAAGCAAAATAAGAAGCATAAAAAGATAAACATCACATGCAATCAAAATATGTGACATGATATGGCCATCATCATCTTGTGCTTTTGATCTCCATCTCCAAAGCACCGTCATGATCTCCATCGTCACCGGCTTGACACCATGATCTTCATCGTAGCATCGTGATCGTCTCGCCAACTATTGCTACTACTACTATCTCTAACTCATAGTGATAAAGTAAAGCAATTACATGGCTTTCGCAATTAATACAATAAAGATACAACCATAAGGCTCCTGTCGGTTGCCGATAATTTACAAAACATGATCATCTCATACAATAATGTATAACTCATCACGTCTTGACCATATCACATCACAACATGCCCTGCAAAAACAAGTTAGACGTCCTCTACTTTGTTGTTGCAAGTTTTACGTGGCTGCTACGGGCTTAGCAAGAACTGTTCTTACCTACGCATCAAAACCACAACGATTTTTCGTCAAGTGGGCTAGTTTAACCTTCCACAAGGATCGGGCGTAGTCACACTCGATTCAACTAAAGTGAGAGAGACAGACACCCACCGATCACCTTTAAGCAACGAGTGCTTGCAATGGTGAAACCAGTCTCGCGTAAGCGTACGTTGGTCCAGGCCGCTTCATCTCACAATACCGCCGAATCAATGTATGACATGGTGGTAAGCAGTATGTAGCGACCCGACCCGAATGGATCAAGTCTCTGTGCTTAAGTGTCATCCCTGGATCGGTATGCTTACACACACAGTACTCGAGGATTTATAACAGAGGTAAATAACATGTATAAAGTAACGTAAATACTATTACCTCAATCAACATAGCGGATGTAACAAGGTTGTGGAGTTCCATCAACACCAATGACAAAGTTGAGTGTAGACAGTGCAACCCTAACGTAACACTTACTCATCGAATAATTCCTGCAACATGAGACGTTGCAGCCATGTAGGTCAGTACATTGAATATACTGGCAAATTCACACTGTAGAAGTAATGATGAACAATACCTACAACTACATGCATATTTGGCTGGTGGAGACTGTAAGGTTGTTTTTGCATAAAGCTGATTTTTTCCTACCACAAAGGAATGCATTTATTTAACTACTTTGTTAAATTTAAATCATAACAATTGAGAATGGTACCCCCATCTCAATCCCAAACCAAAGTCACTAGTAACCCAACAAATTAATTAAAATAGAGTGTTGAGATCAACAAATAATCTACTTCTAGATACTCAAAGATGTCCATAACCGGAGACACGGATACTCATGAATAGTTTTTACACTCTATAGAGGTTTGTGCACTTTTCCCCACAAGACTCGATCGCCTTCATTTAATTTTTCGCACTGCATGGTGTTTGAGAACAGGATGACCGAGACACAGTCTTTCAGAAGCATTTACTCTTTACCCTGGGTAGACCCGTACACCCACATCCGCTACATCTGCTAGTCTACCACTGAAAGAGGTCACACAACATACTCAACTATGCCAGAGCCCATAATGGCTTGTGGCTGCACATGGAAGTTTCTAGACATGAAAATATCATATGATCCCTTTGAGCCTAGGTGGCATTCCAACAGGGTGATCACACGGGTCCTCCGGGATCCCCTAGGACAACACTGGTTTCTCCAGGTGCCCAGCAACCACTGGGTGCTCCAGGGTGCCACAACCAATCCACCCAGATGTGTGTTAAAATTCCACCTTAAAGTTTCCCTTAAACATCACTCTCACATCTTTCATGAAACTCTCATACCAATCCACGTCTACGAGCATGGCTAAGCAATAATAACAAATAGTATACCCCCTTGGTTGATCTCAAGTCATTGGGTTCCTACCTCATGAACAACAAAGCATCATATTATGTAACCAGTCCTACTCATGCAAGTGTTTGAGGATAGAACTAATGCAATAAAACTGGATATTGGAAGGTATGATCAAAGTGTGAACTTGCCTTGTACTAACGATGTAGATGATTCGCACTCAGAACTCATGATAATTCTACTCGTCACACTATGTTCAATCTATCGTAAGCAAACAATAGTAACCACACATAAGCAATCACTCAGAAGATCGGAAAGAACGGATAAAACACTTCGGAAAACTTCGAAAACAAACGAATGACCCGTGAAACAGTAAACGATTTCTAACAGTACCAAAATTATGTGAATTTGGCCTTATCAGAAATTTTAGATCAAGATCTTCGATTTGCAAAAAGAACCAACTAAATCAGACTTATAAAATTCAAGTTATGATCAAATGAAGTTCAAATTCAAATCTAGTAGAATTCAATTTTTAAAACTTTCAGAAACATGTTTAAGTTGTTTTACTGGAAAGAGGGGATCGTAACGAAGACGTGGGCATTGGTTTCATTGGATTTGGACCAACGAGTAAAAAGTTGTGGCCGTTTGAAGTTTAGGGACTAAACTATAAATAAAAAATTCACACATAGGTCCCTGGCCGAAAACTAAAAGGAAAAGAAAAAGGTTATCGGACGAACGTTCGCTAACAGATCCTAACGAACGAATCCATTCATTAATAAAAACTAACTGATGAACGTTCGTTATCTAACGAACCCTAGAAAAAACGGTTTAAAAAGAAAATTGAAACGAGAACCGGATTAGGGCGGCGGTTTTACCGGTTCGATAAGAAAAACCGGCGGCGGCGGTTTCCAGCGGATCGGTCGGCGCTGGCGGCGGCGAAGCAGCGGGCGAGGCGAGGGGCAGCGGGACCCGGGCTTCAGCCTTATAAAGGCGGAGAGGAGCATCTTGGAGGAGGAGGCACGGCGGCAGTGTCTGGGGGCGACACGACTGCCGAGGCGGCCGGCGGCGGGACTCATAGCGGAGTCCGTCGGGAGAATGACGGGGAGGAGGCCCGGGTGGGCTGGCTGGGCTGGTCGGCCGAGTTCGGTCGGCCCGAGGAGTTTCTTTTTTTTAACACACACACCAAATCAAGAATAAAACCAAAATATATATAATATACTATAGGCATATTATATATCAAAATTTGCAGAAAAAGGATTCCTATAGGATGAACATTTTTCTACAGTCAAATAAAATCCTCACAAATTCTAATAAATCAAATAGTGCTACTGTTGCAATAAAATCCAATAAAAATCATTTTAAAAATACCAAAATGACTTCAAATTTATTTCTCTCCAATTTTTCACTGTAGGGAATCATGTTACCCTATTTTCCATATATTTTATTTTTGGAGAAAAATAATTGGAATAAAACCCAATAACTCAACTTCTGAAAATAAATTTTAAAAAATATTTCAAAAGAACTCCCAACTCATATTTCCTATAATTTGAAGAAGTCATTTTATCTTCTCTCGTGAAAGTCATTGAGTTGCATAAAGTTTCTGAATTTGAAATAGTTAAAGAATGAAATTCAAAATCCTTTCAAAGCCCTTTTCATTTAATAAATGGAAGAAGTCATATTATCTTCACTCCAGGGTCTTGTGATGAAAAGAATTTGAATTCCCGGAGATCATAAATGCAAAGTGAAAGTTGGGAAAGTCATTTTATTCCCTCTCATTTAACTTTCAAAGTTTCAAATTTCACTCAATTTCACACAGCACATCACACGAGCAATCGAAACTATCTATTTAATATACATTCCAAAATTTAGAATTTTGGGATGTTACAAACCTACCACACTTAAAATGAATCTCGTCCTCGAGATTCGGAGAGTCTAGCAAGAAATAGGGTGCGGTTTGGGGGTCTCCTAACAAATCCATGGATTGGTATGGTCTAATGTGCTACCACACTTAGAATGATGGTTACGGTTCCATCAAAACTCAGGTACTCCATCCTTAGTTGAAAGTGTCGATTCTTCTCAGATCTTCAGGGTAACTCCTTCTCTGGGGCTCTTTCTTTAGTAGCAAAATCTTTTTCCTCAATCCTTGTGTTCTTTCATCTTGGTGAGGTTCTTCCGAGACTGTTCTTCTTAGTTGACAGGTCTGGCGCCAATACTAAACAAAATATCGATATCTCATGGGGGTCGTCAAGCAATTTGATTGGGTCCCTGCAGAAAACGGGTATGGGCTTCATCCTCACCGTATATCCTACGGTTGGCAACAGCATGCCGTGTACAAGGGAAAAATTTCTATAGGATTCTAAGGTTTAAACAAAGTTTTTGACATCGTCGTCTCTCTACTATAGGTAAGTCACTCAGATTTACCATCCCGTATAATAGAGGCGAATAATAAGAGTAAGTCCGTATGGTGGTCAATCCATTCCGCTCCCAAATCATTACCTTGTATATGGTTTAGTGAATCTCGCATTCTAACACTCGGTCATCCTCACAAGCATTGCAGAATTTCTCTTGTCAATGAATTAAGTTCGGATAATTCTATTAATTCTGCAAGCTGAACAAAACATCTATCATTCTTCACAACCCTCAAGTTTAGCGTAAACACCTATAAGATCGTCCGTGGACAGAGTCGTAACTTCTACCAAGGGTTTTCCTTCAGCAGGAGTGTGCTTGCTTCTTGACACGTCCTGGGGCCTATGGGTTATGGCACAACTCATCACAAGTAACACTCGGTCTTATCATCGGCTTGCAAAAAGATCATTCTTCCAACATCCAACATCCTTAGCACTCTTAAATCCATCCAATAGTTTGATATCCCTTTCTTCTTTGGGTACAAAACTGAGTGTGATTACTCACACTCATCCTTGGGCAATCCATTCCAAGTCTGACGTATCTAGCCACTAGCTAGTGTACTCACGTAGCGGTGTGGGGTTCTACCACCCTTAAAATGAAGAGCACTAGTTCTCTTCCAAACTCTTATTCCATGCATCATGATTTCACTCATCACCTATATAGTAACAACTCAAAAATCCCAATCAATACCCACGATGACAACTGTATTGATTCTCAACTTGTTACCATCTACTGCATTTCCATTGCACGCTTCAACTCTACTACTTAGCACAACTCTCCTTCTCCTTGGGATAATCTCTAACATAGTGATCTGCTTCACTACAACAGAAATGTATTACTCCTGACAAGTCTCGTGGTTCCCTTATGATTATGTATCCTCCTTAGGTCCTCGGCTTATGGGTCCACTTCCGAACTTGCATATCCTTAACTCATCATTGGAGTTACTATTGATCCACACTCTAGCATTACACCCTATTTAAATCCAATTGTACTTCTTTCCTTCATAACCTTGGGGTAAGCTTCATATCAAAAATAAACTCCAACTTGTTTGTGCAAACTCCACTATTTGGGGCAACAGTTTCCTTTCTATTGGTTCGGGGTTCACACAGAAAAGTATCACTAAACAAGATGCACTGGTTCATTCGTAATCCATATTCTCCTCATATCAAATCTCTTATTACATCGTGAACCAGTATTCAAAATCTCAATTTCCAAGGGTGCATCACTACAAATGCTACTATCCACATAGTCTGGTAGGGTCAAGAATTCATTCCTTCTATATCCATTGGTCCTTGATGAGGATGCTTCAGTCCCACTGGAATTGTGCAATGTGATTCTTGGAATCATCGATCTTTTGATTCATTCAATTGGTCATGTGATCCATCTTCGTCTCGGGAGATGAAAAAGTATTGACCCATAGTCTTTGTGAAAACTCCTTTCACATGATGGAGGTGTACCTCCACGTACCAAATTTCAACTCCATTCTCCATGAAGGAATACCCTTGTAACTGCATCTCCTTCAAGATGAATATGCGGGTCCCTTGAGAAAGGACTCGTAAAGTGTTATCATCTATATGTATGATATGAAAGGGCATTCGGGACAATGTAGGTATTTCCTTGTGGTCGTTTGTCCGAGAAAGGTTTGGGGTCAGCTGGTCCATGGGTTATAGGTCTTGGTCTGGGTGAGATAGCAAGAGAGGCACTCACAATCATCCAACAACTCATAGCATCTCCTTCTTAGATTTCAGAAATATTAACTTCCATTGCTTCACGAACTATTATAATGTTCTTTCCATAACTCAACTCAACATCGTAATAAACTGCATTCCATATTTAGCTACATGCTTCATTCTAATATCCAGATCTCAACTACTCTGATCAATCTTTCCTCCGGTCTGAACCTTCTCTTGGCAAAATGCTCTACTTCCTTGTAGTGTAAACTAATGTCATTAGACAAATCTAGGGACTTCATGGTGACTATCCTGGTTCACTGGATTCTTCGCTTCCTGGTTGGAAGTTGCTAGCATAATGACCTAAATCCTTGCACTGGTGTGACGCCCGAAGACCGACGTCCCAGAAGATCCCAGAAGATTCCAGAAGATTCCAGATGTTCCGGGATCCCCCGTGTGTTTCTTTTGTGCTTGTGTTATTTATTTTTTGCATTGCATCATGTCATCATGCCATCATGTCATTAATCTTCGCATCTCAACTTTAAAAAAATGTGTGGACCTTCGGTCCATTTAAATCGAGGGAAGGTGACTTCTCTTTATAACATATAAAAGCCTCCCAATAGTAGTAGGGAGCTATATTAATTATTCCATTTGTTTGGAATCAACCAACACACTTGCATATTTCCCCATGCCTCCCCTTTCTCTTTCCTTGCCTCAAACCTTGCCAATTATTCTTTTCCCGTTTATCGAGGTTCTTCCAAAACCTTCCAATAATTTTATTTAAATTGCTGACATTTTTGCGAGTCCAGGGATTTTTACCCCATGCCCTAAGCCTATTCCTAACTCCTCCTTTTTTTATTCTTTCCCTTTCTATTTCTGTTTTGTCTTTTAGTTTTTAGAGAAGAGAGCCCAGCCGGCCTCCCTGTCCCTCCTAGGCCCTCCAGCCTCTTGGGCCTCCTCCTCCCTCTTGGCCCAGCCACCAGGCCTCCCTCCCAACAGCGGCCCAGCCTCCCTCTCCTCCCAGCCGGCCCACTTCTCCTCCCTGGCCCATCCCTCTTGGCCCATTGGCCCAACTCAGCCGCTCCCAGGCGACCGCTAACCCTAGCGACCTCCCACCGATTCCCATCGATCTCCCCTCGTTTTCCCTCGCGCCGCCGCACTCTTCCCGCATCTCCCTCGATCCCCCTCGCTCTTCCTCTCTGGCCTGAGCCCCATCGACCTCGCCGAGCCCGATCCTCTCTCTCCCTCGACTCCCTCCGCGCCTCGCCCCACAACCCAGCGTCCGAGGCCTCCCTCTCCCCCCGATCCCCTCGTTGGCCAGCGCCCCTCATGCGCCCGTCGCCTGGCTCTCCCCGCATCGCCCGAGCGCCTCTGCGCCTCGTCTCCAGGGCCACCGGCCGCCTCGCCGAGCTGGCCTTCCTCCGCCCTGCTCCGTCCTCGAGGCCGCGCTCTCGCCTCCAGGACGCAGCGCCGAGCCGCCGCTTCTTCCGCGGGCCCATCCCGGCCGCGACCTCCCTCCATCTCTAGCAAGGCTGCAGCGCCTCCCTTCTCCAGCGCCAAGTCCGCCCGTCCTCAGCCTCGCGCCGCCCGGCCAGCCAACTGCCGCCTCCATGCCCGGCTCCCGTGCAGCCCAAGCGGCTCCTTGCTGCACCCCGTCAGCGCTTCCACGCGCCTCCCGTGCGGCCCGACCGCCCTGCCTCCTCTTCGCCATGCTGCTGCCGTGGCCTCGATAGCGCCTCCCCATGCTGCAGCTTTCTTTGTGTGCCTTGTATTGCTGTTGTCCAAGTACCGAGACCGCCAAGTTTGTTGCTGCCTATGTTTCTTTTTCCAAGTGTTCCTTCCGGTGTGTCCAAGTTTGGCTACTCAGCGACCCGTCAAGTTCGACTACTTCATGGACCGACAAGTACCACGACCGCGACAAGTACCACGACGAACCGAACATCTACGGAAAAACGAGCTCGTGAACAACTACCGTCGCCGAGACCGCAAGTACCTCTACGAACGCGTACCCCGCCGGCGAGTACCTCTTCCGAAACATGTTCGACTACTTCCCTCTACGAATGAGTACCTCTACGAGACGAGAACGACTACTTCCTCTACGACCCGTGTACAACTACTTCCTCTACGTTCTCGAACCGGCCTGAAACGAACGCTTCGAAGGTATAAACCCGAGACGATGACCCGTGTGAACGCTTGTGCATGTGTTGTATGAAATGTTTGCCCTTGTGTGCACCGTGCCCGTTTCGACCTTTTGTCATGTTCCTCGGTTGCCTCGTCGCCGACTCGTGGGAACCCGGCAACGGGATCACCCCACCTTTCATCTTGTTCGACTCGCTCACGCCATCTTTCTTTTGCACCGGTCTCTCAACGAGTTACCGGAATCGAGATGTTGTCGTTGCATCATTTTCGGATCGTTGTCGTGGCACCTTTTCTTTCCACCACGGTGACAATACTTCATATCTTCTTCTTGTAAACTTTTAATAAAACTAGCATAAAACTTGATCATGTCATCCGCATCATATTAACAACATTATATGTGTGAATTGTTGTTTGCTAAAAAATTGCTAAACATGCTCATGGGGATTTTCCGGAATTGTTGTTGTTATTTTTTCCGACCTCATTTAAAATGCCTAAATAGGTAGTTTGTTTTTACTTCTCCTTGTTGCCATGTTAACAAACATTTAATCTTGTCTTGTAAATAAACGAGAGTCAACTAAATAAATAACATGTGGTGTTTCGTCATATGCAACTCGTTGCATATTGAGCTCCACTTAACTTGTAGTTTTGTTTGTGCACTTTGCCATGCCATGCATAATTAAACTGAACATGCATCATACTTGGATGTGCATCGTATGCCATGTTTATGATTGTATGTTTACCGTGTTGTTTGCTTCTTTCCGGTTGCTTCTCTTGTTAGCTTCGGTTTCGTTCCGGAGTTGTGAGGATTCGCTCGACTATGTTGCTCCGTCTACTTCATGGATCCGTTCTTCTCCCTTGTGGAATCCCAGGCAAGATGACCATACCCTTGGATACCTTTACTACCATTGCCATGCTTAGTTGTCTCGATGCTATCGTTACATGTCGCGCTACCCATCTTTTATGTCAGCCTCTCCTTGTTGCCATGAAACCTCTAACATTTGAAACCTTCCTAGCAAAACCACTGTTTGGCTATGTTACCCGCTTGCTCAGCCCCTCTTATAGCGTTGTTAGCTGCAGGTGAAGATGAAGTTCGTTCCAGGAGGGAACTTGTTGTTGGTATATCACAATATCTATTAATGTTATTAACACACCTATATACTAGGCATGGGTGAAAGGCTTGGCCTTTTGCTCGGTGTTTTGTTCCACTCATGCCACCTTAGGCGCCGATAAACCAGTATTATGTTCCTTGATTTTGCGTTCCTTACACGATGGGTGGATGGGGACCCCTTGACAGTTCGACTTTGAATAAAACTCCTCCAGCAAGGCCCAACATTGGTTTTAATTTGCTCATAATAACAACTTAATTAATTAATTAAAATTGCATAGGGGGTCGCGTCCCCGAGGATTCTTAATTCTACATAGCAGGGGGGCCAGTGGTGATGGTGTTGGTCCCAAACTAGAGCCACTTACGGTGCCACCCAGTTATCTGGGGTCTTTGGTTGCTGTACGTATTGCTCATACGGACGTGGCCTGAGACGAGATACGCGCGGCTACTATCAGGGTGTCGGCACGCCGGGAGGTCTTGCTGGACTTGTTTTACCATTGTCGAAATGTCTTCTGCTACCGGGATGCCGAGCCTGATCGGATTTCCCTAAGATAAGGGGTGATGATATTATATTTATCACTTCAGCTAATCGTGAGAGCTTGTGATGGGCTAAGTTGGGACACCCCTGCAGGGTTATGATCTTTCGAAAGCCGTGCCCGTGGTTATGTGGCAGATTGGAATTTGTTAATGTCCGGTTGTAGAAAACTTGACAGAGGATCCGAAGTAAAACACACAACTGTGTGAGTAACCGTGACTGTCTCTTTTCACTTTGAGAAGAGAACACTGTGGGGTTATGTTTGACTCGTATGTAGTTCAGGATCTTTAGCGATCACCTTTTTGCGACCGTTTGCGTAGATGCTCATCTTATTCTTGTACTCGTAAGTTAGCCACCATATATTGCTTAGCCGTTGCTGCAACCTCACCACTTTACCTCTTCCTACCCATAAAGCTTTGCTACTCTTGATACCCATGGTTATGGGATTGCTGAGTCCTCGTGGCTCACAGATACTACAACACCAGATGCAGGTTCAGCCGAGTTTGATGCAGAAGCTGGATCAGAACTCCACTGGGAGCTCGATGAAGATTGTGGCCGTATGCTTGTGACGTTTCCGTCGATCAGTAGTGGTTTCTACTAGGATTCGATTCGGACCTGTGGCTTTATGTTGTTTTGGTATCTTTCTTTTGGATCTTCGCCCGTAGTCGGGTTGTGATGTTTTGAATGATGTCTTGCTTATGTAATGTATTGTGTGAAGTGGCGAGTGTAAGCCAACTATCTTCTTTTGCAATTTAATCCCTCTTTTACATGAGTCGTGCAAAGATACCAAACTTGAGATCATTCTAGGATGGGCTTATACCTTTAAGTCGTGCCTCGACACGTAGGAGGTATAGTCCCATCCTGGGCATTACAAGTTGGTATTCAGAGCCTTCTCCGACCTAGAAGCCCCCACTGATTGATCGAATCGTTGACGGTTGAGTCTAGGCACACACTTGATATGTTTTGAGTCCTATATATATCGGAGAGTAGGATTTCTTTTGCTTCTCATCTCTTTTCTCTCTAGTGAGGACTCGTGACGACTACTCTTGTCTCTTCTACTTTCAAAAAATGCACCAAATTTTTTTTAGGATCTCGCGAGTATTGTTTGGATTGTTTCGATGTCTTTGTGACGAGAACATTGTTCTCGATGCCTCCTGTCATTAGGGGTTGTGGCAGTGTCCCGGGGAGTTGAGCTCTGAGGTGTTGTCGTCACAAATCCATCGCGGCAGTACTAGAATACTTAAGACGGCCGACATCGAAAACTCTCCTATGCGGTTAGTGGCAAGATAACCCCGACATCACCCAGTAATGGGGAGGTAGTTCGGGAGTATTGCCATAGCTTGTATAGTAGATGCGTTTCGAAGGTCCGAGGTAAACGGTTTCCGGGAAAGATTGGTTATATGTTGAAGGATGGATACAGCTGGACGTAGGTTTAGAGTTGATTGCGCGGTGCTTCCCCTGTATCCCCAACACCTGATTGCATAACTGGAAACTTTCGGAAATTAATAGGTGGGTTCATCCAGTAGTTCTAGGCATTCTTCCAAAGAATGCATGATATGAAGTTCGGGGTTCTACATTGAGTGAACTGGTTTTATGGGCTTGTTCCGATCGGGAGTTGCATCTTAAAGGGTCCTTGGCTATGCTGATTCGGGGATTGCAAAACCCTTTTGTAACACGTTCCATGAGCTTTCAGCACAAAGATGTCGAACGAAGCTTCTATCTTGTATTTGTTCTATCTGTTCCTTGTTCCTTTTTATTTACCTTTTGTTCTCCAATTGGCTTCTCGACTAGTTGATGTACCTGCGGAATTCATTCATTCAACTCTCTGCTCGGATAGATATGTTACAACATAATCTTCTTCATAAACATATCTATCCTTTGTTTTGATTTGGTTCTGGTATTCGAGTTGCTTCGATGTCAAATGTTGATTCCATACCTTCCAAATCGGTGTTCTCATATTTCTATGAGAGTGCTAATTCTTCTTGACCATCAAGTTTTTCATGTTAATCCTTTTTCAACCGGTGTGCCTTCTCTTCAAGTTATTCCATACGGACGCCGTTGAGAAATCTGACGATTGTCTGTTTCATTCATCCCAAGTCATCTTTGTTTTTCCCCACCCTCCCACCCCTTTTCTTATGGAGCCAGCATTCTCAGATGAAAATATCCATTTTATTCATGTGATGTTTCTTCATTCTTTTCCTTCAATGCCCTTATCCGGTGATTCTCAGGAAGATGCTCGAGAGCTTCAAGTTCATCATTCTTCGTTCTCATTTCTTCTCCGGTGGATGTAATTCAAGATTTCGGTGTTGATCTTATCCTTTTCCTCATTTCACAATGCTTTCTTATTCCGGGGCACCAATTAATCATTCTCCTCTTGCTATTCACATCCGGAGTGCTGAAGATTCGTGTTTCCATTCTTAATCCGTTCAAGTTATTTTGAGGATTGTCATCTTATTCAAGCCATTTAATTCAACCGGTGCAATATCTCTTAAGCAATCTTTTTTAACGGTCATTTCATTAGTGGGCCCTAACCCACAGGTCTTTTTCCAGGATCTTACCTGACTCTTCTATTTTTCTGGAGTTATACTCAAATTCTTTTAAAGTGTGACGTAAGAATGATTTCCATCAGTCACATGCCTTCTCCAAGCTTGTTTTCACTTATTTCCATCTTTAGCTCCACCTTCCTATTGTCATTCGTCCGGAGTATCTCGAAATTCTTCATGGCATTTCTCGTCTTCATTCTCAACATTTGAAGATCGGAGAAGTGTTTCTCTTAAATCTTGACCCGTTCTCTTGTTGAGTTGTGGTTCTGGCTTCATGCCATCCTCATTATTGTTCAGATTGTGAGGAATTCTTTATACCCATCCGAAGCATTTTATGAATTCTTTCCATTGTGATCCTCCGAAGGCCATCAATTCAGAAGATTTCTTCGTTCTCAGTTTTCAACTTCGTCCTCCAAATATTCTTCATTGATGTCTCTTCGTTCGTCTCCATATTCTTACGGTGGTTCATTCAAGTTACCCTTCAGTTGTTATCGTTTTAATTCATTTGTTCTTTTCACAATCCTACCGGTGGTTCGTCGAATAATTATCCGAGTTTGTGCGAGATCTCTCTTTAATTCTTTGCAACGAGAATAAGTAGTATGCCAAATCCTTTGGTTGTCATCAATTTAAATTGGTGAAGGAGATGCATGACATAATTCTTATTCTTATTTCCTTCAAGGTGATTTAATCCCTTCCTTCGGAGCTTGTTCATCATATCTTATTCTCGGTTCTAAGTTGTTCATCTTGTTTTCCGGAGTTCCAAGTGATTTCAATTATATCATTTCAAAGCTCCATCTAATTCATCGCAGGCCTTGAATCTTATTCTTTTCATCGTTCACTTCTCATGCTTTCATTACCGGAGTTTTCATGGTGGTTCATCATGTTTTAATTCATCCTCGAAGTCTTCATCAAGATTCTTGTTGGAGCTCAAATATTCTTCTTCTTGCATTTTGAAGTGGAATTCTTCAACCTTATCTTTTGAGGTGGTGTTATGTCATTCTTGACAATTCCTTCATGTTTCATGATTCACGACTTATCAAGAATGAGATATTTAACCCATCATTTTCTTGTTCAGGAGATCTTTTCAGCCCTTCAATTTATTCGTTGGAGTCATCTTGGGTTGTATTTCACCTAAAAGCTTTCCCTAAGGATTGTTGCTAATTATGGTGCTTATAAATGACCCAAGTTCTTCATTTATCCTTCCGGGGAGATAAGTTTTTCATCTCCTTGTTGATCTCTATCCAATCAATTGTTTAAGTTAGTGGCTGGTTGTCACCTCTTAATTTTGAGATGTTTTCCATAAGCCCACAACGAGCTTATTCTTTTCGTTGTTGATTTTCCAAGAACTCCGTTCCACCCTTCTTTGTAAGGAGGATTTCCTAATTCATTTCTGGGAGAAGTTGTCTTTTTCTTCTCCGTTAAATTCTTTCATTGATTTATATGCTATTCTTTCATTCCGGAGGCATTGTGATATTTGCTCTCGTTGACCATCATCTCGTTTTTATTGAGATCATGTTTTTCCCTGGCTTATCATTTAACCGGAGTGTTGTATTCTTCATTCAAGTTCCCTCATCTTATCTAGTTTTGCCTCTCTTTTCAACCGGAGTGCTGTCTGAAATCTTTCTTACCCCTTGTGCCATTCTTTTAATTGTTTCGGAGGCAATGTGTTGTTGATTTCATCAAGTATCACTCCATCTCCTCAAGCTCATGTTCATTTCCTTCCTTTTCAGACGGAGTGCTGTCCAAACTCTGCCATTCTTATTCCTTGGCTATACCGTTGCAGTTTCATATTCTTTTGGTTCGTAAGCTCTCGTCTAATGTCTTTCAACCTTCAAGGCTCTCATAATGTTCCTTGTTCCTCATTTTACCGGAGTGCTCTTAACTTCGTTAATCTCTGTTGTATTCTTCTTTCATTTTGTTCAACCTCTCAAGGTTCTTTGGTTTCACTCGTCTGTCAAAGAAGCAACTTTGTTTTACCTCTTCTTTTCGTTTCTACCCGGTGCCATCTCTAGGATCTCGGGTCGAGATCCTCTGTTAGTGTGGGAGAGTTGTGACGCCCGAAGACCGACGTCCCAGAAGATCCCAGAAGATTCCAGATGTTCCGGGATCCCCCGTGTGTTTCTTTTGTGCTTGTGTTATTTATTTTTTGCATTGCATCATGTCATCATGCCATCATGTCATTAATCTTTGCATCTCAACTTAAATAAATTGTGTGGACCTTCGGTCCACTTAAATCGAGGGAAGGTGACTTCTCTTTATAACATATAAAAGCCTCCCAATAGCAGTAGGGTGCTATATTAATTATTCCATTTGTTTGGAATCAACCAACACACTTGCATATTTCCCCATGCCTCCCCTTTCTCTTTCCTTGCCTCAAACCTTGCCAATTATTCTTTTCCCATTTATCGAGGTTCTTCCAAAACCCTCCAATAATTTTATTTAAATTCCTGACATTTTTGTGAGTCCAGGGATTTTTACCCCATGCCCTAAGCCTATTCCTAACTCCTCCTTTTTTTTTATTCTTTCCCTTTCTATTTCTGTTTTATCTTTTAGTTTTTAGAGAAGAGAGCCCAGCCGGCCTCCCTGTCCCTCCTAGGCCCTCCAGCCTCTTGGGCCTCCTCCTCCCTCTTGGCCCAGCCACCAGGCCTCCCTCCCACCAGCGGCCCAGCCTCCCTCTCCTCCCAGCCGGCCCACTTCTCCTCCCTGGCCCATCCCTCTTGGCCCATTGGCCCAACTCAGCCGCTCCCAGATGACCGCTAACCCTAGCGACCTCCCACCGATTCCCATCGATCTCCCCTCGTTTTCCCTCGCGCCGCCGCACTCTTCCCGCATCTCCCTCGATCCCCCTCGCTCTTCCTCTCTGGCCCGAGCCCCATCGACCTCGCCGAGCCCGATCCTCTCTCTCCCTCGACTCCCTCCGCGCCTCGCCCCGCAACCCAGCGTCCGAGGCCTCCCTCTCCCCCCGATCCCCTCATTGGCCAGCGCCCCTCATGCGCCCGTCGCCTGGCTCTCCCCGCATCGCCCGAGCGCCTCTGCGCCTCGTCTCCAGGGCCGCTGGCCGCCTCGCCGAGCTGGCCTTCCTCCGCCCTGCTCCGTCCTCGAGGCCGCGCCCTCGCCTCCAGGACGCAGCGCCGAGCCGCCGCTTCTTCCGCGGAGCCCGTCCCGGCCGCGACCTCCCTCCATCTCTAGCAAGGCTGCAGCGCCTCCCTTCTCCAGCGCCAAGTCCGCCCGTCCTCAGCCTCGTGCCGCCCGGCCAGCCAACTGCCGCCTCCATGCCAGGCTCCCGTGCAGCCCGAGCGGCTCCTTGCTGCACCCCGTCAGCGCTTCCACGCGCCTCCCGTGCGGCCCGACCGCCCTGCCTCCTCTTCGCCATGCTGCTGCCGTGGCCTCGACAGCGCCTCCCCGTGCTGCAGCTTTGTTTGTGTGCCTTGTATTGCTGCTGTCCAAGTACCGAGACCGCCAAGTTTGTTGCTGCCTATGTTTCTTTTGCCAAGTGTTCCTTCCGGTGTGTCCAAGTTCGGCTACTCGGCGACCCGTCAAGTTCGACTACTTCATGGACCGACAAGTACCACGACCGTGACAAGTACCACGACGAACCGAACATCTACGGTAAAACGAGCTCGTGAACAACTACCGTCGCCGAGACCGCAAGTACCTCTACGAACGGTACCCCACCAGCGAGTATCTCTTCGGAAACGTGTTCGACTACTTCCCTCTACGAACGAGTACCTCTACGAGACGAGAACGACTACTTCCTCTACGACCCGTGTACAACTACTTCCTCTACGTTCTCGAACCGCCCCGAAACGAATGCTTCGAAGGTATAACCCCGAGACGATGACCCGTGTGAACGCTTGTGCATGTGTTGTATGAAATGTTTGCCCTTGTGTGCACCGTGCCCGTTTCGACCTTTTGTCATGTTCCTCGGTTGCCTCGTCGTCGACTCGTGGGAACCCGGCAACGGGATCACCCCACCTTTCATCTTGTTCGACTCGCTCACGCCATCTTTCTTTTGCACCGGTCTCTCAGCGAGTTACCGGAACCGAGATGTTGCCGTTGCATCATTTTCGGATCGTTGCCGTGGCACCTTTTCTTTCCACCACAGTGACAATACTTCATATCTTCTTCTTGTCAACTTTTAATAAAACTTGATCATGTCATCCGCATCATATTAACAACATTATATGTGTGAATTATTGTTTGCTAAAAAATTGCTAAACATGCTCATGGGGATTTTCCGGAATTGTTGTTGTTATTTTTGCCGGCCTCATTTAAAATGCCTAAATAGGTAGTTTGTTTTTACTTCTCCTTGTTGCCATGTTAACAAACATTTAATCTTGTCTTGTAAATAAACGAGAGTCAACTAAATAAATAACATGTGGTGTTTCGTCATATGCAACTCGTTGCATATTGAGCTCCACTTAACTTGTAGTTTTGTTTGTGCACTTTGCCATGCCATGCATAATTAAACCGGACATGCATCATACTTGGATGTGCATCGTATGCCATGTTTATGCTTGTATGTTTACCGTGTTGTTTGCTTCTTTCCGGTTGCTTCTCTTGTTAGCTTTGGTTTCGTTCCGGAGTTGTGAGGATTCGCTCGAATATGTTGCTCCGTCTACTTCATGGATCTGTTCTTCTCCCTTGTGGAATCCCAGGCAAGATGACCATACCCTTGGATACCTTTACTACCATTGCCATGCTTAGTTGTCTCGATGCTATCGTTACATGTCGCGCTACCCATCTTTTATGTCAGCCTCTCCTTGTTGCCATGAAACCTCTAACATTTGAAACCTTCCTAGCAAAACCACTGTTTGGCTATGTTACCCGCTTGCTCAGCCCCTCTTATAGCGTTGTTAGCTGCAGGTGAAGATGAAGTTCGTTCCAGGAGGGAACTTGTTGTTGGTATATCACAATATCTATTAATGTTATTAACACACCTATATACTGGGCATGGGTGGAAGGCTTGGCCTTTTGCTCGGTGTTTTGTTCCACTCATGCCACCTTAGGCGCCGATAAACCGACATTATGTTCCTTGATTTTGCGTTCCTTACACGATGGGTGGATGGGGACCCCTTGACAGTTCGACTTTGAATAAAACTCCTCCAGCAAGGCCCAACATTGGTTTTAATTTGCTCATAATAATAACTTAATTAATTAATTAAAATTGCATAGGGTGTCGCGTCCCCGAGGATTCTTAATTCTACATAGCAGGGGGGCCAGTGCTGATGGTGTTGGCCCCAAACTAGAGCCACTTGCGGTGCCACCCAGTTATCTGGGGTCTTTGGTTGCTGTATGTATTGCTCATCCGGACATGGCCTGAGACGAGATACGCGCGGCTACTATCAGGGTGTCGGCACGCCGGGAGGTCTTGCTGGACTTGTTTTACCACTGTCGAAATGTCTTGTGCTACCGGGATGCCGAGCCTGATCGGATTTCCCTAAGATAAGGGGTGATGATATTATATTTATCACTTCAGCTAATCGTGAGAGCTTGTGATGGGCCAAGTTGGGACACCCCTGCAGGGTTATGATCTTTCGAAAGCCGTGCCCGCGGTTATGTGGCAGATTGGAATTTGTTAATGTCCGGTTGTAGAAAACTTGACAGAGGATCCGAAGTAAAACACACAACTGTGTGAGTAACCGTGACTGTCTCTTTTCACTTTGAGAAGAGAACACGGTGGGGTTATGTTTGATTTGTATGTAGTTCAGGATCTTTAGCGATCACCTTTTTGCGACCGTTTGCGTAGATGCTCATCTTATTCTTGTACTCGTAAGTTAGCCACCATATATTGCTTAGCCGCTGCTGTAACCTCACCACTTTACCTCTTCCTACCCATAAAGCTTTGCTAGTCTTGATACCCATGGTTATGGGATTGCTGAGTCCTCGTGGCTCACAGATACTACAACACCAGATGCAGGTTCAGCCGAGTTTGATGCAGAAGCTGGATCAGAACTCCACTGGGAGCTCGATGAAGATTGTGGCCGTATGCTTGTGACGTTTCCGTCGATCAGTAGTGGTTTCTACTAGGATTCGATTCGGACCTGTGGCTTTATGTTGTTTTGGTATCTTTCTTTTGGATCTTCGCCCGTAGTCGGGTTGTGATGTTTTGAATGATGTCTTGCTTATGTAATGTATTGTGTGAAGTGGCGAGTGTAAGCCAACTATCTTCTTTTGCAATTTAATCCCTCTTTTACATGAGTCGTGCAAAGATACCAAACTTGAGATCATTCTAGGATGGGCTTATACCTTTAAGTCGTGCCTCGACACGTAGGAGGTATAGTCCCATCCTGGGCATTACAACCGGTAACATGTGATGTGACTCAGGTCCTTTTCCACGGAAATTGGGTTCTTCTGGGGACACATGCTCTTTCTCTTCCTCGACTTCCTTGTTCCAATCAATTCTTCTATCTTTTGTGGATCAAACTCAACTTCTTCTGTCGGGAAGTCTCCCAGATACTCATGGCTTTCCTTCGTGCAATACTGTGAGAGATGTCCCTTTTCTCCACATGAGTAACAAGCATGAGAGTAATATCTGTTTACGCTTTCTCCATCAGGGTCGTCAATATCTTCCTCCATCGTGGATTCCCTTAAGGTTTCCTCGAGGACTTCTTTCATTGATTCTTTCTTCTGCTGGATAGTTCATTGCACCATGGGGTAAATGTGGCACTGAGCAGGGTACTGGGTAGTACCTTCACACAAGAAACAAGTAATCTGCCTAGTTGGGCATTCTTCAGCTGGGTGACTGTTGTAGGGTGAAACCCTAGGGGGGATCTTTTCACACTTGGAGGGGGAAAAGAGGAAGAACACACAAGAACACAAGACGCAAATCTTTCAAAACAAACCCAATATCACATCCACTAGAGTAGCATACAAAGGATCCACAAGATTACAAGATCAATCCAAGGAAACAAGCACAAAGGTAAGGTTCTTCCCACTCCTAAAGGAGGTGAGGTCTTGCAATCCAAGAGGATTCTTCTCCCTTGGGAGGTCTTGTAATCCACGAGGATTCTTCTCCCTTGGAGGTCTTGATCTCCTAGAGGAGGGGATACAATTAGCAAAGCTCTCAGGGTCTCTCAATATCTTTGCTAACCCTCAAAAGATGTGGAGGAGGTCTATTTATAGTTTGGGCCACGAAGGGTTAAGAGGGGAAAAGGGATACATGGCCAAAGGCCAAAGGCTGCGCGCAGGCAGGGCGGTAGTACCGCTTAAGGAGCGGTAGTACCGCTTGTTGGAAGGAGCGGTAGTACCGCTTTGGGGGGCGGTAGTACCGCTCGTTCAGGGTTGAGCAGGTCTTCATTCGTTTCCACGCGATCTGGACTGAACAGGTCCTTCTTTGCTTCCACGTGATCATCTCCTTGGCAACTGAGAATGCACAGCATCTCCTTGTGAGGTGGAACCCAATCCTCGTGCGAATCCAAACGAAACTCGAAGAGGAGAGAATTCACCTCGTCCTTGATAGCGTGTGCACGTGCTCTAGTCATTGGTCCCTTGCGTGCTTGTGCCGATGACGGAGTGTCCATGGGGATGCTTGCCGGATGCTCCGCATCATCTCCCCCCCTTGGGGAAGATCCGTCCACGGATCGTGGTCTTCATCGCCATGGTACTTGGCCAAGTCTTTGACGTTGAAGATGTTGCTTACGTTGTACTTGTCACATGGGATGTCGATCTTGTAAGCGTTGTTGTTGTAGCGTGCTAGCACCTTGAATGGTCCGTCGGCTCATGGAAGAAGCTTGGATTTGCGTTCCTTGGGGAAGCGGTCTTTGCGAAGGTGTAGCCAAACGAGATCACCCGGATGGAACACCATTGGTGTTTTGTTGGTGTTGAGCTTGATGGCGCGGCGTTAGACTTATCGCTCGATCGTGGAACGTGTTTCTTCATGCATCTTCTTGAGGTGGGCTGCTCTTGCACTTGCGTCCATGTCGGCTCGTTCTTGAAGCGGGAGAGGAAGGATGTCCAACGGTGACAATGGATTGAAGCCGTAGACAACCTCGAAGGGGGACTTGCCGGTTGTAGAGTGTCTCGCGCGATTGTAGGCGTACTCGGTGATGGGTAGGCACTCCTCCCACTCCTTGATGTTCTTCTTGATCAACACACGTAGGAGGGTGGCAAGCGTCCGGTTGCTGACTTCGGTTTGGCCATCGGTTTGAGAGTGGTCTGTCATGGAGAAGAGTAGCTTGATGCCGAGCTTGGAGCATAGTGTTTTCCAAAAGTAGCTCAAGAACTTGACGTCACGGTCTGAGACAATCTTCTTGGGTACGCCGTGTAGGCGCAAGATTTCCCTACAAAAGAGAGTCGCAATATGTGAAGCATCGTCTATCTTGTGACAAGGAATGAAATGTGCCATCTTGGAAAATCTATCAACAACAACGAATACGGAATCCTTTCCATTGCGAGTTCTAGGTAATCCAAGAATGAAATCCATGCTAATGTCTTCCCATGGATGGAAAGGAATAGGAAGTGGCATGTGAAGGCCATGGTATTGAGCTTTTGACTTAGCTTTGCGGCATGTAGAGCACCGGTTGGTGAAGCGGGAGACGTCACGAAACATCTTGGGCCAAAAGTATTTCTTGGAGAGCGTAGCAAATGTCTTGTCGCGTCCAAAGTGTCCCATGAGCCCTCCTCCGTGAGATTCCTGCAAAAGGAGCAAACGAAGCGAAGACTCGGGAATGCAAAGTTTGTTAGCTTTCATGAGATATCCATCCTTTATGTAGTATTGCTCCCAAGAAGTATGTGCTACACATTTGGCATAAGGATTTGCGAAGAAAACATCATGCTCATATAAGTCTTTTATGTGCTCAAAGCCAATAACATTCAACTCAAGTTTGGTAACAAGCATGCATTTGCGGGAAAGAGCATCCGCCACAACATTTTCTTTTCCTTTGATGTATTTGATGACATAGGGAAAACACTCAATGAATTCACTCCACTTAGCATGATGCTTGTTTAACTTCATTTGACCCTTGAGATACTTGAGCGTCTCATGGTCCGTGTGAAGAATAAATTCATGGGGTCGAAGATAGTGTTGCCAAACACGTAAAACTCTCACCAAAGCATAGAGCTCTTTATCATAGATGGGGTAGTTAAGTTGTGCTCGGGATAGTTTTTCACTAAAATACGCGATGGGGCGTTTTTCTTGCATGAGCACGCCACCTATGCCGGTACCACTAGCGTCACAATGAATCGCAAAAGGCTTATCAAAGTTCGGTAGGGCAAGAAGTGGTGCGTGCGAGAGCAAGTGTTTGAGCTTAATGAACGCGGTGTCTTGCGAAGGACCCCAAACAAAGGGTGTGTTCTTCTTGCTCAAGGCGTGTAGACGCATAGCAATGGTGCTAAAGTCCTTCACAAAGCGTCGATAGAAACCGGCTAAACCAAGAAAGCTACGCACTTGTTCGATAGCAATGGAAGTTTCTAGACATGAAAATATCATATGATCCCTTTGAGCCTGGGTGGCATTCCAATAGGGTGATCACACGGGTCCTCCGGGATCCCCTAGGACAACACTGGTTTCTCCAGGTGCCCGGCAACCACTGGGTGCTCCAGGGTGCCACTATCAATCCACCCAGATGTGTGTTAAAATTCCAACTTAAAGTTTCCCTTAAACATCACTCTCGCATCTTTCATGAAACTATCATACCGATCCACATCTACGAGCATGGCTAAGCAATAAGTAACAAAGCATATACCCCCTTGGTTGATCTCAAGCCATTGGGTTCCTACCTCATGAACAACAAAGCATCATATTATGTAACCAGTCCTACTCATGCAAGTGTTTGAGGATAGAACTAATGCAATAAAACTGGGTATTGGAAGGTATGATCAAAGTGTGAACTTGCCTTGTACTGACGATGTAGATGATTCGCACTCAGAACTCGTTATAGATCTACTCGTCACACTCCGTTCAATCTATCGTAAGCAAACAATAGTAACCACACATAAGCAATCTCTTAGAAGATCGGAAAGAACGGATAAAAACTTCGGAAAACTTCGAAAACAAATGAATGACTCTTGAAACAGTAATCATTTTCTAACAGTACCAAAATTATGTGAATTTGGCCTTATCAGAAAGTTCAGGTCAAGAGCTTCGATTTTGCAAAAAGAATCAACTAAATCCGAGTTATAAAACTCAAGTTATGATCAAACGAAGTTCAAATTCAAATCTAGTTGAATTCAAATTTTAAAACTTTCAAAAACATGTTTAAGTTGTTTTACTAGAAAGAGGGGATCGTAACGAAGACGCTGGCGTTGGTTTCGTTTGATTTGGACCAACGAGTAAAAAGTTGTGGCCGTTTGAAGTTTAGGGACTAAACTGTAAATAAAAAATTCACAAATAGGTCCCAGGCCAAAAACTAAAAGAAAAAGAAAAAGGTGATCGGACAAACGTCCGCTAATAGATCCTAGCGAACGAATCCATTCGTTAATAAAAACTAACGGATGAACGTTCATTATCTAACGAACCCTAGAAAAAAACGGTTTAAAAAGAAAACTGAAACGAGAACCGGATTAGGGCGGCGGTTTTACCGGTTCAATAAGAAAAACCGGCGGCGGCAGTTTCCAGCGGACCGGCCGTTGTTGGCAGCGGCGAAGCAGCGGGCGAGGCGAGGGGCAGCGGGGCCTGAACTTCGGCCTTATAAAGGCCGAGAGGAGCATCTTGGAGGAGGGGGCACGGCGGCGGTGTCCGGGGGCGGCACGACTGTCGAGGTTAGTACATTGAATGTACTGGCAAATTCACACTGTAGAAGTAATGACATGCTGGTAAGCAGTATGACTATTATCGCCCACAACTCATTGTGTGTTACTCGTGCCTATCATCTACGCATAGACATGGCTCATGATGCCACTTTTGTGGATAGTAGCATGCAATTTCAAAAAAAATCCTACGATCACGCAAGATCTATCTAGGAGATGCATACCAACGAGAGGGGGAGTGTATCTTCATACCCTTGAAGATCGCAAAGGGGAAGCGTTTATCAACACGGTTGATGTAGTCGTAGACCTTCACGATCCGTCCCGATCAACTACCGAACGTACGGCACATCCGCGTTCAACACACGTTTAGTTCGATGACGTCCTCGCCTTCTTGATCCAGCAAGACGGGCGAAGTAGTAGTTGAGTTCGGGCAGCACGACGGCGTGGTGGCGGTTGGTGGTGAAGAACAATCTCCGCAGGGCTTCGCCAAGTACTACAGAAACTAGACGTAGGATAAACTAGAGGGACGGGCTTGCCCGCACACGGCTTGGTGTATCTTGATGTGTATTGGGTGCTAGCCCTGCCCCTCTATTTATATGTTGAGCCCTGGGATCGAAACTTGGAGCAAAAGCCTCCTCAAAGTCGGTTTTGCCCGAAAGGCAAGAGTCCCACTCGGACTCCAAGGCTAGACGCCAGGGATCCCCGCGTCTACCCCCCTAGACCCCAGGATTTCTGGCGTCTAGCCTCTGGTCTCCGCAAAACTTCCTTTTACACTTTCCAAAAGCCTCGTGGGCTTTCCCCTTTGGCCCAAATAAAGTGTTTCGTACCCAAACATTTCGGGAAACATCCGGAACCCCTTCTGGTGAATTCCGGAAACCTTCCGTAGGCCAAAAACTATTATCCCATATATTAATCTTTATCTCCGTACCATTCCGGAGTTCCTCGTCATGTTCGTGATCACATCCGGGACTCCGAACAACATTCGGCCACCAACATACATAACTCATATAGTACTATCTCGTCAATGAACGTTAAGCGTGCGGACCCTATGGGTTTGAGAACTATGTAGACATGACCGAGACATCTCTACGGTCAATAACCAATAGCGGAACCTGGATACCCATATTGGCTCCAACATATTCTACGAAGATCTTCATCGGTCAAACCACATAACAACATATGTTATTCCCTTTGTCATCGGTATGTTACTTGCCCAAGATTCGATCGTCGGTATCATCATACCTAGTTTAATCTCGTTACCGGCAAGTCTCTTTACTCGTTCCGTAATACATCATCTCGTGACTAACTCATTAGTCATTTGCTTGCAAGGCTTATTATGATGTGTATTACCGAGAGGGCCCAGAGATACCTCTCCAACAATCGGAGTGACAAATCCTATTCTCGATCTATGCCAACTCGACAAACACCTTTGGAGACACCTGTAGAGCATCTTTATAATCACCCAGTTACGTTGTGACGTTTGTTAGCACACAAGATGTTCCTCTGGTATTCGTGTAACAGCCTCAAAATTGGGTTATCAGTTTTGTGCTGTTATTTCTTCCTGGCAATCATTTTTCAAATATTCTCATGAGCTTGCTGGATGACTCTGAGAATTCTTTCGATTTAAAAACCTTTAAAACCTTGCTCATGTCTTTGTCAGTGGGCAAGACCTCATCTGCAACACCTCAAATGCTCCCAAACCCTAATTCCAAACTTTTGGAATTTATATGTAGCCTTTGTGATTACAAAGGAGCCATCATTTTCTTTAATCTGATGATCATTCCATCTATTCCAAGAGATCCTCCTATCCTCCTAATCCTTGAATATGCAAAAATATTGCTAAGTCCCATGCAATATTTTTGAATTGTGATTTATTCCTTATCTTGTCTATCTGAGGAATAAAATCCAAAGGCATAGCTAGCCATCTCCTAAATTCATGAGAATTGGTGGAGTTGATACTTATGCCTAATCCAAGCTCTGGCAAAAATATTGGCCACATTAAAATAAGGAAAATTGCCTTTTCCTATTTTAAGCCAATATTGCATTTCTGCCATTTTTCAAAGGAACTACCATTTTTATGGCAAGGAAAATTCCCAAATAATTTTTGGAGCTTGTCCTTCATGTATAATCGCTAGTTCCATCGTTAGCTCATGTTCCACAGTTCAAAATTTTGGCACATGACCCAATGCAAGTTTCTGCCTTCTCAAATTTTGCAAAAGAAGTGCCTTATTCGTAACTCCAATTGAGCTGTAATTTGGCAGGGTGATTAACATTGATAAATCACCCATGAATATCAAATGTGAGCTCAATCCTCTCATCCTAGCTCTCTGTGCAATTTTTCAAAGTTTCTGACCAGAATACCACTTTGTGAAGGAAGTACCTTCATAAAGTTTTGAAATGGGATGATACTTTTCCACCTTCTCAAGTAGTCTAAATCATTATCCCCCACCTAAATTTAGCTCAATTGATTGAACTATGTGAGCACAGGAGCAATTCTTGGTTTCTATCCAATTTTTCAGTTTGTGAAGCAAGTATAGTTTATCTTGCTCCATTATAGCTGAAAATATTCCTAAGCCTTCTCCTATCCATATAACTCACCTTCCCAAGATCTTGGCTCATTTCATGTAGCCAATATTTTCCTAGATTTTTCCTAAGTTTTTGGCCAGAAGTGATGTTTGTGAAACAAGTACCAATTTGGCAAGTCCATTTGGTATGAAACTTTTACAGCATCATTTTATGTCCAAATCATCAAGCTTTGACAAATCTTAGCTCAATCCAACACTTCTAGTGAGTGCTTCTTCCTCATTTAGTTTCTGGACATACTTTAGCAGTTGTAAAGCAACTATGCTAAATATTTGTCCTAATGGCCTCAAAACTCCCAGGACCGTAGTTCTTTTTACCCTAAGCCTCACAGACATCATTTTTACCTCTTACCCTCTCTGGTTTAATCTCTGGAGTATGGCCAAGTTTGCAACAGCAAACTTGTGGAGCTAAGTTTACTCGGCTCAATTTGTCTCTGCTCGTTTCTTTACCATAGTAACTCTCTATCTTCGAAGGACTACGCGGTAGACATGAAATTACATCAGTAAAAACCCTAGAGCGCGCCTTGTCCGTGGTGCTCACGAGGGAAGCTAGCCAAAATGGTGGTCTAGCCACTGTTGTCGTCGGTAGCGCTGCTCCGACCATCTCTGGCCTTGCCATTAATGCCCTATAGTGCCCCCTCGGCGTCCTCTTCCCCCTGGACCTCCTGCCCCCTTCGTTTTCTTCTCCGGTGAACCATGCCAATGGTCGAACAGTGCGCTACTCTGGCCGCTGTCGCCTTCCTCGCGTCTGTCTTCTTCCTCCTCTCATCCGCGAGCACTGCCCGACTCCGTGAGCCTCTGGCGCTCGTCTGCTTCCTCCTCGTCATCTTCCCGCCACTTCTCGAGCGCTTTGGCCGCGACTGCCGACACTACGCCATCGCCGACGCGCAGACACGTCGCCCGCCGTGTGCCACCTCCTCCCCTCTCCCTCGAGCCTGCCCTGGACCTATTTAAGCACGTCTCGAGCCCGCCTCGCAGCTCACAACACCTCCCCATCCTTTCCCCGAGCTCCCGAGCCGCTCTGACCCCTCCCCATCGCCTTGGCCGCCGCCTCGGCTCTTCTGCGATTCCGGCGATGCCGCGCTCTCCTCGCCGTTCCTCCACCACCGCCGCATTCCCCATGCTCCGGCGAGTCGCCCCATGGCCTCGGCCTCTTCCCTTCCCCACCGTAGCGTTGTGTCCACCAGCGGCCGAATCCACTCTCCATCGTGGGCCGTGCAGCTCCCTCCCTGGTGTTCTTCGGCGGAAGCTAGCACCAACCCGAGGTGCCCCTCACCGTCCTGAGCATGTCGGTAGGTCGCCCGTCCGCTGCCGTGGCCAGACGCGCCGGTAAGCGCCGTCGGGGTGGGCGTCTCCCCTCGGCCAGGCGCGCGTCGAGTGGGAGGAAGAAGAAGCTAGGCCAGGCGGGCCCCCTTTCCGCGTGACCCCACCTGTCGGCGACCGATGGGCCTAGCCCAGAGCCACGTCAGATAAGTGGCGGCGCCCCCACCGCGAAGCCGCTTTCCCCTCGCGAAAGCGTATTCCTGGAGAGTGCGCTTTCAACCAACGGAAGCGTATTCTTCCTCTTCTTCGGCCGAAAATACGTTTTCCTCTCTGGAAAACGTATTCTCAGAAAAGACATGTTCTGTTTAAACTGTCAAGGACTAGTTTGTAGAAGTATTTTTATAGACTAGTCCCTGAGCTTTAAACGTCTGTATCTTTTTACCCTTAACTCCGATTGAGGTGATTCTAGCGCTCGCGTTCTGTAATGCCCAGGATGGGATTATACCTCCTACGTGTCGAGGCACGACTTAAAGGTATAAGCCCATTCTAGAATGATCTCAAGTTTGGTATCTTTGCACGACTCATGTAAAAATTGGGATGAAATTGCAAAAGAATAGTTGGCTTACACTCGCCACGTCACACAATACATTACATAAGCAAATCATCATCCAAAACATCACAACCCGACTACGGGCGAAGATCCAAAAGAAAAATACCAAACACATAAAGCCACAGGTCCGAATCGCCCCTAGTAGAAACCACTACTGATCGTCGAAAACGTCACATGCATACGGCTATGCTCTTCATCGAACTCCCACTAAAGTTCTGATCCACCTTCTACACTGAACTCGGATGTACCTGCATCTGGTGTTGTAGTATCTGTGAGCCACGAGGACTCAGCAATCCCATAACCAATGGGTATCAAGACTAGCAAAGCTTTATGGGTATGGAGAAGGGTAGTGGTGAGGTTGCAGCAGCGGCTAAGCATAATATGGTGGCTAGCTTACGAGTACAAGAATAAGATGAGTATCTATGCAAACGGTCGCAAACTAGTAGTGATCGCTAAAGATCCTGAACTACCTACGAGTCAAACATAACCCCACCGTGTTCTCTTCTCAAAGTGAAAAGAGACGGTCACGGTTACTCACACAGTTGTGTGTTTTACTTCGGATCCTCTGTCAAGTTTTCTACAACCGGACATTAACAAATTCCAATCTGCCACATAACCGCGGGCACGGCTTTCGAAAGATCATAACCCTGCAGGGTGTCCCAACTTAGCCCATCAGAAGCTCTCACGATCAGCTGAAGTGATAAATATAATATCATCACCCCTTATCTTAGGGAAATCCGATCAGGCTCGGCATCCCGGTGCACAAGACATTTCGACAATGGTAAAAAAAGTCCAGCAAGACCTCCCGGCATGCCGACACCCTGATAGTAGCCGCGCGTATCTCGTCTCAGGCCACGACCGGATGGGACAGCCTACGGGAGCCAATCCTCGAGTTTCCCCATGGTGGCCTCGCAGTCGGCCCGTTTGGGACCAACACCATCAGCATTGGCCCCCTGTTATGTAGAATTAAGAACCCGGGGACATGACCCCCTATGCAATTAATTAATTAATTAAGTTGTTATTATGAGCAAATTAAAACCAATGTTGGGCCTTGCTGGAGGAGTTTTATTCAAAGACGAACTGTCAAGGGGTCCCCATATACCCAACCGTGTGAGGAACGCAAAATCAAGGAACATAATGCCGGTTTATCGGCTCCTAAGGTGGCATGAGTGGAACAAAACACCGAGCAAAAGGCCAAGCCTTCCACCCATGCCCAGTGTATAGGTGTGTTGTTATACATATAACATATTGGGATATACCAACAACAAGTTCCCTCCTGGAACGATCTTCATCTTCACCTGCAACTCACAACGCTATAAGTGGGGCTGAGCAAGCGGGTAACATAGCCAAACAATGGTTTTTGCTAGGAAGGTGTCAAAGGTTAGAGGTTTCATGGCAACAAGGAGAGGGCTGACAATAAGATGGGTAACGCGACATGTAACGATAGCATCGAGACACTAAGCATGGCAATGATAGTAAACGTATCCAAGGGTATGGTCATCTTGCCTGAGATCCCGCAAGGAAGAAGAACGGATCCGTGAAGAAGACGAAGAAGAAGCCTTGAAGAAGAACCACGAGAAGTCGAACGAATCCTCACGAATGCAACAGAACAAGAACTAACGAGAAGAAGCAAGCAACACGGTAAACACACCACACGAGACATGACAATATGCTCAACCAAGTATGATGCAAGACAGTTCTACATAGGATGCACTGCAAGTCTATACATGAAGCAAAACATGGCAAGGTAGGAAGCACAGAAAACAACACAAGTCTATATGATGCAATACATGGCAAGGTATGATGCATGACAAGTCTATACAGGAAGCATTACATGGCAAGGTAGGAAGCACAAAAAACAACACAAGTCTATATGATGCAATACATGTCAAGGTATGATGCATGACAAATCTACACAGGAAGCAAAACATGGCAAGGGGTGAAGCAAAAGTAAACTAACTATTGAGACAAGTTTAAATGAGGCCGGAACAACAGACAACAATTCCGGAAAATCCCCATATGCATATTACGAATTTGGTACTGTTCTGCCTATTACACCATTTTAAAGTTGTTAAACAGCAAAACAAAGTGCATCATGTTATTCTACACATTTTTCCACCCCATTTACATATCAAGTTTATTAAATTTGGAGCTACGGTTATTTAGTTATGAAATAAATCATTTTAGCATGGCATTGGAGCAAATTTAAACAAACAGCATTTTAAACATTTTAAACAGGGGTGAAAGTGGCATATTATGAAACTGGACAAAATTCTGAGCATATTACATATCTAAAGTTTTAACATATGATGCACTGATCATGAGTTATCAAATGCATGATCTAGAGGGACTTTTCTGCAAAACTGTAAAACACTGGATAATTAGGAAATTCGCTGGCCTTAAAAAAACAACAAGGGTCGAAACTGCTAACGGGCTGCACATGACAGGAGAGTGGCTGGAGGGCTACTCACCCATGGGCCTCGGCCCGTTTGGTGGAGGCAGCTCAGGGGATGTAGAGTAGCAGGCCGGCTTGGGAGGAGGCCCAAGCGGGGCGCTGGAGCGGGCGACACAGTCAACGCTCGAGGACAAGCATCCCTCGTCTCCAGATGAACGAGCAGGAGGCCACGGGTGCTGGAACTCTGGGACAAGATGAAGGGCGGAGGGGAAGCGAGGTGGAGAGGCCTGGCGGCGCAGCTTCCTCCAATTCCGGCAGGAGCCCG
The DNA here is from genome assembly GCA_902687465.1 of Secale cereale. NCBI lineage: Eukaryota > Viridiplantae > Streptophyta > Magnoliopsida > Poales > Poaceae > Secale > Secale cereale. Next base: position 829,330,590 of record LR738711.1, on the reverse strand, counting down.
TGGATCTGGACGAGTTGGCCTGGCTCGGAGGATCTCCCTGGTTCGAAGTGGCCATGGCATCCCAGTGCGGCCGGTTGTCGACAGAAAAGAGCGTCGGGGGGGCGAGTACGAGGCGGCACTTGAGGAGGCATCGGTGCTGCAGTCTCCATGTCCTCACGTGGTTCCCTGTGAGAGAGGCAGAGGCATGAGAGAGAGATGGGAAAAGGAACGGGGAGGAGGAGGCGTGAGGGAAGGCAGGGTCAGGGCGGCACTCCGGCGGGATCCAGTCGCCCTGAGAAAGGCAGCGGCGAGGTGGCGAGGTCGAGCAGGAGGAGGCGCTCGGGATGGAGGTGGTTCTCGGGGAGGAGGCCTCGGGCGTCGACTGCAGGAGCGAGAGGCCTCAGGCGCGGCGCTGCTCAGCCCTGGCTAATGCTGGCCGGTGGCCACGAGGGCGGGGTCCAACAAGGAGGGAGGTAGCTACGGGTGGTGTTTGGCGGTCTAGATCGAAGGGATTAGCTGGTTGGGTGGGGATGGATCCCAAGGTGGGAGGAGATAGGAGGAGGATCTGGACAGGGTTGGCGGCGGCGATTTGACAAGGAGGATCCCTAGAAAATTGGGTTTGGTTTGATTTGGGTAGGTTTGGTCTATATATAGTGAAAGAGAGAAAATCTAGGACATCCGATCGGGATCGGAGGGTTGAGAAATAAATAGGTAGGGAGCCCAAATAAGAAAACGGAGATGTTTTAGGGATGTTTGGGGATGATCCGGACACAACGGTAACGGAAACCCGGGTCGGGTTCTGGGCAGTCTCGGACGTGCAGTCGAGGGGGTGAAAGTGGGCTGGTTAGCGGGTTGTGTAGAAGGCATCGGACTGAGACGAGAGAAGAGAAAGAGAGGCCCGGCGGCAGTTTCGAAACACTGAAACGTCCGACGTTTATCCGGCTATAGTGCCGCTATAGATTTAATGGTTGGGCTATCAAACAGACTCTGAATGCGATGAAATTTGACAGGCGGTCTGTCTACACCATAATAAGACCACACGCCAAGTTTCATCCCATTCCGAGAACATTTTCCGGCCACTTATAAAATAAATATTCGGAGGTGCCGCGGGCGCGAGCGAGTGTGTCTGGACTCAGAACGGACAACGGAGAGAACTGGGGAACCCGAACGAATGCAAGTTTCGAAAACATGCTGATGAAAAGCACATGATGACAAGGCAAAGTGCAACACGCAAGCAAATGACATGGCAACGATGACGAATAACTGGTTGACACCTGGCGCATCGGTCTCGGGGCGTCACAACTCTCCCACACTAACAGAGGATCTCGATCCGAGATCCTGGAGATGGCACCGGATAAAACGGAAAAGGAAGAGGTAAAAACAAGTTGCTTCTTGGACAAACGAGTGAAACCACGAACCTGAGAGGTTGGCCAAATTGAAAGAAGAATACAACATAGATGAAAGAGCTTGGAAACACTTCGTTAGCAAAGAGGAACAAGGAACATTATGAGAACCTTGTTGGTTGAAAGACATTAAACAAGAGCTCACGGATCATGGAAGAATTTAAACCACTCCGGTTGAATAAAGCTAGAGAAGGAATAAGAACGAAAGAATTTGGACAGCAATCCGACTGAAAATGGAAGGAATTGAACATGAACTTGTGGAGATGGGAAGATACTTGATGAAATCAGCAACACATTGCCTCCGAAACAATTAAAAGAATGGCACAAGGTTAAGAAAGATTTCAAATTGCACTTCGATTGAAAAGAGAGGCAAAACTTGATAAGATGAGAGAATTAGAATGGAGGTCACAACACTCCAGTAAAATAGATAAACAAGGAAAAGAACATGATCTTGACAAAACAAGATTATGGGACAAAGAGGGCAATATCACAATGCCTCCGGAATGAAAGAATATATGCTAGATCGTTGGAAAGAAAAGAACGGAGAAGAAAAAGACAATTTCTTCGACAAATGAATATGAAAATCATCCTTACGAAGAAGGGTTGAACGGAGTTGTTGGAAGAATCAACAAGCACAGAATAAGCTTGTTGTTGGCTTATGGAAAACATCTCAAAATTATGAGGTGACAACTAGCCACTTACGAAAACATTTGATTGGATTGAGATCAACAAGGAGACGAAAAACTTTCACCGGGAGGATAAATGAAGAACTTGGGTCATTTATAAGCACCATAATTAGCAACAATCCTTAGAGAAAGCTTTTAGGTGAAATACAACCCAAGATAACTCCAAGAAATAAACATGAGTGGTTGAAAGGATCTCCTAAAGAAAAAAGAAATGATGGTTTTAAAATCTCATTCTTGATAACTCGTGAATCATGAAACATGAAGGAATTGTCAAGAATGACATAACACCATCTGAAAAGATAAGGTAGAATGGATTGCAATTGGAATGCATGATGAAGAATGCTTGAGCTCCAACAATAATCTTGACGAAGACCTCGAGGATGAATTAAATCATGAAGAACCACCAAGAGAACTCCGGTAACAAAAGGATGAGAAGTCTACGATGAAAAGATTAAGATTCGAGCCTCGCAATGATTAGATGGAGCTTCACGACGAGATAATTAATATAGCTTGGACCTTCGGAAATGAAGGATGGATCATTTCGAACCAAGAGTTTATTCCTCATGAACAAATTTCAGAAGAAGGAATTAATAACCTTGAGGAAAACAAGAATAAGAATTATGTCATGCTTATCCTTCACCAATTTAAATTGATGACAACCAAAGGATTTGGCATACTACTTATTCTCGTTGGAAAGAATTAAAGAGAGATCTCGCACAAACTTGAGAAATTATTCAACGAATCACCGGTAGGATTTTCAGAAAGAACGAATTAATTGATATGATGACAAAGGGAAATAAATGTTGAACGAACCACCGTAAAAAATCAAAATCGAGTGATGATAGAGAACAAACCACCATGAAGAATTAGAAAATGAATGAAGATACATGAGGCAACCTTAGATACAAAAGAACGAATGGATCACGAGCAGAATAAAGAATACTTGAATGATGCACCGGAAGAATATGGAGACGAACGGAGAGGCATCGATGAAGAATAGTTGGAGGTCGAAGTTGAAAACTGAGAACGAAGAATCTTCTGAAATGATGGCCTTCGGAGGATCACAATGGAAAGAATTCATGAAATACTTCGGATGGGTATAAAAGAAATTCCTCACAATCGGAACAATAATGAGGATGGCATGAAGCTAGAACCACGAATCTTTGGAAGAACGGGTAAGGATTCAAAAGGAACTCTTCTTCGGGTCTTCAAAATCTGAGAAGACGATGAGATACACCACCATGAATTGTATAGGCACCCCGTAATGAAGAATTAAAAGGTTGAACCAATGATGAAAAAGTATTTGAAAGCGGTCCTGGAGAAGGACTGTGACTGATGGGATTCATACTTACGTCACACTTTGAAAAGAATTTTAGAATAACTCCGGAAAAATTAGAAGAGTCAGGTAAGATCCTAGAAAAAGACCTGTGGGTTAGGGCCCACTAAAGAAATCACCGTTGAAAAGATTGGTTAAGAGATATTGCACCGGTTGAATTAAGTGGCTTGAGCGAGATAACCACCTCAAAATAGTTTGAACGGAAGAAGAATTGAAACACAAATCTTCTGAGATATCTTGAACACTCCAGATAAGAATTAGAGAGAGTTGAATAAGCAAGAGAGACTTTGGATAAGAAATTTCCACATTGGAAAACATGTGAAACAAGAAGAAGAAGAGATATGATCAATACGTAAGCTTGGATTTAGTCCACCGGAGAAGAATGTTAGAATGAAGAATGATGAACTTGAAACTCTTGAGCATCTTCACGATAACTCACCGGATAAGAACATTGAAGGAAAAGAATGAAGAAACATCACATGAATAAAATGGATATTTCATTTGAGAATTTCTGGCTCCAAGAAAAAGAAGGGTGGGAGGGTGGGGAACCAAAGATAACTTGGGATGAATGAAACAGGCACCATTGAGGAAAACCAAGACTTGATCTTGCACATATTAAAAGGATCGGGTAACTCGAAGAGTAGTACGCCAGTTGAAAGAATTTAACATGACCATCTCGATGATTAAGAAGGATTAGCACTCCCATAGAAATATGAGAACACTGATTAGAAAAGGTATGGAATCAACATTTGACATCGAAGCAACTTGAATACCAGAATCGAAACAAAAACAAAGGATAGATATGTTGCAGCATAATCTTCACAATATCATCCGAACGGAGAATTGAACGAATGAATTCCGTAGGTACATCAACTTGTCGAGAAGCCACTTGGGAGAACAAAAGGTAAATAAAAACAACAAGGAGCAGATAGAACAAATACAAGATAGAAGCTTCGTTCCACATGTTCGTGCTGAAAGCTCATGGAACATGTTACAAAAGGGTTTTGCAATCCCCGGATCAGCATAGCCAAGGACCCTTTAAGATGCAACTCCTGATCGGAACAAGCCCATAAAACTACTTCACTCAATGTAGAACCCCGAACTCCATATCATGCATTCGTTGGAAGAATGCCTACGAGCTACTAGATGAACCCACCTATTAATTTCCGAAAGTTTCCAGTTATGCAATCAGGTGTTGGGGATACAGGGGAAGCACCGCGCACTCAACTCTAATCCTACATCCAGTTGTATCCATCCTTCAACACATAACCAGTTATATCCGGAAACCGTTTACCTCGGACCTTCGAAACGCATCTACTATACAAGCTATGGCAATACTCCCGAACTACCTCCCCAGTACTGGGTGATGTCGTGGTTATCTTGCCACTAACCGCATAGGAGAGATTTCGATGTCGGCCATCTTAAGTATTCTAGAACTACTACGATAACTTTGTGACGACAACACCTCGGAGCTCAACTCCCTGGGACACTGCCACAACCCCTAATGACAGGAGGCATCGAGAACAATGTTCTCGTCACAAAGACATCAGAACAATCCAAACAATATTCGCGTGATCCTAAAAAAATAGTGAATTTTGAGAGTAGAAGAGACAAGTAATCGTCAGGAGTCCTCACCAGAGTGAAAAAGAAGAGGATCAAAAAAATCCTACTCTCCGATATATATATAGGACTCAAAACATTTTCATGTGTGTGCCTAGACTCAACCGTCAACGATTCGGTCAATCAGTGGGGGCTTCTAAGTCGGAGAAGGCTCTGATACCAACTTGTAATGCCCAGGATGGGATTATACCTCCTACGTGTCGAGGCACGACTTAAGGTATAAGCCCATTCTAGAATGATCTTAAGTTTGGTATCTTTGCACGACTCATGTAAAAATAGGGATGAAATTGCAAAAGAATAGTTGGCTTACACTCGCCACGTCACACAATACATTACATAAGCAAATCATCATCCAAAACATCACAACCCGACTACGGGCGAAGATCCAAAAGAAAAATACAAACACATAAAGCCACAGGTCCAAATCGCCCCTAGTAGAAACCACTACTGATCGTCGAAAACGTCACATGCATACGGCTACGCTCTTCATCGAACTCCCACTGAAGTTCTGATCCACCTTCTGCACTGAACTCGGATGTACCTGCATCTGGTGTTGTAGTATCTGTGAGCCACGAGCACTAAGATATCCCATAACCAATGGGTACCAAGACTAGCAAAGCTTTATGGGTATGGAGAAGGGTAGTGGTGAGGTTGCAGCAGCGGCTAAGCATAATATGGTGGCTAGCTTACGAGTACAAGAATAAGATGAGCATCTACGCAAACGGTCGCAAACTAGTAGTGATCGCTAAAGATCCTGAACTACCTACGAGTCAAACATAACCCCACCGTGTTCTCTTCTCAAAGTGAAAAGAGACAGTCACGGTTACTCACACAGTTGTGTGTTTTACTTCGGATCCTCTGTCAAGTTTTCTACAACCGGACATTAACAAATTCCAATATGCCACATAACCACGGGCACGGCTTTCGAAAGATCATAACCCTGCAGGGGTGTCCCAACTTAGCCCATCACAAGCTCTCACGATCAGCTGAAGTGATAAATATAATATCATCACCCCTTATCTTAGGGAAATCCGATCAGGCTCGGCATCCCGGTGCACAAGACATTTCGACAATGGTAAAACAAGTCCAGCAAGACCTCCCGGTGTGCCGACACCCTGATAGTAGCCGTGCGTATCTCGTCTCAGGCCACGACCGGATGGGACAGCCTACGGGAGCCAATCCTCGAGTTTCCCCGTGGTGGCCCCGCAGTCGGCCCGTTTGGGACCAACACCATCAGCACTGGCCGCCCTGTTATGTAGAATTAAGAACCCGAGGACATGACCCCCTATGCAATTAATTAATTAATTAAGTTGTTATTATGAGCAAATTAAAACCAATGTTGGGCCTTGCTGGAGGAGTTTTATTCAAAGACGAACTGTCAAGGGGTCCCCATATACCCAACCGTGTGAGGAACGCAAAATCAAGGAACATAATGCCGGTTTATCGGCTCCTAAGGTGGCATGAGTGGAACAAAACACCGAGCAAAAGGCCAAGCCTTCCACCCATGCCCAGTGTATAGGTGTGTTGTTATACATATAACATATTGTGATATACCAACAGCAAGTTCCCTCCTGGAACGATCTTCATCTTCACCTGCAACTAACAATGCTATAAGAGGGACTGAGCAAGCGGGTAACATAACCAAACAATGGTTTTTGCTAGGAAGGTGTCAAAGGTTAGAGGTTTCATGGCAACAAGGAGAGGGCTGACAATAAGATGGGTAGCGCGACATGTAACGATAGCATCGAGACACTAAGCATGGCAATGATAGTAAAGGTATCCAAGGGTATGGTCATCTTGCCTGAGATCCCGCAAGGAAGAAGAACGGATCCGTGAAGAAGACGAAGAAGAAGCCTTGAAGAAGAACCACGAGAGGTCGAACGAATCCTCACGAACGCAACGGAACAAGCACTAACAAGAAGAAGCAAGCAACATGGTAAACACACCACACGAGACATGACAATATGCTCAACCAAGTATGATGCAAGACAGTTCTACATAGGATGCGCTGCAAGTCTATACAGGAAGTAAAACATGGCAAGGTAGGAAGCACAAAAAACAACACAAGTCTATATGATGCAATAGATGGCAAGGTATGATGCATGACAAGTCTATACAGGAAGCATTACATGGCAAGGTAGGAAGCACAGAAAACAACACAAGTCTATATGATGCAATACATTTCAAGGTATGATGCATGACAAATCTACACAGGAAGCAAAACATGGCAAGGGGTGAAGCAAAAGTAAACTAACTATTTAGACAAGTTTAAATGAGGCCGGAACAACAAACAACAATTCCGGAAAATCCCCATATGCATATTACGAATTTGGTACTGTTCTGCCTATTACACCATTTTAAAGTTGTTAAACAGCAAAACAAAGTGCATCATGTTATTCTACACATTTTTCCACCCCATTTACATATCAAGTTTATTAAATTTGGAGATACGGTTATTTAGTTATGAAATAAATCATTTTAGCATGGCATTGGAGCAAATTTAAACAAACAACATTTTAAACATTTTAAACAGGGGTGAAAGTGGCATATTATGAAACTAGACAAAATTCTGAGCATATTACATATCTAAAGTTTTAACATATGATGCACTGATCATGAGTTATCAAATGCATGATCTAGAGGGACTTTTCTGCAAAACTGTAAAACACTGGATAATTAGGAAATTCGCTCGCCTTAAAAAAACAACAAGGGCCGAAACTGCTAACGGGCTGCACAGGAAAGGAGAGTGGCTGGAGGGCTACTCACCCATGGGCCTCGGCCCGTTTGGTGGAGGCGGCTCAGGGGATGTAGTGTAGCAGGCCGGCTCGAGAGGAGGCCCAAGCGGGGCGCTGGAGCGGGCGACACAGTCAACGCTCGAGGACGAGCATCCCTTGTCTCCAGATGAACGAGCAGGAGGCCGCGGGTGCTGGAACTCTGGGACAAGATGAAGGGCGGCGGGGAAGCGAGGTGGAGAGGCCTGGCGGCGCAGCTTCCTCCAATTCCGGCAGGAGCCCGTGGATCTGGACGAGTTGGCCTGGCTCGGAGGATCTCCCTGGTTCGAAGTGGCCATGGCGTCCCAGCGCGGCCGGTTGTCGACAGAGAAGAGCGTCGGGGGGACGAGGACGAGGCGGCACTTGAGGAGGCATCGATGCTGCAGTCTCCATGTCCTCACGTGGTTCCCTGTGAGAGAGGCAGAGGCATGAGAGAGAGGGGAAAGGAACGGGGAGGAGGAGGCGTGAGGGAAGGCAGGGTCAGGGCGGCACTCCGGCGGGATCCAGTCGCCCTGAGAAAGGCAGCGGCGAGGTGGCGAGGTCGAGCAGGAGGAGGCGCTCGGGATGGAGGTGGTTCTCGGGGAGGAGGCCTCGGGCGTCGACTGCAGGAGTGAGAGGCCTCAGGCGCGGGGCTGCTCGGCCTTGGCTGATGCTCGCCGGTGGCCACGAGGGCGGGTTCCAACGAGGAGGGAGGTAGCTACGGGTGGTGTTTGGCGGTCTAGATCGAAGGGATTAGCTGGTTGGGTGGGGATGGATCCCAAGGTGGGAGGAGATAGGAGGAGGATCTGGACAGGGGTGGCGGCGGCGATTTGACAAGGAGGATCCCTAGCAAATAGGGTTTGGTCTGATTTGGGTAGGTTTGGTCTATATATAGTGAAAGAGAGAAAATCTAGGACATTCGATCGGGATCGGAGGGTTGAGAAATAAATAGGTAGGGAGCCCAAATAAGAAACAGAGATGTTTTAGGGATGTTTGGGGATGATCCGGACACATCGGTAACGGAAACCCGGGTCGGGTTCTGGGCAGTCTCGGACGTGCAGTCGAGGGGGTGAAAGTGGGCTAGTTAGCGGGTTGTGTAGAAGGCATCGGACTGAGACGAGAGAAGAGAGAGAGAGAGGCCCGGCGGCAATTTCGAAACACCGAAACGTCCGACGTTTATCCGGCTATAGTGCCGCTGTAGATTTAACGGTTGGGCTATCAAACAGACTCGAATGTGATGAAATTTGACAGGCGGTCTGTCTACACCATAATAAGACCACATGATACGTCCAAAACGTATCTATAATTTCTGCTTGCTCCATGCCACTTTTGGGTGATATTGCTATGACATTCATACACTTCCATACACTTTAGATCATATTTGGACTAACCTACTAATCCAGTGCACCCCAGTGGTAGTTTCTGTTTTCGGCTATTTTTGTATTTCAGGTTTTCACATTACGAGAACTGTCAGGAAAAATCCAGAAAAATCATATAAAAAATCAGCGTTCCAGAACCTACCTTGCGCCCGAAGTACAGCCGGGGGGCACCAGGGCCCGAGGCGCCCTGGCGGCGCCCCCCCCCCCCGGGCCGCGCCGGGGGGGCGCCTGGGCCCCCCGAGCCCCGTCTAGTGCCTCCCTTTGGCATATATTTAGAGCGTCCTTCGAAACCCTCGGGACGGGAACTCTTTTTCACGATCTCATCTCTGTTCCGCCGCCGCCGCCGCTTCCAAGATCGGGAGCACCAGGAGAACTCTTCCCGGCACCCTCCCGGAGGGGAGGATCACCATCGGGAGCCTCTCCACCACCATGGACGCCTCCCGGATGAGTTGTGAGTAGTCTCCCTTGGACCATGAGTCCATGACCAGTAGCTATGTGATGTTCTCCTCCCGTTCTTGTGCTTCACTAATTAGTCCTCGTGAGCTGCCCTACATGATCGAGGCACATATGTAATCCTTATGCTGTTGCTATGATGAGTTTGCTGGGATCCGATGGATTATGAGATTATGTTCAGATTGTGATTGAGTAATATATTTGATCTACCTCTTTTATATTTATGTTCGTAAGTAATTCTTGCATGTTCTCCGTTGTTATTTATTGCTTTGGCCAAGTAATACGTAGTGACTCCAAGAGGGAACGTTATGCTTGATTGTGGGTTCATGCCCCTCGATGACTAGCTTGAGTGATAGAAACATGAGTCTAGGGGATGTGTTGTTGCCACAAGGGAGAAAACAACGGTGCTTGTGCCCGCGGGTGCAAGGATTGTTTACTTTACGCAAAGTTCTTTTAATGCAGTTGTCTGTTGCATTGAGTTTACACTATGGGTGGGGCTTGCAACTTAATACCAGCGAGATGTTCTAGATAGATATCTCAAGGTGGATGATTAGTAGTAGATATTGATGGATTTCGGTCTACTTACTTTGGCGTACCGCCCATGCTTTGAACCTCAACCTTTCTTGCAATGTAGTCAGCATTGGTTTGCGTTCGTGGTCCTGTCAATTGCCCAGCTGTAATTCGTTTACCTCACATAGCTGTTTTATCGTCTTTTGGGAGAGAGACATCACTAGTGAACATCATGAGACTCCGGTCCATATTACCATCATTGATCACATCCGCTATTTACTTTTCGCTTTTACTTACTATTGCAAACATTATCTATCACTACTATCATTTGCGTTTAATCCTTTGTGAACTACAAGGCCGGAGGGATTGACAACCTCTCTGTACTCATTGGGAGCAAAGTTATTTGTATCTGTGTGCAGGTCCACGTTGATTGCTAATATCTGGCGCCATTAGCAGTTGACACCTACTTGTTGAACCTAGGAGTCTCTGGGGATTCGATCCTTGGCATCTTTGCTAAGGGAAAAACTTCCACAACACTGCATCTCACACCTTCCACTTGTGGTAACCAACGAGGGGTTAGAGGCCCATCACCACACGCCAAGTTTCATCCCATTCCAAGAACATTTTCCGGCCACTTATAAAATAAATATTCGGAGGTGCCGCGGGCGCGTGCGAGTGTGTCTGGACTCAGAACGGACAACGGAGAGAACTGGGGAACCCGAACGAATGCAAGTTTCGAAAACATGCTGATGAAAAGCACATGATGACAAGGGAAAGTGCAACACGCAAGCAAATGACATGGCAACGATGACGAATAACTGGTTGACACCTGGCGCATCGGTCTCGGGGCGTCACACGTTCTCTGTTCGTCAAGCTCTTTCCGTTGGTATCATTTTCATAATGTTTTCACATATTGAAAATAACCATTTTGCCCTTTCCCTAAAACAGCCTCCTCCGAGATAGAACTGTTTTCGGCAAATCTTTCCGCGATCGTGTCCCACTTCTTACTGGAGTATTTGTCGGCCCCAGGCAAGCCAACCTCTTATCATGAGCCCTGAACTCTCATGTTGACTTTGCTTGTACCTTGTGTATGTGTAGTTGCAGTTGTTTTCTTATTGTTTTCAGTTGCAGTCATTTCTTTATGTCTTTCCTGCATGCTTGTGTTTTCATGACATCTTTTGCCATGCTAGCTAGAATGTTTTTATTAATAATGCCATGTCACCACTTTATTTGATTTTCCTGACATCGTTATAAAATGCTATGATGATTTTAATGCACGGTTAATATGCTAGTACTTGGTATTATTATGTTCTTTATGCTATAGTTGTGCACTTGAGAAGTTTGACATTTTGTACATGCTTTTGTATGTTGCATGCTCATTATTGCATTCATGTTAATTATGCTCATGATGATGGAGAAATTAATAAGATGACTTAATAATAACAAACCCCCTCCGTCATCGATTGGATCGAGTCATAGTGCCACCAAATCGAACTTCTTCAGTGCGGCCACATTTGCCTTTATGGGAAGGCCTTAATGCGATCTATTACCGTGCCTCTGGTCGGTGCCTCTAACTAGGGAAGGTTATCGGCGCGCGCTACCCTGATTAGGTAGGCGGACATAAGCCGTGTGTGCCCGTTGTTGTTGTATTGGTACCGGGTCCCTGTTTGGACCGTTTGGCCACAACGGTGGTCGTTGTGTCTTTGGTAGACACGGGGCCACCCAGGACTAGCCCAGTGGGGAATGAGTCGGAGTGGCCGGGAGAGTGTCATGAAAGTAGGTCGGTTTTGTCGGAATGCCGTTGGTCCACCCGAATGGGATGACGAGGCCATGGGTTCTGTGGTGTGGGTACAGTGCGCTACCTCTGCAGAGTGTTTTTAAAGTATATCGATAGCACACAGTTCGTAGTAGGTCACACTATCCGGTCTTGATCGAAATGGAGGATAAACCTGAGATAATCAGATTAATTAATGTGGTAACAAGAATGTGGTGACTTGGACTATGAGTTAATCGTGAGAAGTCACGGCGATGATTTGGTATGATCACGAGACGAGGTCTCGGTGTGTTGAACCAAGTGTGGTTTCGTGTGTGATCCGTGGGTGATCACCGTTCAGTTGCGAGGCAACCCATTGGTATGAGAGTCCGAGGGACTCGGTGCACAAGTTTGGTTGCATTGCATGAGTAATATGTTGCATTTAAAGAACCATAGTAGAACAAGAGATGGTTGCATAAAGTTAACATGTTATGACTGCCTTGAATATTTGTACAGTAGTTTATTTTCAGCATAGTTTCTTGATGCCATGCCATGCTTTGATTTATTGTTTAAAATATGCCATGATTGAGATGATATGCTATGTTTTGCTATTGCCATGTTAGGAACATGTTTTGTTATGCTGTGTCATTACCATGTTAGTAGATGTTATGATGTTGTTCATGCTCAGATGATCTATATCCTGCCATGTTTAGAATTAATATAAGATAGATTGTTGCATGCGCTTGGTTCCTGCTTTGTCTTCTTCTTGTTTGGATGCTATGTATTTGGTTGTCTTACAAGTACATTCAATGTACTGACCTGGCATGTCATGCCAGTTTTGTAGGTCACACTCAAATGGTTCGCCTGATCCATCGTGCTAGGTCATAATCTTGCCAGTCCTGTGAGTTGTGGAGCCCAGCCAGAGTTGTTATGCTGCCAAATCAGGACTTCCGCCGCCATTTAAATAGACTTCTGCTGCCATTTAAATAGCCTTAGAGCTATGCCAGAAGATTGTATTCATCAATGATGTAATCTTATACACATTTATTTGATGAATATCATTGTACCTGGAATGTTGTATCTTGGACCTGTCGTGCGTTAGGTGTTATCCTGGGCTGACGTGCGAAGGCTCCCTGCTCCATGCGGATCGGGGTGCCACAGGACATGGTATCAGAGCAGCCAGGCTGGCATATATTATCCTAGCATTAGATCACCGCTACCATCAACCCTCAATGACCCTAAGGGATTTGAACTGTCCCTGGCGTCTGGCATGGCCACTGTTAATCAACAGGTGGCGTAGTCGGGACCGACACGTCCTCACCCCGCTGTCTCTGCCTAGTTATCCGTGGAACGAATAGCGCCCTTATCTTTTTCAGTCGGGCGCACCGCTTACCCTTCAGGGTAAGGGGCCACGCCATGCGGGCACGTTCCGCGTGGCTGCTGATACGTCTCCAACGTATCTATAATTTTTTGTTCCATGCTATCATATTATCCTTCTAGGATGTCTTATAGGCTTTTATATACACTTTTATATGATTTTTGGGACTAACCTATTAACCTAGAGCCCAGTGCCAGTTTCTATTTTTTCCTTGTTTTTGAGTTTTACAGAAAAGGAATATCAAACGGAGTCCAATTGATGTGACAATTTTTGATGATTTTTCTAGACCAAAAGAAGCCCCCGAAGTAAAAGAGTTGGGCCAGGAGAGCCACGGGCTGCCCACGAGGGTGGTGGCGCGCCCTGGGCAGGTGGTGGCGCCGCCCTATCTCATGGACGGCCCGGAGGGCCCCCTGACTTGTGCCCTATGCCAAAGAATCCCATAAATACTGAAACCTTCGGAAATTAACCTAGATCGAGAGTTCCGCCGCCGAAAGCCTCTGTAGCCACCGAAAACCAATCTACACCCATTCTGGCACCCTACCGGAGGGGGGAATCCCTCTTTGATGGCTATTTTCATCGTCCCGGCGCTCTCCATGATGACAAGGGAGTATTCCACCCTCGGGGCTGAGGGTCTGTATCAATAGCTATGTGTTTGATCTCTCTCTCTCTCGTGTTCTTGAGATGGCACGATCTTGATGTATCACGAGCTTTGCTATTCTAGTAGGATCTTATGATGCTTCTCCCCCTCTACTCTCTTGTAATGGATTGAGTTTTCCCTTTGAAGTTATCTTATCAGATTGAGTCTTTAAGGATTTGAGAACACTTGATGTATGTCTTGCGTGGGATACTTGTGGTGACAATGGGGTATTCTATCGGTTCACTTGATGTATGTTTTGGTGATCAACTTGCGAGTTCCGTGACCTTGGGAATCTATGCATAGGGGTTGGCACACGTTTTCGTCTTGACTCTCCGGTAGAAACTTTGGGGCACTCTTTGAAGTACTTTGTGTTGGTTGAATAGATGAATCTGAGATTGTGTGATGCATATCGTATAATCATGCCCACGGATACTTGAGGTGACAATGGAGTATCTAGGTGACATTAGGGTTTTGGCTGATTTGTGTCTTAAGGTCTTATTCTAGTACGAACTCTATGATAGATTGAATGTTACTACAGACTCTTGAATAGATCGATCAGAAAGAATAACTTTGAGGTTGTTTCGTACCCTACCATAATCTCTTCGTTTGTTCTCCGCTATTAGTTACTTTGGAGTGACTCTTTGTTGCATGTTGAGGGCTAGTGATATGATCCAATTATGTTATCCTTGTTGAGAGAACTTGCACTAGTGAAAGTATGAACCCTAGGCCTTGTCTACTATCATTGCAACACTGGTTATGCTCACGTTTACCACTTGCTACCTTGCTGTTTTTTATATTTTCAGATTACAAAAACCTATATCTATCATCCATATTGCACTTGTATCACCATCTCTTCGCCGAACTAGTGCACCTATACAATTTACCATTGTATTGGGTGTGTTTGGGACACAAGATACTCTTTGTTATTTGGTTGCAGGGCTGTTTGAGAGATACCATCTTCATCCTATGCTTCCCACGGATTGATAAACCTTAGGTCATCCACTTGAGGGAAATTTGCTACTATCCTACAAACCTCTGCACTTGGAGGCCCAACAAAGTCTACAAGAAGAAGGTTGTGTAGTAGACATCAAGCTCTTTTCTCGCACCGTTGCCGGGGAGGTTAGTGCTTGAAGGTATATCTTTAGATCTTGCAATCGAATCTTTTAGTTTCTTGTTTTATCAGTAGTTTAGTTTATAAAAGAAAACTATAAAAAATGGAATTAAGGTTACCTCATATGCTTCATCTTTTTAATATCTTTCGTGAAAATGATGGGAAGGAAAAATGTGCTCAAGTACTAGAAGAAGAATTATATAGAATGCTTGGCATAAAATATGTGCATGATGAGCATGATTGCAATGTTGTTAGTATGAATTCTTTGAATACCCATGATGCTAATGATATGCAAAGCCACAAGCTTGGGGATGCTATGTTTGATGAAGATGATATGTTTAGTCCCCCAAGTTTTGATGAGCAAATTTATTATGATGAAACCATGCCTCCTATTTATGATGATTATATTGATGAATATGGCTTTGGAGAGGTCTTGACTTTATTTAGTGATGAATCCACTATTTCAGAAGAGGTTCCAATTGATTATGAGAACAAAGTTCCTATCTATGATGATTATTGTGATGACTTGTATGCTATTAAGAATAATGATAACCATGAAACTTGTCATCATGATTTTAATTTTAAATTGGATTATGCTTCACATGATAGTTATTTTGTTGAGTTTGCTCCCACTACTATGAATGAGAAGAATTTTGCCTATGTGGAGAGTAGTAAAATTTCTCTGCATGTAGATCATGAAAAGAATGCTTTATGTGCTAGTTATATTGTTGAATTCATTCATGATGCTACTGAAAATTATTATGAGAGAGGATCATATGCTTCTACATATTGCAATAATATCAAGTTTCCTCTCTATGTGCTTAAAGTTTTGAAGTTATGCTCGTTTTCCCTTCATATGCTAGTTGATTATTGTTCCCATAAGTTGTTTGCTCACAAAATCCCTATGCATAGGAAGTGGGTTAGACTTAAATGTGCTATTCATATGCTTCATGATGCTCCTGTTATGTTTCAATTCTTATCTTTTATGTGAGCATCATCATGCCTAGCTAGGGGCGTTATACGATAGCGCTTGTTGGGAGGCAACCCAACTTTATTTTACTTTCTTTGCTTTTGCTTCTGTTTAGGAATAAATATTGCATCTAGCTTCTGTTTATATGTGGTTTTGTGTTTTAATTAGTGTTTGTGCCAAGTAGAACCTTTGGGAAGACTTGTGTGAAGTTTATGTGATCTTCCTGTGAAAAATAGAATCGTTAGCACTCGCTAGAATGGTCATCAGATTTTACTGGAGCGTGCTATTTAGTTGATTCTTTTTGCAGATGATTAATAGACAAATTCCTCAAGTTTACCAATTTAGTTTGAATTTTTTGGAGTTACAGAAGTATGCGAAACCTGCATATTACTACAGACTGTTCTGTTTTTGACAGATTCTGTTTTTCGTGTGTTGTTTGCTTATTTCAATGCATCTATGAGTAGTATTGGGAAGTATGTGTTGGAGAACGTTGCATGGGAAACAAAAAAATTTCCTACGCTCACCAAGATCAATCTAGGAGATGCATCTACGAGGGGAGAGTTGGATCCACATACCCTTGTAGATCGCTAAACGGAAGCGTTCAAGAACGCGGTTGATGGAGTCGTACTCGCCGCGATTCAGATCGCCGAAGATCCTAGCACCGAACGGACGGTGCCTCCGCGTTCTTCACACGTACAGCTCGGGGACGTCTCCTCCTTCTTGATCCAGCAAGGGGGAAGGAGAGGTTGATGAAGAAACCAGCAGCACGACGGCGTGGTGGAGATGGTGGTGGAGGATTCCAGCAGGGCTTCGCCAAGCACTGCGGAAAAACGAAGATCTCTACGGTGGAGGGAGGGCAGCGCCGAGGCACGAACGTGTGTGGCTGCCCTCCCTCTGCCTCTCTTTATATAGGGGGAAGAGAGGGGAGGGGGCGCCCCTAGGGTTCCCCCTAGGGGGCGGCGGCCAGGGCAGATGGGGGGGGCGGCGGCCAGGGCTGCGGCCAGGGCTAGGGTTTCCCCCCCCCCCCCCAGGCGCCTTGCCCCCCAAGCCAAGGGGTGCGGCTGCCCTAGGGGGGAACCAGCTCCCATGCGCAGGTGGGAGGGCCCAAGGGGGGGCGCACAGCCCCATGAGGGCTGTTGCGTCTCCCACTTATGGCCCATAGGGCCCGCAACTCTTGCCGGGACCCCCCGAAACCTCTTTCGGTCATCCGACGACTCCCCGATGCTCCCCGGAACACTTCCGGACTCCGATCACTCTCATCCTATATATCAATCTTCGTCCCCGGACCATTCCGGAGACCCTCGTCACGTCCGGGATCTCATCCGGGACTCCGAACAACCTTCGGTAACCATGCACTATTCTCACTAACAACCCTAGCGTCACCGAACCTTAAGTGTGTAGACCCTGCGGGTTCGGAAACTATGCAGACATGACCGAGACACTCCCAGGTCAATAACCAATAGCGGGATCTGGATACCCATATTGGTTCCCGCACGTTCCTCGATGATCTCATCGGATGAACCACGATGTCAAGGATTCAGGCAATCCCGTATACAGTTCCCTTTGTCTCGTCGGTATGTTACTTGCCCGAGATTCGATCGTCGGTATCTCCATACCTAGTTCAATCTCGTTACCGGCAAGTCTCTTTACTCGTTCCGTAATACATAATCCCGTGACTAACTACTTAGTCACTTTGAGCTCATTGAGATGACGTATTACCGAGTGGGCCCGGAGATACCTCTCCGTCACACGGAGTGACAAATCCCAGTCTCGATCCATGTCAACTCAACAGACACCTTCGGAGATACCTGTAGAGTACCTTTATAGTCACCCAGTTACGTTGCGACGTTTGGCACACACAAGGCACTCCTACGGTGTCAGTGAGTTACATGATCTCATGGTCATAGGAACTTATACTTGACATGCAGAAAACTATAGCGATAACTGATACGATCAAAAGCTATGTTTACCGTTTGGGTCTCGTCCATCACATCATTCTCCTAATGATGTGATCCCGTTATCAAATGACAACTCATGTCTATGACCTGGAAACCGCGGTCATCTTTGATCAACGAGCTAGTCCTGAAGAGGCTTACTAGGGACACAAAGTTTGTCTATTTATCCACACATGTATTTAAGTTTCCAATCAATACAATTATAGCATGGATAATAAACGATTATTATGAACAAGGAAATATAATAATAACTCTTTTATTATTGCCTCTAGGGCATATTTCCAACAGTCTCCCACTTGCACTAGAGTCAATAATCTAGCATTACAAGGTAATGAATCTAACACCCATAGAGTCTTGGTGTTGATCATGCTTAGCCCGTGGAAGAGGCTTAGTCAACGGATCTGCAACATTCAAATCAGTGTGTACTTTGCAAATGCTTATGTCCTCCTCCTTGACTGAATCGTGGATGGAATTGAAGAGTCGCTTTATGTGTCTGGTCCTCTTGTGAAACCTTGGTTCCTTGGCTAGAGCAATGGCACCAGTGTTGTCACAAAACAGAGTCATTGGGTTCAATGCACTAGGCACAACTCCAAGATCTATCATGAACTCCTTCATCCAGACACCTTCCTTTGCCGCCTCCGAGGAAGCTATGTACTCCGCTTCGCATGTAGTATCGGCTACCACGCTTTGCTTGGAACTGCACCAGCTTACCGCTCCCCCGTTGAGAATATATACATATCCGGTTTGAGACTTAGAGTCATCCGGATCAGTGTCAAAGCTTGCATCGACGTAACCCTTTACGACGAGCTCTTGATCACCTCCATAAACGAGAAACATCTCCTTAGTCCTTTTCAGGTACTTTAGGATATTCTTGACCGCTGTCCAGTGATCCATACCAGGATTACTTTGAAACCTTCCGGCCATACTTATGGCAAGGCTGACATCTGGTCTTGTGCACAGCATTGCATACATGATAGAGCCTATGGCTGAAGCATAGGGGACGACACTCATCTTTTCTCTATCTTCCGCAGTCACTAGGCATTGAGTCTTACTCAACTTTGTACCTTGCAATACCGGCAAGAACCCCTTCTTGGATTGATCCATTTTGAACTTCTTCAAAACTTTATCAAGGTATGTACTTTGTGAAAGTCCTATCAAGCGTCTCGATCTATCTCTATAGATCTTGATGCCCAATATGAAAGCAGCTTCACCGAGGTCCTTCATCGAAAAACTCTTGTTCAAATACCCCTTCACGCTATCCAAAAATTCTATATTGTTTCCAATCAGCAATATGTCATCCACATATAATATTAGAAACGCTATAGAGCTCCCACTCACTTTCTTGTAAATACAAGCTTCTCCGTAAACTTGTACAAACCCAAACGCTTTGATCACCTCATCAAAGCGAAGATTCCAACTCCGAGACGCTTGCACCAGTCCATAAATGGAACGCTGGAGTTTGCAAACTTTGTTAGCATTCTCTGGATCGACAAAACCTTCCGGTTGTATCATATACAACTCTTCCTTAAGAAAACCGTTAAGGAACGCCGTTTTGACATCCATCTGCCAAATTTCATAATCGAAATACGCAGCTATTGCTAACATGATTCGGACGGATTTAAGCATCGCTACGGGTGAGAAAGTCTCATCGTAGTCAACTCCTTGAACTTGTGAAAAACCCTTTGCCACAAGTCGAGCTTTATACACAGTGACATTGCCGTCAGCGTCCGTCTTCCTCTTAAAGATCCATTTATTCTGAATGGCCTTCCGCCCTTCAGGTAATACTTCCAAAGTCCATACTTTGTTTTCATACATGGATCCCATCTCGGATTTCATGGCCTCTAACCATTTGTCGGAATCCGGGCCCACCATCGCTTCTCCATAGCTCGTAGGTTCACTGTTGTCCAACAACATGACCTCCAAGACAGGGTTACCATACCACTCAGGTGCAGTGCGTACCCTTGTCGACCTACGAGGTTCGGTAGTAACTTGATCAGAAGCTTCTTGATCATCATCATTGGCTTCCTCTTCAACCGTTGCAGGCTCCACAAAAACATCTTTCTGTGCTGCGCTACTCTCTGGTTGAAGCAGAGGTTCAACAACCTCATCAAGTTCTACCTTCCTCCCACTCAATTCTTTCGAGAGAAACTCTTTCTCGAGAAAGGACCCGTTCTTAGCGACAAACACTTTGCCCTCGGATCTGAGATAGAAGGTGTACCCAACCGTCTCTTTTGGGTATCCTATGAAGACACATTTGTCCGCTTTGGGTTCGAGCTTTTCTGGCTGAAGCCTTTTGACATAAGCATCGCAACCCCAAACTTTGAGAAAAGACAACTTAGGTTTCTTACCAAACCACAGTTCATACGGTGTTGTCTCAACGGACTTAGATGGAGCCCTATTTAAAGTGAACGCAACCGTCTCTAACGCATATCCCCAAAATGATAGTGGCAAATCGGCAAGAGACATCATAGAACGCACCATATCTAATAGGGTTCGATTACGACGTTCGGACACACCATTACGCTGTGGTGTTCCAGGTGGCGTCAACTGTGAAACAATTCCACATTTTCTTAAGTGATTGCCAAACTCATAACTCAGATACTCTCCCCCTCGATCAGATCGTAGGAACTTGATCTTCTTGTTACGATGATTCTCAACTTCACTCTGAAATTGCTTGAACTTTTCAAACGTTTCAGACTTATGCTTCATCAAGTAAATATACCCATATCTACTTAAGTCGTCAGTGAAGGTGAGAAAGTAACGATATCCACCGCGCGCCGTGACACTCATCGGGCCACACACATCAGTATGTATGATTTCCAATAAGTCACTTGCCCGTTCCATTGTTCCTGAAAACGGAGTCTTAGTCATCTTGCCCATGAGGCACGGCTCGCATGTGTCAAGTGATTCAAAATCAAGAGACTCCAAAAGTCCATCAGCATGGAGCTTCCTCATGCGTTTCACGCCGATATGACCCAGACGGCAGTGCCACAAGAAAGTGGTACTATCGTTATCAACTCTACATCTTTTGGCATCAATGTTATGAACATGTGTATTATCACTATCGAGATTCAATAAGAATAAACCCCCTACTTCGGGTGCATGACCATAAAAGATATTACCCATATAAATAGAACAACCTTTATTCTTTGATTTAAATGAGTAACCGTCTCGCATTAAACAAGATCCAGATATAATGTTCATGCTCAACGCAGGCACTAAATAACAATTATTCAGGTTCATAACTAATCCCGATGGTAATCGAAGAGCGAGCGTGCCGACGGCGATCACATCAACCTTGGAACCATTCCCCACGCGCATCGTCACTTCGTCCTTCGCCAGCCTCCGTTTATTCCGTAGTTCCTGTTTAGAGTTGCAAATGTGAGCAACCGAACCGGTATCAAATACCCAGGCACTACAACGAGAGTTGGTAAGGTACACATCAATAACATGTATATCACATATACCTTGCTTGTTGTTGTTGTTGGCCCCCTTCTTGTCTGCCAGATACTTGGGGCAGTTCCGCTTCCAGTGGCCATTCCCCTTGCAATAGAAACACTCAGTCTCTGGCTTGGGCCCAGCCTTGGGTTTCTTCACTGGATGAGCAACTGCCTTGCCACCCTTCTTAGAGTTACCCTTCTTGCCCTTGCCATTCTTCTTGAAACTGGTGGTTTTATTGACCATCAACACTTGATACTCCTTCTGGATGTCTGCCTCAGCGACTTTCAGCATCGCAAACAGCTCGGCGATGGTTTTGTTCATCCCTTGCATGTTATACTGCTGCACGAAGCTCTTGTAGCTAGGCGGGAGTGACTGGAGAATTCTGTCAATGATAGCCTCGTCCGGGAACACAAGTCCCAGATCAGCTATGCGGGTATAGTACCCAGACATCTTCAGTAAGTGCTCACTGACAGACGAATTCTCCTCCATCTTGCAAGCAAAGAATTTATCGGTGGTCTCATACCTCTCGATCTTGGCATTCTTTTCAAAGATGAACTTCAACTCCTGGAACATCTCATATGCTCCATGACGTTCAAAACGCCTTTGAAGTCCTCCTTCCAAGCTATACAACATGGCACACTGCACTACTGAGTAGTCATCCGAACGCGACTGCCAGGCGTTCATAACGTCCACAGAGGCCGGAGCGGGAGGTTCACCTAGCGGTGCACTTAGGACATAAACCTTTTGGGCAGCTGTGAGAATGATCCTCAGATTGCGGAGCCAGTCCACAAAGTTGCTCCCATCATCTTTCAGCTTAGTTTTCTCTAGGAACGCATTAAAATTCAGGGGAGCTACTGCGCGAGCCATCTACAACAAAAGATTTGCAAAGACATCTTAGACTATTGTTCATGATAAGTGAGTTTTTAACTAATCAAATTACTTATAACTCCCACTCAAATTGACATCCCTCTGGTCATCCGAGCGTGACATGATCCAAATCCACCAACCCAAGTCCGATCATCACGTGAGATGAGGTGGTGTCAATGGTGAACATCTTCATGTTGATCATATCTACTATATGACTCATGCTCGACCTTTCGGTCTTCCGTGTTCCGAGGCCATGTCTGTACATGCTAGGCTCGTCAAGTCCAACCCGAGTGTTCTGCATGTGCAAAACTGGCTTGCACCCGTTGTATGCGAACATAGAGTCTATCACACCCGATCATCACGTGGTGCTTCGAAACGACGAACCTTCGCAACGGCGCACACTCGGGGGGAACACAATTTTATCTTGAAATTTTAGTGAGGGGTCATCTTATAATGCTACCGTCGTCCTAAGCAAAATAAGATGCATAAAAGGATTAACATCACATGCAAATCATAAGTGACATGATATGGCCATCAACTCGTGCTTTTGATCTCCATCTCCAAAGCACTGGCATGATCTTCATCGTCACCGGCGTAACACCATGATCTCCATCATCATGATCTCCATCATCGTGTCGCCATCGGGGTCGTCGCGCGCCCACCATGCTCTTACTACTATTGCTACCGTTTAGCGATAAAGTAAAGCATTACATAGCGCTTAATGATTGACACGCAGGTCATACAAAAATTAAAGACAACCCTATGGCTCCTGCCGGTTGCCGTATGCATCGACATGCAAGTCGATATTAACTATTACAACATGATCATCTCATACATCAAATATATCTCATCATGTCATTGGCCATATCATATCACATACATACCCTGCAAAAACAAGTTAGACGTCCTCTAATTTGTTGTTGCATGTTTTACGTGGCTGCTATGGGTATCTAGCAAGAACGCTTCTTACCTACGCAAAGCCACAACGGTGATATTTAAGTTGCTATTTAACCTTCTACAAGGACCGCCTTTGTCTATTCCGAATCAACTAAGATAGGAGAGACAGACACCCGCCAGCCATCTTATGCAACAAAAGTCGCATGTCTGTCGATGGAACCGGTCTCATGTACGTGGACATGTAAAGTTGGTCCGGGCCGCTTCATCCCATAATACCGCTGAATCAAGAAAGACCAAGGAGGGAAGCAATCTAAACATCAACGCCCACAAACCCTTTTGTGTTCTACTCGTGAAAGCATCTACGCAAGAACCTAGCTCATGATGCCACTGTTGGAGAACGTTGCATGGGAAACAAAAAAAATTCCTACGCTCACCAAGATCAATCTAGGAGATGCATCTACGAGGGGAGAGTTGGATCCACATACCCTTGTAGATCGCTAAATGGAAGCGTTCAAGAACGCGGTTGATGGAGTCGTACTCGCCGCGATTCAGATCGCCGAAGATCCTAGCACCGAACGGACGGTGCCTCCGCGTTCTTCACACGTACAGCTCGGGGACGTCTCCTCCTTCTTGATCCAGCAAGGGGGAAGGAGAGGTTGATGAAGAAACCAGCAGCACGACGGCGTGGTGGAGATGGTGGTGGAGGATTCCAGCAGGGCTTCGCCAAGCACTGCGGAAAAACGAAGATCTCTACGGTGGAGGGAGGGCAGCGCCGAGGCACGAACGTGTGTGGCTGCCCTCCCTCTGCCTCTCTTTATATAGGGGGAAGAGAGGGGAGGGGGCGCCCCTAGGGTTCCCCCTAGGGGGCGGCGGCCAGGGCAGATGGGGGGGGCGGCGGCCAGGGCTGCGGCCAGGGCTAGTGTTTCCCCCCCCCCAGGCGCCTTGCCCCCCAAGCCAAGGGGTGCGGCTGCCCTAGGGGGGAACCAGCCCCCATGCGCAGGTGGGAGGGCCCAAGGGGGGCGCACAGCCCCATGAGGGCTGTTGCGTCTCCCACTTATGGCCCATAGGGCCCGCAACTCTTGCCGGGACCCCCCGAAACCTCTTTCGGTCATCCGACGACTCCCCGATGCTCCCCGGAACACTTCCGGACTCCGATCACTCTCATCCTATATATCAATCTTTGTCCCCGGACCATTCCGGAGACCCTCGTCACGTCCGGGATCTCATCTGGGACTCCGAACAACCTTCGGTAACCATGCACTGTTCTCACTAACAACCCTAGCGTCACCGAACCTTAAGTGTGTAGACCCTGCGGGTTCGGAAACTATGCAGACATGACCGAGACACTCCCAGGTCAATAACCAATAGCGGGATCTGGATACCCATATTGGTTCCCGCACGTTCCTCGATGATCTCATCGGATGAACCACGATGTCAAGGATTCAGGCAATCCCGTATACAGTTCCCTTTGTCTC
This sequence comes from Secale cereale, assembly GCA_902687465.1. Lineage (NCBI taxonomy): Eukaryota > Viridiplantae > Streptophyta > Magnoliopsida > Poales > Poaceae > Secale > Secale cereale. The sequence continues at coordinate 829,305,990 of LR738711.1, read as the reverse complement.
GTCGGTATGTTACTTGCCCGAGATTCGATCGTCGGTATCTCCATACCTAGTTCAATCTTGTTACCGGCAAGTCTCTTTACTCGTTCCGTAATACATAATCCCGTGACTAACTACTTAGTCACTTTGAGCTCATTGAGATGACGTATTACCGAGTGGGCCCGGAGATACCTCTCCGTCACACGGAGTGACAAATCCCAGTCTCGATCCATGTCAACTCAACAGACACCTTCGGAGATACCTGTAGAGTACCTTTATAGTCACCCAGTTACGTTGCGACGTTTGGCACACACAAGGCACTCCTACGGTGTCAGTGAGTTACATGATCTCATGGTCATAGGAACTTATACTTGACATGCAGAAAACTATAGCGATAACTGATACGATCAAAAGCTATGTTTACCGTTTGGGTCTCATCCATCACATCATTCTCCTAATGATGTGATCCCGTTATCAAATGACAACTCATGTCTATGACCTGGAAACCGCGGTCATCTTTGATCAACGAGCTAGTCCTGAAGAGGCTTACTAGGGACACAAAGTTTGTCTATTTATCCACACATGTATTTAAGTTTCCAATCAATACAATTATACCATGGATAATAAACGATTATCATGAACAAGGAAATATAATAATAACTCTTTTATTATTGCCTCTAGGGCATATTTCCAACAGTATGAACCATAGAGAAGTTGGAATACAGTAGGTTTAATACCAATATAAACAAAGAAAGAATTCATTGCAGTATCTTTGAGTAGTGGTTTGCTTTCTTATACTAACGGAGCTCACGAGATTTTTGTCTAAGTTTTGTGTTGTGAAGTTTTCAAGTTTTGAGTGTTGCTTTGATGGACTATGGAACAAAGAGTGGCAAGAGCCTAAGCTTGGGGATGCCCATGGCACCCCAAGGTAAAATTCAAGGACGACCAAAAGACTAAGCTTGGGGATGCCCCGGGAAGGCATCCCCTCTTTCGTCTTCATCTATCGGTAACAATACTCGGAGCTATATTTTTATTCACCACATGATATGTGTTTTGCTTGGAGCGTCAATTTAGTTTATTTTGTTTTGATTGATGTTTGAATAATATCCCAAGATCTGAAGTTCTTAAATGTTAGAGAGTCTTCACATAGTTACATAATTATTCAACTACTCATTGATCTTCACTTATATCTTTCGGAGTAGTTTGATATTGCTCTAGTGCTTCACTTATATCTTTTAGAGCACGGCGGTGGTTTTATTTTGAAGAAATAGATGAACTCTCATGCTTCACTTATATCCTTTTGAGAGTCTCTTAGAACAGCATGGTAATGTGCTTTGGCTATAAAACTAGCCTTCACATGATAGGCATCCAAGATCAATGTAGTAAAAACTTCCACACTAAGTGCATTGAATATGATGAGATGTTGGATGCTTGATAATTGTTTTGAGATATGAGGATAGTGATATTAGAGTCATGCTAGTGGAGTTGTTATGAAATTGAGAAATGCTTGTGTTAAGGTTACTGATTCCCGTAGCATGCACGTATGGTGAACCGCTATGTGATGAAGTTAGAGCATGAGGTATTTGTAAAGTGTCAACCTTTGTGTGGAGGTCGGGGGCACATGATGGTTAACTCCTACAAACCTCCCCCCTAGGAGCATGCGTTGATTGCTTTGTTTTGATGACTCGTAAATTTTTGCAATAAGTATATGAGTTCTTATGACTAATGTTGAGTCCATGGATTATACGCACTCTCACCCTTCCACCATTGCTAGCCTCTCTTGTATCGCGCAACTTTCGCCGGTACCATACACCACTATATATCCTTCCTCAAAACAGCCACCATATTATTCCTCAAAACAGCCACCATACCTACCTATCATGGCATTTCCATAGCCATTCCGAGATATATTGCCATGCAACTTTCCACCATCCCGTTCATATGACACGCATCATATTGTCATATTGCCTTGCATGATCATGTAGTTGACATCGTATTTGTGGCTAGGCCACCATGCATAATTTTTCATACATGTCGCTCTTGATTCATTACACATCCCGGTACACCGCCGAAGGCATTCATATAGAGTCATACTTTGTTCTAGCATCGAGTTGTAATATCGAGTTGTAATTCAATGAAAGTGTGATGATCATCATTATTAGAGCATTGTCCCATGTGAGGAAAGGCTAAATAAAGAAAGATCCTCCAAAAAAAGAAAAAAAAGAAAAGAAAGGCCAAAGAAAATAAGAAAGGCCCAAAAAAGAAAAAAAGAAAAGGGACAATTGCTACTATCTTTTTCCACACTTGTGCTTCAAAGTAGCATCATGTTCTTCATGATAGAGAGTCTCATGTTTACTCACTTTCATATACTAGTGGGAATTTTCATTATAGGACTTGTCTTGTATATTCCAATGATGGGCTTTGTCAGGGATATACCCCGAGGTATGACCCGGCTGGAGTTATAATCCGGCTGGGACTTGATAATCCGGCGGATGGTAAACCGGCGGAGAGTTAAGACAGAGAGTCAAGACAGATGGTAGCGATGATAGGTGTTAAGTCAATCATAACCCGGCAGACAATGTTAAACCGGCAGACAATGTTAAACCGGCCAACGTTAAGAAGCCCAGGAAAGGAAGTCAAAATAGTTTAAGTTAAAGTCCGAGTTGGACTCCACATGTAACCTGCCCCTTCAACATATATAAGGAGGGGTAGGGCTCTCCAGAAGGGGAGGAGGAAAAAGAAACAATCTTAGGGCTAGACACAAAGAGGAGAGTCGGTTTACGCCGACTCCCTCGTGATGATAATGAGACCTAGCCTCAAACAGCATGTAGGGCTATTACCGGATGATGTTTCCCGGTGCCCGAAGCTGTCTAAATCCGTGTCTTGCGTTGCGTCTTTCGATTCCGCTCAATCCCTCTCAAGCTACTACATAGATGCACGGCCTCACGACTAAGTCCTTACCCTAGGACATCTGCCGTGACAATTCCACGACAGTTGGTGCCCACCGTGGGGCCAGCGCACGGTGGTGTTGAGTTCTTGGAGGCATCACTTTAAAGGATTGAGAAGCTCGCGAGTATCTGGATCGGGAAGAGTTCGCGCGGAAGGATTCCTATTAACTCTGAGTTTATCAAGTTGAAACTGCCAGGTCTCGAGGATAAACCGATGGAGAAGTTAGGGTTTTGTCGCCGCCGCACGCATCTATGGCAATCGGTCAACCCAATGGATCGATGACTGCTGCTGGTACTAGTCCGAGACTAATTGGAGTAGATCAACTGCTGGGGTTTGGTATTTGTCCGGTTTATTGAAGAGGATTAGATTGGTCAAAAACAACAACGACTCGGAGAGGGATTCACGCGTGGGATGGACTCAGATTCGCCTTTCGTGCCTATGAGCCCCCGCGGTCTCGTTGTCGCATCGAGCCGCCTCTGCAGCACCGCGACCGTGGGTTGACTAGCACGTCAAGTCATCGCGGCCTTACATCATCGCTAAGTCGCCTCATCGACCGCCTTGGTCCGCCCTAGTCGGGCCGCTACCGAGCCTCGCCTCGCCATCTTCGCCGAGTTGCCCTGCTTTAAGTTGGTCTTGCCTCAGGGCCCCGCCTTTGCCATCGTTCGTGGTCATGGCCGTGGCCTCGCTCCGGGCTGCCTAACTCTGACCGCGGCTCCACTTCGGCCCGCATGGGCGCCTCAAGCCGTAGCTGAACTAGACCACCTGCAGGAGTTGCTGCTCTGAGTCATCGCCGCTGATGTAAGCCGCCGCGGCCTCTTTCTGAGCTGCTATGGCCCGCCGCTTTAGTCATTGTGCCTTGAGTCGCCTTGATGGCCTCCTCTGTGGAAGCACGCCTCGCCAGCCTTGCATCAAGTCGCCACCAACCCGTCGGACTGTGTTTCCGCCTCGAAACAAAACCACCGAATTCCGCATGCACCACATCTTCCACAGCCAGTTCCGAGTCGCCTCCTTGCCGGGTTGAGCCGCCCGCTGGCTTCGTCACGCTGACGTACCCCCACCGGGTCTCGTGGCCGTGGGTCGTAACAGGTGCTGCATGACGAGCCGATGTCCGCCTTGAGATACCGATCCACCCAACCAAGCCGCCGGAGAGCTGCCGTGCACCTCTGATCCGTTTCACATCGAGCCGCTGCTGTTGAGGGCCTTTGCCTTGCCTCACCGGGTGCTTTATCCGCTCCGCATCGAGCTGCCCTTTGCTTGAAGGTGCCCCTGTTGAGATGCCACTACTCTCCGCCTCTGTCGTAGTTCAGAGCCTCCAAGCCGGCCTATACTACTGCTGAGTCGTCGCTCCGGGTTACCTCCGCTGCTCCGGCCATATGGTTTCCCTGCCCCTCCTTATATACTGAGGTAATCCGCCACGAGTGAGTCGCCCGCCTTGGAGCTGCTCCATTGACCCGCCAGCGCCGGTACTCCCTCTATGGTTTGGTCAAAACTGCGCCTCCACCTCAACAAACAGCGGGGCCAAACGGCCAGCCGCTGTTCCGGCCGGGTGCTCCATGGGTTTTGAACCGCCCCGGATCAGCTCGCGGCCGACCCATCCGTGCTGGCTGTGACCCATGCCCCCGTCACCTCTGACGCAACTCACCTTCCCCTGTCAGCGCCGCTTCAAGCCGGCGCCGCTTTCACCGCTGCGCTATTGAGCCTTTGGTCTGAGCTGCCGCCGTGAGCCACTGTGATTGCCGTGAGTTGCTGAGTCCGCGCGGGCCGTTTTCTGTTTTTTCTGCTATGCTCGGCCACCTCCTGTGGCACCTACCGGCACCCATGCCCGAGCTCCTCTTCCACCACCGGACTGCGCTCGAGATGTTGTAATCTTGTTCCACAGTTGTTCTACTGCCATGAGCCGCCGGCTGCTGACCCGCTGTGGCTCCGGTTTATTTCCCAAGACGGTTGCCCAGGCTACGCGTGGCCATGGCCTTGGACTGCTGCGCCTTGAGCCGTATCTACTGAATTGCTACACTCCGGCTGAACGGACGGGATACTGTGCTGAGCATGTGGGCGTGAGATAGAACAAGGGTGCACAGATATTTTCATCTAAGGTGCATCCTCCGGTTCACTCATTATACTACACACTAGAACATAAAGGCGCGCGTTGCCGCACCCGGTCATCTTTAAAAATATTGATATATGTATACATTAAGATGGTACTCCCTCCGTCCAGAATTACTTGTCATCAAAATGAATAAAAAGGGATGTATCTAGATGTATCATAGTTCTAGATACATCCCTTTTTATCCATTTTGATGACAAGTTTTTTCGGACGGAGGGAGTAGAAACATACAATATTACAATTCACGAAAGATAGAAATATATTAAGATGGTAGAAACATACAGTATAATTGAAACAATTTAAATTACAATGTCTTGTTGAGCTTTGTATTTATTTTAAAGAATAAAATATTTCATAATGGAAATGTATCAGACCAACAAAAAAAGGAAGAACACAGAATAAACTGACATCCAAGTCCTTCTATCATTCCATTGTGTTGTTCATTCAGTGTCAGCACTTGTCACAATATATGACAACTTTAGCATACCAAGAAAAGGTTAGGACCCTATCCAAGTAGGCCAAAATACAATATAACTTTCTTATGGAGTCATCTTTTATATGAAATTGGAGGGAAAATTAAGTCAGGAGCTCAATAAGTACAAGAAAGAAGAACAACTGTTGCATTTCTTATTTTGCTTCATGGCATCATGTCACAAATAATACTGGTCAAATTACGTATGTCAACCAGTTGGTGCACAGCTCAATACAACACTGACAACTTAATGCAGTGATCAGATTCCAACATTATTTAGACACCAAACAACTACGGGAGTTCAAGTAGTTTTATCTACAGCTCATGTTTTGCATTCTACTATAGCCAGAATGCCATCAAATAAAGAACATTAGTATACTTCACATCAATCACATATCATGCTTCTTGCCTTGATCGAATAAGAAGTTTAAATGTTAACATACTTCTCAGGTGGATCATGCCGTTTGTCACCTCGGATGAAGAGTCGCATAAGAATAATTGAAAAATACCCAAGGTGTCTTCGGTATGGTACAAGGTTGGTTAGAAGGAGCAGCAAGAAAGTGACCAAGATCTCTTATGCACAGGTCATGTGCCTTTTAATTGGACTATAAAATAGATTTGTATCTTTCAAGTAGTCCATCATTTGTTCTTCATAATAGTGGCAGGTTTAATTAAGGACCTGAATGGTTTGTGTTCTTAATCAATCTGATCCAAGGAGTCCATCATTTGTTAGCATAAAAATGGGTAACTGCTGTTATATCAAATGATAATTAAATGTTTACCCTTTTTGTTGCTCTTAGAAAAAAACTATAGTGATACTGGTTTTCAGATGAAGAGGAACTTCTATGCTTGCCAAAATGGTATGCGGAAGAATGTCAAACATATCATGGGATATGTAACCAGTAGTCTGTATAATGCTGGATATGTAGGAAATAACAAAGCAGTGATGTGAACAGAGGAAGATAGCAATGTTATCTTCACCAGTAGCAACAAAATATTCATTCTCCTAATAAAAAAATGAATGTCAATTATCAGCTGATGAATTCCACATATTATAGGGAAAAAACATATTGTCTGACGTAAGTATACTTGGGCACCTCAAATAAAAGTGAAACTTATTCATGTGAGGATTAGAACATGCCTTTCTTGGGTTAATTTACCTCAATGTAGAAAGTAGTAGTAGTAATAGTATGCATCCCTATGTCTTCTCCATCTAGTCTGATAACTTCTGATGAGACAAACATGTACCATCTCTTTTCTAACAGCAAGAATAGAACACCAGTATGGTTCAGAGTCCATGGTTTTGACGCTGTGATATGACCAAACCTAAATGCACTTAATTGCAAAAAGATTGCACATGGTGAATCTGCATGTATCATACATTTATGGAAAGCTAGGTATCATGCATGAGAAAATTAATCATGCATCAGTGTGTGGATAAACTTGCAGAAAAAAATGGAGCAGAGTCATATATAAATATGTTAATTGTGTATTTTCAAGATGCTTTGGAAAAATGTGTATTTCAATCAAGACACTTGCACTGTGCGGATGTGCCTAGTCTTCAATAAGAACACGCCCTCACATCTGCCACTACCTATTGAACGAACTCTACACCCCTCAGCCTCGTCCTCTCCGGCAAGTAAACCAAAACGTCCCTCTAGGCTGTAAGAGCATCTCCAGCCGTTGGCCCCCCAGGAGGGGCTAAAAATCGCCCCTGGGGACGCACCGGCGCTAAACCGCGCACTGGGGGCGTGATGCCCCCCAGTCGCGGCGCCCAAGTTTTTTTTGAAAAAGTTAAATACGGCGCAAACACGGCTCAAATTTAACGCAAACATCGGCGAGTTCGTTCAAATTTAAACATATTTTACAAAAAAAACTAGCACAGGCTGCCCCCGCCGTCTCCATCGCCGCTCCTCGCCGTCTACCTCGCCGCTCGCCGCCCGACGCCCGCCTTTGCAGTTCTACATGCCTAGGAGGCAGTAGAACCGCGTGTAGTCGCCGCCGTCCCTACTGCATCCCTCCCCCGGTTGGCGCGGCGGGTTGGACGGTCCAGGGGCGTCGTCGTCGTCGTCGCTATCGAGGACCACGATGTCGTGCTCGTCCTCGCGCCCACGCTTGCGGGCGGCGATCTCCTCCAGGGCCCAGCGCTGCCGGACCATCTCGTCGCGGAGGTAGTCGTCCCGCGCCCACCGCAGGGCGTCCTTATCAGAGAAGTCGCGTCAGGCTATCTCCTCGTACTCCGCGGGGAGGCCGGGCTCCGGCTTGGGCTCGACGAGGACGAAGCGGCCGGTGGGGGGGCGGAGTCGCCGATGCGGACGCCGGAGCTGCGGGTACGCACGCTGATAGGCGTGTCCTGGGGCTCCGGCTTCACGGGGCGGAGGCAGGGAGAGCCCGACGAGCGGCCAAACGAGGAGGAGGACGCCCCGGGCCGCTCCATGCGCCTCGGCGTCCAGGAGCTTCTACGGCGGCGTGAGAACGACGGGGGAGCGGGGTACTCGAGGCGCGGCGTGTTGCCGCCCTCGATGTACTCGAGGACGGCCTCCAACGTGCGGCCGGGCATGCCCCACCACCGGCGCCGGCCCTCGGAGTTGAGCCTGCCGGAGGGCACGACGCCGTTGGTGGCCTCGAGCTGCTCGGCGTGACGGCGGCGGAAGTAGGGCTCACAGAGCGGGCTGTCGGGGACGTACCGTGGCCCCTCCCTCGCCGCCCGCGGCAGGGACGCGCGGATATGCGCGATCTCCGCGCACCGCGCCGCCCCGGTGGGTGGTGGTGGCACCGGCACGCCGGCGGCGCTGATCCTCCAAGCCCCGGGCACCCGCATGTCCGGCGGGACCGGATACTCGGCCTCGAAAAGGAGGCGAGCCTCATCCTCGTGAAGATGGCGGCGCCCGAAGCCATTCGCCGTCGCCTAGAAAGCGCTCGGCCATTCTTCTCAACCGGAGACACGGCGAGAGGAGGAAGGGGGGAGAAATAGGCGCGTCGGCGGTGGAGTATCTGTGCGTGTCTCCGGCGCGCTGGCGGTCGGCTTATATAGGCAGAGGCGCCACGTAGTAGGCTTGGCCGACGTGTTACGCGTGGCGTGATGGCGTGGCGGCCGAGGGGACGCGCGTCGCCCGGCTTTCACTGCGCCGCCCGTGTGGCATCAATGGAGGCTGACCGGCGTGGCAGCGTGCGCAGCTTTGGCATTGATTCGCCACGGGAAACGAGGCGATGAGGACGACGAAGCAGCGAGAAGAGAGTCGAGTCGCTGACGCGGCTGGCCCGCGGCTCTTCGCGCCAAAAACGATTCGCCCGGCGCCCCCGAGCGACCCCCAGCTTGCCGGGTTCGGGTTGGGTCCACCAGCGCCAATTTCGGCCCGAGCCGGGGAAAACTGGGCCCTTGGGCGCGACTGGGCCGATTTTTTGCTGCTGGCGGCCGAAAAATCGCCTGGGGGGGCTTCTTGGGGGCACGGCTGGAGATGCTCTAAGCAAACCAAATCAAACAAAAGGAAGCAAGAGAGCAAGGGATTTCCGCGTATCACCTGCCGACGATTAGTATGGGTTTTGGAACGGGGCAACGGTGATGGCGAGGGGAAGAGGGGACGTGAGTTTGCAGCGACGAGGACAAGAAGAACCTCCACGAAGGCCTCCTGCGGATGTGGATCCCCGCGACGGAGAGGCGGGAGAAGGAGGGCGGATGGGCGAAGTTGGAAGGTCGATCTTCAAGATCCACTCCTCCTCCGGCGTTCTCTGCCGCCTCTGCATCCTTCCCCTCTTCTTGCGTTCGCGCGGCGTCCCAATATCCTTTTCATCGAGGATTGGAGGGCATGGCGGCGGTTGTGAGGAAGACACACACCGAGGGGACAGATGGAGGAAGAAGGAAAGCACATTACGGGAGTTATACTGTGTTTTTAGGGAAAGTTATACTTTTTTGAGAAATAGGGGAAGTTATACTGTTTTGTAAGTCGACCCGGTCAACCAAAAAAGCCCAAGTAAACCTGCAGAGCAGCGGCCCGATTGTAGTGGCCCAGAGGGTCGCACGGGAGTAACGGTGAAAGTCAGACGCGAGTGCTGGTACGGCCATGAGATCTGGAGCGTTTAATTGCGCGATCAGATGACTGAGAACGTCAAATCGCTGTGAAGCCTCCTAGGTAGCTGAGTTATACTGTTTTGTAATGTCAAGCGGTTGTGGCAACACTGTCCGCATGCATTTTGTCCGGTTATTTCTTGATCTAAGTATGTCCAGCATCATTATGCAGTACCAATGTTCGTGTTCGCTAAGCAAAATATCAGGTGCTATCCTTTCTATGTATTTTCTCAGTATATATTGAATTGTTTGAGAACAATTACTTTGATCCGTGATGTTTTTTCAGGACAATTATTCATTAACAAAGTGGCATTATACCGCGGAGGTAGAGGTGTGCCAACATCATTCGGCATAGGCGGTTGTTATTCAACGGACCCCGAACCGGCTTACGACGTGGTGGCCGTATCACATGACCACATCGGTTTATCACACCGGGGCCGTCTTTCGCGACCGCGTCGGCTTACAACGAGGAGGAAGAAGAAACAATCTTAGGGCTAGACACAAATTGGAGAGCCGGTTTACGCCGACTCCCTCGTGATGATAATGAGACCTATCCTCAAACAGCATGTAGGGCTATTACCGGATGATGTTTCCCGGGGCCCAAAGCTGTCTAAATCATTGTCTTGCGTTGCGTCTTTCGATTCCGCTCAACCCCTCTCAAGCTACTACATAGATGTGCGGCCTCATGACTAAGTCCTTACCCTAGGACATCTGCCGTGACAATTCCACGACAGGCTTCCTCAAATGCCCTAGGTCTTCGTGAGCAAGCAAGTTGGATGCACACCCACTAGTTTCTTTTGTTGAGCTTTCATACATATTTAGCTCTAGGCATCTGTTGCATGGCAATCCCTACTCACTCACATTGATATCTATTGATGGGCATCTCCATAGCCCGTTGATACGCCTAGTCGATGTGAGACTATCTCCCTCCTTTTTGTCATCTCCACAACCACCTCTATTCCACATAGTGCTATGTCCATGGCTCACGCTTATGTATTGCGTGAAAGTTGAAAGGTTTGAAAGAATAGAGTATGAAAACAATTGCTTGGCTGAAACCGGGGTTGTGCATGATATGAATATCTTGTGTGATGAAGAGGGAGCATAGCCAGACTATATGATTTTGTAGGGATAACTTTCTTTAGCCATAGTATTTTGAGAAGACATGATTGCTTTGTTAGTATGCTTGAAGTATTATTATTTTTTATGTCAATGTAGACTTTTGTCTTGAATCTTTCAGATTTGAACATTCATGCCACAATTAAGAGAATTACATTGAAAATTATGTTGGTTAGCATTCCACATCAAAAAATCTGTTTTTATCATTTACCTACTCGAGGACGTGCAGGAATTAAGCTTGGGGATGCTGATACGTCTCCAACGTATCTATAATTTTTTATTGTTCCATGCTATTATATTATCCTTCTAGGATGTCTTATGGACTTTTATATACACTTTTATATGATTCTTGGGACTAACCTATTAACCTAGAGCCCAGTGCCAGTTTCTGTTTTTTCCTTGTTTTTGAGTTTTACAGAAAAGGAATATCAAACGGAGTCCAATTGACGTGCCAATTTTTGATGATTTTTTCTGGACCAAAAGAAGCCCCCAAAGTAAAAGAGTTGGGCCAGGAGAGCCACGGGCTGCCCACGAGGGTGGGAGGCGCGCCCTGGGCAGGTGGTGGCGCCGCCCTATCTCGTGGACAGCCCGGAGGGCCCCCTGACTTGTGCCCTACGCCAAATAATCCTATAAATACTGAAACCTTCGGAAATTAACCTAGATCGGGAGTTCCAGCGCCAAAAGACTCTGTAGCCACTGAAAACCAATCTACACCCGTTCTAGCACCCTGTCAGAGGGGGGAATCCCTCTCCGGTGGCTATCTTCATCATCCCGGCGCTCTCCATGACGAGGAGGGAGTAGTCCACCCTCGGGGCTGAGGGTATGTATCAGTAGCTATGTGTTTGATCTCTCTCTCTCTCGTGTTCTTGAGATGGCATGATCTTGATGTATCGCGAGCTTTGCTATTCTAGATGGATCTTATGATGCTTCTCCCCCTCTACTCTCTTGTAATGGATTGAGTTTTCCCTTTGAAGTTATCTTATCGGATTGAGTCTTTAAGGATTTGAGAACACTTGATGTATGTCTTGCATGTGCTTATCTGTGGTGACAATGGGGTATTCTATCGGTTCACTTTATGTATGTTTTGGTGATCAACTTGCGGGTTCCGTGACCTTGGGAATCTATGCATAGGGGTTGGCACACGTTTTCGTCTTGACTCTCCGGTAGAAACTTTGGGGCACTCTTTGAAGTACTTTGTGTTGGTTGAATAGATGAATCTGAGATTGTGTGATGCATATCATATAATCATGCCCATGAATACTTGAGGTGCCAATGGAGTATCTAGGTGACATTAGGGTTTTGGTTGATTTGTGTCTTGAGGTGTTATTCTAGTACGAACTCTATGATAGATTGAACGTTACTACGGACTCTCGAATAGATCGATCAGAAAGAATAACTTTGAGGTGGTTTCGTACCCTACCATAATATCTTCGTTTGTTCTCCGCTATTAGTTACTTTGGAGTGACTCTTTGTTGCATGTTGAGGGCTAGTAATATGATCCAATTATGTTATCCTTGTTGAGAGAACTTGCCGTAGTGAAAGTATGAACCCTAGGCCTTGTCTACTATCATTGCAACACTGTTTATGCTCACGTTTACCACTTGCTACCTTGCTGTTTTTATATTTTCATATTACAAAAACCTATATCTACCATCCATATTGCACTTGTATCACCATCTCTTTGTCGAACTAGTGCACCTATACAATTTACCATTGTATTGGGTGTGTTGGGGACACAAGAGACTCTCTATTATTTGGTTGCAGGGTTGTTTGAGAGAGACCATCTTCATCCTACGCCTCCCACGGATTGATAAACCTTAGGTCATCCACTTGAGGGAAATTTGCTACCGTCCTGCAAACCTCTGCACTTGGAGGCCCAATAATGTTTAGAAGAAGAAGGTTGTGTAGTAGACATCAGCTACCTATAAAATCCCCTCTTTCACTAGCCGGATCGCTCATTCCTCAGTCAGCCATGTCCCTGCCAAGAAGCCTAGCTAGTAACACTCCAGCCATGACTAGAGCCCTAAAAGCTCCCATGTTTTACACCCGCACCTTTGCCGTCAACCACCCTGTCTTTCCACCTCTCCTTATTGAGATGCTCAGCAAAGCTTTTGGCTATAACACTAGCCCCGAATACCTGGTGTTTCAATCAGCACTCGTCCCTCACCTTCACCGCTTTGATGCTAGAGTGCACATCTACCCAGGTCCCACGGCAGATGGTCAGCCCTTGGTTCTTGAGGGCAGAGCCATGCCCACTACTGATTTGGCTATTCAGTTCACTGCTGTGGAGGCCATTCTTCACCTCCGAACCAAGTTCCCGCAAGTGGCAGAAAAGCGGGAGTTCTGCTTTTTCCCCATTGTGGTAGAGGCAGGCATGCAACCTTCTCCCGCTATCCAAGGCAATGACCCCACAATCAATCGCCTGGTGCAATATATCACTGCCCAAGGGATGATGATTTCTAAGATGCTTGCCGAATTTAGGACCCTGGACAATGATGCGGTACGAGTCGTTAAGGAAGCTTATCGTGAGGCTCGTAGATTCGCATCTCAAGTTCTTCACCCCATGCCATCCGAACCAGTGTTACCCTCTCGGCCTGTGATGTGGCCTAGACCAACCCCCATCACCTTCGACCAGGCTCTTTACCGGATCCACCAGCAGCATCTACTTGGATCAACTTCAGCCACACCCCCAGTAGTCGAATCCCCACCCATAGTACTGTCGGACGATGAAGATGGAGATTGGCTCAGTCTTCGCCCTCCCGGAGAGTCCCCGCAAGGCCAGTCTTCGGCATGACCTTAGTCACGCGGTCAAGTGTTTCTACAAGTTGGTCAGTCAGTCTGTTCATCCTCGATATGAGGATAGAATTATGTATCCCGAAGTGAGTAGTCTCGTTTAGCGCATAGCGCATTCATGCTTTGTTGGATGCTTGCACTGGTGTAACCCGTATGTTATGTATGTTTTCGTGCTTTTTTTGTGTGTTGTTTTCGCTTGTCGCTCTGTCAAGCAGAAATGTTTGATAGGGTTGGCGATATGTTGCTAACAAGATTTTAATTAGTAGATCACATACACTAAAATAACATTGATTCGTCTCGAGTCTATAATAAAATGCGCGCTGGTGTGGGTATATGTGTACGAGGATTACATATACCCACTAGCATTGAAACATTTTAGTATGATTTGTCTCGTGTGTTTTTCATTGCATGTTTATTGCATATGTTTGCTAGTTTAGATTATACTGCAAATCACACGCACACCCGGTTCACCCACGGGCACTTTCGGGCAGTACTCGTGGGAATGCAAAGTTGCATATTTCTCCCTATCGGTGCACACCTCGTGTGCCCAAACTCAGAACCTCGCAGAGGCCTTTCCATCTGTTAAACTCTCGTCCCAAATTCTTGCTCCCGGTTTCGTTTCCAGACGAACGCTACCAGTTTTATTTAATTCGACCCCGTACAACGATCACAATGCATATTTCAACTCTGGTTCTACCTCGACATCTACTTTTCGTGGAACCATCTGTGAAATTTTCCCGCTCCACAGTGTGCATCCTGAGCTAGCGCAGACACCTCACCTGCATATGGACCCCACCGCCACCCTCACCCCTGCCTTGTGTAACGCAGGCAAGTCGCCACCTCGCTCCACCACAGCATGCAATTACTCCGCCGGCGCAAAGCGGCGGAGGATCAAGCGTGGTGGAGGACCACCCAGTGCACCATCTTCTTCCCCACCTCTATCCACCGCACCAAGCCACGCGTTGTTCCGAGCCCGCTCGTTCCTGATGAGTATCGTCAGGACTCAGGAGGAACGACGAGCCGATCAATGTGCCCAATAGAGCCGCTAGGAACCACCGCAGCGCCACCAGGAACACAGCCTCGCCGAAGGAGCTCGGCTCGATCTCGTCCAAACCGAAGAGGTAGTAGAGCGGCATGGCGTTGTGTGTTGGAGGAGAGCCGCGCTGCCGTTTTTATAGCCCAACCCCGGTGTATGGTGAGCGATGTCCAGGAAAATCGCTCGTCGCTTGATCACCAGCGTCCAGGAGGCGAATCCGTGAGCAGTGCCGACATGGTGCTGGCCCACGACGTGAGTGCTCGCTGCACCGCCGCTGTGCACGCCACGCACTACGGCACTAGGGCCCTCATCGCCCTAGGAGTTAGATGCCCGTTGCGCCAAGCCGCACGCGGAGCAGCGACGGAGATGAAGCAGCAAGCCGGAGGTAGAAGAAGGAGGCTGGCAGTGGGCCCTGGACCCACGTGTCAGTAGGTGAAACCACTGTTCATTGGGGTACATCCAGCATTTTTCGGGAGTCTGATCTCGAGTGCCCCTAGCCGTGGAGGTAACCCCATTTTGCCCATATCTCTGTTTGGGTGTACCAATTATCGGTACCCCAACTTGTCTGAATCTGACCAAAGGGTTAAATTTAACCCAGAGGTTTTTCCCCGGAGTGGCTATCTTTTAATCGTTGCAGTAACCCTAGGAATCTCGAGGACGAGATTATTTTTAAGGGGGGAAGGTTTGTAATAGCCTCAGAATTGGGTTATCAATTTTGTGTTGTTATTTCTTCTTGGCAATCATTTTTCAAATATTCTCATGAGCTTGCTGGATGACTCTGAGAATTCTTTCCATTTCCAAACCTTCAAAACCTTGCTCATGTCTTTGTCAGTGGGCAAGACCTCATCTGCAACACCTCAAATCCTCCTAAACCCTAATTCCAAACTTTTGGAATTTATATGTGGCCTTTGTGATTACAAAGGAACCATCATTTTCTCTGATCTATTGATCATTCCATCTATTCCAAGAGATCCTCCTATCCTCCTAATCCTTGAATATGCAAAAATATTGCTAAGTCGCATGCAATATTTTTGAATTGTGATTTATTCCTTATCTTGTCTGTCCGAGGAATAAAATCCAAAGGCATAGCTAGCCATCTCCTAAATGCATGAGAATTGGTGGAGTTGATACTTATGCCTAATCCAAGCTCTGGCAAAAATATTGGCCACATTAAAATAAGGAAAATTGCCTTTTTCCTATTTTAAGCCAACATTGCATTTCTGCAATTTTTTAAAGGAACTACCATTTTTATGGCAAGGAAAATTCCGAAATAATTTGTGGAGCTTGTACTTGATGTATAATCACTAGTTCCATCATTAGCTCATGTTCCAGAGTTCAAAAATTTGGCACATGACCCAATGCAAGTTTCTGCCTTCTCTGAAATTTTGCAAAGGAAGTGCCTTATTCTTAATACCAATTGAGCTGTAATTTGGTAGGGTGATTAACATTGATAAATCACCCATGATTATCAAATATGAGCTCAATCCTCTCATCATAGCTCCCTGTGCAATTTTTCAAAGTTTCTGACCAGAATACCACTTTGTGAAGGAAGTACCTTCATAAAGTTTTCAAATGGGATGAAACTTTTCCACCTTCTCAAGTAGTCCAAATCATTATCCCCCACCTAAATTTAGCTCATTTGATTGAACTATGTGAGCACAGGAGCAATTCTTGGTTTCTGTCCAATTTTTCAGTTTGTGAAGCAAGTATAGTTTATCTTGCTACATTATAGCTGAAAATATTCCTAAGCCTTCTCCTATCCATATAACTCACCTTCCCAAGATCTTGGCTCATTTCATGTAGCCAATATTTTCCTAGATTTTTCCTAAGTTCTTGGCCAGAAGTGATGTTTGTGAAACAAGTACCAATTTGGCAAGTCCATTTGGTATGAAACTTTTACAGCATCATTGTATGTCCAAATCATCAAGCTTTGCCAAATCTTAGCTCAATCCATCACTCCTAGTGAGTGCTTCTACCTCATTTAGTTTCTGGACATATTTTAGCAGTTGTAAAGCAACTATGCTAAATATTTGTCCTAATGGCCTCAAAACTCCCAGGACCATAGTTCTTGTTACCCTAAGCCTCCCAGACATCATTTTTACCTCTTACCCTCTCTGGTTTAATCTCTGGAGTATGGCCAAGTTTGCAACAGCAAACTTGTGGAGCTAAGTTTACTCAGCTCAATTTGTCTTTGCCTAGTTCTTTACCATATTAACTCTCTATCTTCGAAGGACTACGCGGTAGACATGAAATTACATCAGTAAAAACCCTAGAGCGTGCCTTGTCTATGGTGATCACAAGGGAAGCTAGCCAAAACGGTGGTCTAGCCACTGTTGTCGTCGGCAGCGCCGCTCCGACCAGCTCTGACCTCGCCATTAATGCCCTACAGTGCCCCCTCGGCGTCCTCTTCCCCCTGGACCTCCTGCCCCCTTCGTTTTCTTCTCCGGCGAGCCATGCCAATGGTCGAACTGTGTGCTACTGTGGCTGTCGTCGCCTTCCTCGCGTCTGTCTTCTTCCTCCTCTCATCCGCGAGCACTGCCCGACTCCGTGAGCCTCTAGCGCTCGTCTGCTTCCTCCTCGTCGCCTTCCCGCAGCTTCCCGAGAGCTTTGGCCGCGCGTGCCGACACTGCGCCGTCGCTGACGCCCAGACATGTCGCTCGCCGCGTGCCACCTCCTCCCCTCTCCCTCGAGCATGTCGTGCGCTTATTTAAGCACGTTTCGAGCCCCCCTCGCAGCTCACAACCCCTCCCCAGCCTTTCCCTGAGCTCCCGAGCCGCTCTGACCCCTCCCCATCACCATGGCCGCCGCCTTGGCTCTTCTGTGATTCCGGCGATGCCGCGCTCTCCTCGCCGTTCCTCCACCACCACCGCATCCCCCATGCTCCGGCGAGTCGCCCCGTGGCCTCGGCCTCTTCCATTCCCCACCGTAGCGATGTGTCCACCGGCGGCCGAATCCACTCTCCACCGTGGGCCGTGCAGCTCCCTCCCTGGTGTTCGTCAGCGGAAGCTAGCACCACCCCGAGGTGCCCCTCACCGTCCTGAGCATGTCGGTAGGTCGCCCGTCCGCTGCCGTGGCCGGATGCGCCGGCGAGCGCCGTCGGGGCGGGCGTCTCCCCTCGGCCAGGCGCGCGTCGAGCGGGAGGAAGAAGAAGCCAGGCCAGGCAGGCCCCCTTTTCGCGTGACCCCACCTGTCGGCGACCGATGGGCCTAGCCCAGAGCCATGTCATATAAGTGGCGGCGCCCCCGTCGCGAAGCCGCTTTCCCCTCGCGAAAGTGTATTCCTGGAGAGTGCGCTTTCAACCAACGGAAGCGTATTCTTCCTCTTCTTCGGCTGAAAATACGTTTTCCTCTCTGGAAAACATATTCTCAGAAAAGACACGTTCTGTTTAAACTGCCAAGGACCTGTTTGTAGAAGTATTTTTATAGACTAATCCCTGAGCTTTAAACGCCCGTATCTTTTTACCCTTAACTCCGATTGAGGTGATTCCAGCGCTCACGTTCTCTTCGTCGAGCTCTTTCCGTTGGTATCATTTTCATAATGTTTTCACATATTGAAAATGACCATTTTGCCCTTGCCTTAAAACAGCTTCCTCCGAGAGAGAACTGTTTCCGGCAAATCTTTCCGTGATCGTGTCCCACTTCTTCCCGGAGTATTTGTCGGCCCTAGGCAAGCCAACCTCTTATCATGAGCCCCGAACTCGCATGTTGACTTTGCTTGTACCTTGTGTATGTGTAGTTGCAGTTGTTTTCTTATTGTTTTTAGTTGTAGTCATTTCTTTATGTCTTTCCTGCATGCTTGTGTTTTCATGACATCTTTTGCCATGCTAGCTAGAATGTTGTTATTAATAATGCCGTGTCACCACTTTATTTGATTTTTCCTGACATCGTTATAAAATGCTATGATGATTTTAATGCACGGTTAATATGCTAGTACTTGGTATTATTATGTTCTTTATGCTATAGTTGTGCACTTGAGAAGTTTGACATTTTGTACATGCTTTTGTATGATGCATGCTCATTATTGCATTCATGTTAATTATGCTCATGATGATGGAGAAGTGCTACTTCTCGAGCTTGCGTTGTATTCCCTCGAAGACGAAAGGGAGATGCAGCACAGTAGCGTAAGTATCTCCCTCAGTTTTTGAGAACCAAGGTATCAATCCAGTAGGAGACCACGCATGAGTCCCTCGCACATGCACAAACAAATAAGAACTTCGTAGCCAACGCGATAAGGGGTTGTCAATCCCTTTACGGTCACTTATGAAAGTGAGATCTGATAGAGATGATAGTTTATATTTTTGGTATTTTTGTTTATAAGAACAGAAAGTAAATGCGGAAAAAGTAAAGTAGATGTAGATTGATATGTTGAGAATAGACCCGGGGGCATAGTGTTCCCTAGTTGCTTCTCTCATGATAGCGATATTCTACGGCGGGTAACAAAAATATTGTCGAGCAATTGATAGAAAAGCGAATAATTATGAGACTATCTAGGCATGATGTCACACCCTGATTTTTCATGTCACATTGCTTAAGCTAATTTTCATGTTAAAAATGTGGATTTGCAAAAACTTTTGAGTGTTTTTGACTTTGATTGATTTGACTCTTGTCTGCTGTTTGCTAGTGCTCTAAAAATAAAATAAATCCTCCAACTCTTATACTTCATCTCCTTGACCCAAAAACTTTTTCCAATGATCATGCCATGTGTATAGACCAGTATAAAATTTTATTATAAAAATATTTTGGCCAAATAGTATTTTCTAAAAATTAGTTTTCCAAAAACCCCTGAATTGAGGTTTGCACTGCAAGTACCTTATTTAGGGTGTGAAAAATCTTTCAAAAAGTTTATTTGAATCCTATTAGGTATAGGACTCCCAGAAACCACAAAAGTATAATTTTAAAAGTTATTTTTATATTTTATTTAAAAGCTTTTTCTTAAGGACAGAATTGGTCTTTAATAGGGAATAATTATTTAATCATTTCAAAAATATTTGCCAAAATTCAGGGAGACTCATAGGACATATATTGTCCATATATAAGAGTTTCAGCACATGGTCATGTTCAAAATATTGGACTAATCCTTCCAAAACCCTTTCTGGATATTTCAAGCTTTTGAAATATTTACAAAGGAATTATTCTCCAAAAATTCCAGGGAAATTCTATCATGTCATATATGACCTATTTGATGATCTTGCAAAGCCTCATGCCTTGAAGATCAAGGAAACATCCTCTAATCCCCTCAAAACCATTCTGTCCATATTTGAAGTTTGAGCAACTCTACATTGCCAAACTTGTCCAAATGCTCTCAAATTTGGTGCACATGCTAGAATGGCCTAATAAGGCATCTAGAACAAATGGCACAAGATTTGAAAGAGAGCAACTTGATCAGATCACCCCAAAACCACTTCTGTTCAAATTCAAATTTGAACAACTTTACATTACCAACTTTTTATCTGGGGCCTCAAACTTTGTGGGCATGATCAATACCCCAAATGATGATGCTACACCAAGTGGTGCATCAAGGGGAGATGAATTGCTTGACTCAAACATGGTGAAACCATTTCTGTTGATTTCTAGGGTTCACCAAAGTTACATTGGCCACTTTGCCCAGATGAGCTCAAATTTGGTGTAGGGGCCTAATTATATGTGACATTTGATCCTGTTAAGTCCCATGCCAATTGGAAATCATTTGCCTCCCCTTTTACTATTTCCCTTTACCCCAAATTCTTACCACAGCTCCCCCTAATCATCCTCTACCCCCAGTAACTCTCTCTGGCCTCAGCTCAATTATTGGAGGGGGGTAAAACCCCAAATTCACTATTCTGGCAGCAGTAAACTCCCTCTCCTTCACCTCTCTCCTCATTCCAGAGGCCCCCCAGAGCATCCAAGACCTCCACGCCTTTGTTTACTATCCCCTAGCACTACTGGACACTACTGGACACTGGGGGGACACGGCCTGGAAAGCAAAGACATGAGCATGCCGGCCAAAGGCGTGCTCTGGAGCACGCTACAGTGCACCGAGGCACTGTAACTCGGCCCTCCCGAGGCTTCCAGGCGACCTTGGGCAGAGAGAGCATGTCTCCCGAGGTCCCCTCGACGTCCGCAACCTGCCGGGCTGTCGGTCTTATCCTCCCCTGCCCTCCTCCTCTCTCCATGAGCTCGCCCGAGCACGTCCATGGGCGTCACTCACGGTGCACCGCGGCTGCAGCTATAAAAGGCCTCCCCCCGAGCACCTCTTGCCTCTTCTGGACTCACCTCTCTCCCGTGCACCTCCTAGACACGCCCCCTCTCCCTCTCAGGCGCTCTTCCTCTCTCCACGGCCGAAGTGCCGCCGCCAGCCGCCGCTCGGCATCGGGCACCACGGCCGTTCTCTCCTTCTCCTTCTCTGCTGACCACTAGGAGGGGAACGGCCACTGGAGTACGAAGCTCCCTGACCCCTCGCCGCTCCTTCCCATGCCCCGTGGTGTCCGCTCCACCAACACCCGACGAGGCCGCCGCCATGGCCGGTGCAGGAGGTGCTCCGGCCCCTCCCCTGCCGCCCCAAGGGACTTCCCCGACGCGCCGCTCCCCGAGGAACCCTCCGGTGGCCTCGGTCTGGCCAGAGGTGGCCCCTGCCGCCGGGGACGGGCGCCGGCCGGCGCGCAGCCGCGGCAACCAGCCCCTCCGTCGCGGGCGCAGGAGGTGAGGGATGACCCTGCAGGAGGGACCCGCAGGTCAGCGACCCCGGGGGCCAGGCCCACCCGTTTAAGTGGAGGCGGCTTCGCCGCAGCCCGCCTCCCCCGCGCGGAAGCGTATTCCCGAAAGACGCCTCCGGCGTGGCCCCCCTGCACGCGTGCGGCCGAGCCGCTGGGCCGGCCCATCAGCTATCCCTCGCCCTGCATGCAGTATAGGGGTAAACCCTTATCCCTTTTTCCTTTTCTTTATTCTGTCAACTTCAAAAATGCCTAGATAATTCATTTGAACTCCAAATTGCATGATTCAAATTTCCTATGGCTCCATAAATCATGCTCTATCACATGGTGCAACATGCACATTATTCCAGAAACTTTCCCTACACAAATATTTATCAAATGCCTCTATTTCATTTCTGTGATAAACTTTAGAAAATCACAGAGAGCTCAATCTTGATCCAAATGCAGTGATTCAAATTCCTAGATGCTTGTCACATCCAAACTTAGTTTTGGAACATTTTTAATAATAGTTTCTGTACCCCACCAAATATTGAGCCATTTCTTCATATTTATCAGCTTTGCAAAATCCTAGGAAATTCATTTCAAATCCAAATCCAGTGAAACCAACTCCTAAATGCTTCTAAAATCATGACTTGATGATGGGTACCTTTGCTCATCATTCAAGGAAATATTTCTGTATACTTCTTCCAAATCCATAAACCCTTTGGTTCCATCACATTGAAATGTTCCCAACTACCTATTGATCCAACACCTATGAAACCACCTTGGTCATTTCTAATATGACCAGAGGTATCCTAGAAAAGTCCAACTCCTATTTTTAGAGCACTTTTATTTTTGCTTTGCTTGTATTGCTTATTATGATTGTTTCCATCGTTAGTTGACGTAATAAACGGAGTATTCGGAGATGGACCAGAAGATTTGAAGACTCTGAAGAATAAGGCAAGCAGCCCTTTGACCATGTTCAAGAAGCCTTTTTATGCATGTCTCATAGCACCTTTATATTCAATGCATCGGAATCATGTTGAGGTGGAAACCACTTTGGTTGCTACCCCTGTTACTTTACTGTTGAAACTTGCATCAAACATGACCCTACCTTCCCATGAGGGTTATGTGGGTGGGAATAGATAGATGTATGCTATAGTAGTTGGCTACGCAAAATGGGTCGGGGTTATGCATTGAGTGAAACAAGTGTGGTCTGACATACTTGCAAATGACCCAGTGGGTGCCACTAATGCCCTGGGAGTTGATGAGGAGCTAGGGCACTACTTGGTGAAGAAGTAGTGTGCCGAGGCTTGACGGAAGTGTTGTTTACAGAGATGGATTAGATTTATGTGTGACTGCCGTCCCAACCAAACATGCGCAACCACTCAACCCTTATATGGGAAAGGGCATTATTGATTACCTAGGTCGATACTAGCATGGTGCCCGCATTACTAGTGACGGGGGTGACATGAGGTCACTCTCGGGACGGGGTCGTGCTTGGATAGGCGGCCATGACTGTCTTTACAGGGCACCGGACACACCGTTGGTACCCCGTGCTTGTGGTATGTGATGAATATTGGAGCGAGGCTCCAAAAATCTTGAGATGTGAAATGTTGGCACGGGGCTGTTACCAATCGAGTGGACTCCATATTAGTGTCGCCTAGGGAAAGATAGTGATCGGGTGCTTACCCCGGGTACTTGAGGTATCGCGGGTCGTGGATGACACGGAAGTTGCCCGGATCTTGTGGGTAAAGTGCGCAATCTCTGCAGAGTGTCAAACTATTCGAATAGCCGTGTCCGCGGTCAAGGACAGTTGGGTGGTGCTACTTAGACTATGTCCATAAGTTTCTGGGAAACAACACGATTCAGAGATATTGATGATGTGATTGTGAGGAAGTCACAATGAGCTTGTGCATGTGTTGATTACAACTCTTTCTCGATATTGATGTCTGTGACCTCCTGATACTTGTTATAGACACATGCATGCCCTTGTTATATGTTGTTCATAATTGCATATGAAAAACTAGCTTTCCGCAAAACTGCCAACCTAGCAGTAGAGCCTTGCATAATTATTCTGTTATCACACTTGGGTTGCTTGCGAGTACATTCAATGTACTCATTGGCTTGCCACTGGTTATTTTATTGGCCAGGCAGGAGAGAACAGGTTATGATGAAGATTTCTTGGTGACGAGCATGCGAGCTAGGACGCTTCCCAGTCAGAATGCCTGTAGGGTTAAGGCAGATGGCATGGGTCCCAGTTGTCTTTGAAGATTTCCGCTGCGATGATATACTCAAGGCTTGACCATTATGGTCCTATTTGTGTAACACGGTATGTAAGGATGTAAGACTCTTGTCATTCAGCTTCTGTGTGTTCAGTGAGCATTGATCTCTGGGATCACTGTACACGTGCATTCGATGATCACAACTTATGAGTCGGGGTCCCCACACATGATCATTGTATATAGGCATCACGTCCGAGACAAGTAGACCGACTCCTGCCTGCATCTACTACTATTACTCCACACATCGACCGCTATCCAGCATGCATCTAGTGTATTGAGTTCATAAGAACAGAGTAACGCCTTAAGCAAGATGACATGATGTAGAGGGATAAACTCAAGCAATATGATATAAACCCCATCTTTTTATCCTCGATGGCAACAATACAATACGTGTCTCACTGCCCCTACTGTCACTGGGAAAGGACATCGCAAGATTGAACCCAAAGCCAAGCACTTCTCCCATTGCAAGAACTATAGATCTAGTAGGCCAAACCAAACCAATAATTTGAAGAGACTTGCAAGGATATTATGGGCACACATAAAGAGTTCGAAAAAGAACCAAATATTTCTCATAGATAATCTTGATCATAAACTCACAATTCATCGGATCTCGAAAAACACACCGCAAAAAGAGATTACATCGAATAGATCTCCTCGAAGAACGAGGAGACCTTTGTATTGAGATCCATAGAGGGAGAGAAGAAGCCATCTAGATACTAGCTATGGACCCGAAGGTCTGTGGTAAAGTACTCACAACTCATGGTGAGGGCGATGATGATGATGTAGAAGCACTCCGTGATGGATCCCCCCTCCGGCGGAGATCCGGAACAGGCTCCAACATGGGATCTCACGGGAACAAAAGGTTACGGCGGTGGAATTAGGGTTTTCTCGTTGTTGCTGATGGTTTCGGGGTACGTAGGCTTATATAGGAGGAAGGAGGACACCGGGGGACTCACGAGGGGCCCACGAGGCAGGGGGCGCGCCCTGGGAAGGGGGCATGCCCCCCACCCTCGTGGGCACCTCGTGGCCCCTACTCCGTGGTTCTCAAGTCTCCCGTGCACGATTATCTCCAAAAATATCTCTCCCAAAGATTTCATTCCGTTTGGACTCCCTTTGATATTCCTTTTCTGCAAAACCCTGAAACAGGCAAAAAACAGCAATCTGGACTGGGCCTTTGGGTTAGTAGGTTAGTCCCAAAAATGATATAAAAGTGTATGACAAAGCCCATTAAACATCCAAGACATCATAAATAATAGCATGGAACAATCAAAAGTTATAGATACGTTGGAGACGTATCAAGCATTCCCAAGCTTAATTCCTGCTCGTCCTCGAGTAGGTAAATGATAAAAACAGAATTTTTGATGTGGAATGCTAACCAACATAGTTTTTCAATGTAATTCTCTTAATTGTGGCATGGATGTTCAGATCTGAAAGATTCAAGATAAAAGCATATATTGACATAAGAAATAATAATACTTCAAGCATACTAACAAAGCAATCATGTTTTCTCAAAATACTATTGCTAAAAAAAGTTATCCCTACAAAATCATATAGTCTGGCTATGCTCCCTCTTCATCACACAAAATATTCATATCATGCACAACCCCGGTTTCAGCCAAGCACTTGTTCTCATACTCTATTCTTTCAAACCTTTCAACTTTCACGCAATACATGAGCGTGAGCCATAGACATAGCACTATGGGTGGAATAGAGGTGGTTGTGGAGAACACAAAAAGGAGGGAGATAGTCTCACATCAACTAGGCGTATCAACGGGCTATGGGGATGCCCATCAATAGATATCAATGTGAGTGAGTAGGGATTGCCATGCAACGGATGCACTAGAGCTAAATATGTATGACAGCTCAACAAAAGAAACTAGTGGGTGTGCATCCAACTTGTTTGCTCACGAAGACCTAGGGAATTTGAGGAAGCCCATCGTTGGAATATACAAGCCAAGTTCTATAACAAAATTTCCCACTAGTATATAAAAGTGACTAAGCATGATACTCTCTACAAAGAAGAGCATGGTGCTACTTTGAAGCACAAGTGTGGAAAAAAGATAGTAGCAATTGTCCATTTTTTTGGGCCTTTCTTTTTTTCTTTGGCCTTTCTTTTTTTTTTCCTTTTTTTGCGGAGGGGCTTTATTGATTTAGCCTTTCCTCCCATGGGACAATGCTCTAATAATGATGATCATCACACTTCCATTACAACTCGATACTACAACAAAGTATGACTCTATATGAATGCCTCCGGCGGTGTATCGGGATGTGCAATGAAACAAGAGTGACATATATGAAAAGTTATGCATGGTGGCCTTGCCACAAATACGATGTCAACTACATGATCATGCATGGCAATATGACAATATAATGCGTGTCATATGAACGAAACGGTGGAAAGTTGCATGGCAATATATCTCGGAATGTCTATGGAAATGCCATGATAGGTAGGTATGGTGGTTGTTTTGAGGAATATATATATATATGGTGGCTGTTTTGAGGAAGGATATATAGTGGGTGTATGGTACCGGCGAAAGTTGCGCGGTACAAGAGAGGCTAACAATGGTGGAAGGGTGAGAGTGCGTATAATCCATGGACTCAACATTAGTCATAAGAACTCATATACTTATTACAAAAATCTACGAGTCATCAAAACAAAGCAATCAATGCATGCTCCTAGGGGGGAGGTTGGTAGGAGTTAACCATTGCGCGCCCCCGACCTCCACACAAAGGTTGCACTTTACAAATACCTCATGCTCTAACTTCGTCACA
Source organism: Secale cereale (assembly GCA_902687465.1). Lineage (NCBI taxonomy): Eukaryota > Viridiplantae > Streptophyta > Magnoliopsida > Poales > Poaceae > Secale > Secale cereale. The sequence goes on along the minus strand of LR738711.1, from coordinate 829,279,754 downwards.
TAACGGTTCACCATACGTGCATGCTACGGGAATCACTAACCTTAACACAAGTATTTCTCAATTTTGTAATAACTCCACTAGCATGACTCTAATATCACTATCCTCATACCTCAAAACAATTATCAAGCATCCAACATCTCATCATATTCAATGCACTTAGTGTGAAAGTTTTTACTACATTGATATTGGATGTCTATCATGTGAAGACTAGTTTTATAGCCTAAACACATTACCATGCTGTTTTAATAGACTCTCAAAAGGATATAAGTGAAGCATGAGAATTCAACAATTTCTTCAAAATATTATCACCACCGTGCTCTAAAAGATATAAGTGAAGCACTAGAGCAAAAACTATTCAACTCAAAAGATATAAGTGAAGCACATAGAGTGTTCTAACAATTCCTAGGCCATATTTAACTCTCTCAAATAGGTGTGTCCAGCAAGGATAATTGTGGCAAACTAACAAGCGAAGACTCAAATTATACAAGATGCTCCAAGCAAAACACATATCAGGTGGTGAATAAAAATATAGCTCCAATTATAGTTACCGCTGGATGAAGATGAAAGAGGTGATGCCTTCCCGGGGCATCCCCAAGCATAGGCTTTTGATTGTCCTTGAATTTTACTTGGGGTTCCATGGGCATCCCCAAGCTTAGGCCTTTGCTACTCTTTGTTCCATAGTCCATCAAAGTAATACTCAAAACTTGAAAACTTCACAACACAAAACTTAGACAAAAATTCTCGTGAGCTCCGTTAGTATAAGAAAACAAATCACTACTCAAAGGTACTGCAATGGATTCATTCTTTGTTTATATTGGTGTTAAACCTACTGTATTCCAACTTCTCTGTGGTTCATAATTCACAATATTACTCAGAGATGCATTGAAATAAGCAAACAACACACGAAAAACAGAATCTGTCAAAAATAGAACAGTTTGTAGTAATCTGTAGATTTCGCATACTTCTGTAACTCCAAAAAATTCAAACTAACTTGGTAAACGTGAGGAATTTGTCTACTAATCATCTGCAAAATGAATCAACTAAATAGCACGCTCCGGTAAAATCTGATGACCATTCTAGCAAGCGCTAACGATTCTGTTTTTCACAGCAAGATCACATAAACTTCACACTAGTCTTCCCAAAGGTTCTACTTGGCACAAACACTAAACAAAACACAAAACCACATCTAAACAGAAGCTAGATGCAATATTTATTCCCTAACAGCAGCAAAAACAAAAAATATAAAATTGAGTTGCCTCCCAACAAGCTCTTTCTTTATAGCCATTAAGATAGGCTTGAGAATTCAATGATGCTCACATGAAAGACAAGGATTGAAGCACAAAGATAGCATCATAAAACATGTGACAAACACATCTAAGTCTAACATACTTCCTATGCATAGGCATCTTATAGGAAAACAAATTACCAAGACAAGCAAGATCTAGCATATGCAAGGAAGGAGAAAGAAACAAGATCAATCTCAACATGAAGAGAGGTAATTTAGTAACATGAAGATTTCTACAACCATATTTTCCTCTCTCATAATAATTGCATGTAGGATCATAAGAAAATTCAACAATATAGCTATCACAAAACACATTCTCAACATGATCCACATGCATACGAAGTTGACACTCTTCCAAAATAGTGGGAGCAACATTAACTAAAGTCATGACCTCTCCAAACCCACTTTTATCAAAAGTTTCATAAGATTGAACATTCTCCAAGTATGTGGGATCTAAAGTTGACACTCTTCCAAACCCACTTTCAATATTAATGCAAACATTATTATCAATCTCATAATCATGATGGGGTTTAAATAAATTTTCAAGATCATAAGAAGAATCACCCCAATCATGATCATTGTAACAAGTAGTAGACATAGCAAAACTAGCATCCCCAAGCTTAGGGTCTTGCATATTATTAGCACAATTGACATCAATAGAATTTATAGTAACATCATTGCAATCATGCTTTTTATTTAAGGAGCTAACATGAATCACTTTTTCTTTTAACAATTCCTCACAATTTTCAAATTCATAAATTTCAAGCAAAACCCCATAAAGATAATCTAGTACACGCAGCTCACTAGCAATTGGTTCAACATAATGGGATCTCTTAAAGAGATTAGCAAGTGGATGAGGATCCATACTTTAGCAATCAAAGATGCAAGCTAGTTGAGGGCACATAGCACACAAGCAAACAAGAGACAAGCGGACGATAAACACACGGCCAAAAGAAGGGCAAATAAAACGGCAAGGGTGAAGTGGGGGAGAGGAAAATGAGAGGCAAAAATGTAATGCGAAGGATAAAGGTTTGTGATAAGTACTTGGTATATGACTTTTGCGTAAGCCTCCCCGGCAACGGCACCAGAAATTCTTCTTGCTACTTCTCGAGCTTGCGTTGTATTCCCTCGAAGAGGAAAGGGAGATGCAGCACAGTAGCGTAAGTATTTCCCTCAGTTTTTGAGAACCAAGGTATCAATCCAGTAGGAGACCACGTGCGAGTCCCTCGCACCTGCACAAACAAATAAGAACTTCGCAACCAACGCGATAAGGGGTTGTCAATCCCTTTACGGTCACTTACGAAAGTGAGATCTGATAGAGATGATAGTTTATATTTTTGGTATTTTTGTTTATAAGAATAGAAAGTAAAAGCGAAAAAAGTAAAGTAGATGTAGATTGATATGTTCAGAATAGACCCGGGGGCCATAGTGTTCTCTAGTGGCTTCTCTCATGATAGCGGTATTCTACGGCGGGTAAACAAATTACAGTCGAGCAATTGATAGAAAAGCGAATAATTATGAGCCTATATAGGCATGATCATTGTATATAGGCATCACGTCGGAGACAAGTAGACCGACTCCTGCCTGCATCTACTACTATTACTCCACACATTGACGGCTATCCGGCATGCATCTAGTGTATTGAGTTCATAAGAACAGAGTAACGCCTTAAGCAAGATGACATGACGTAGAGGGATAAACTCAAGCAATATGATATAAACCCCATCTTTTTATCCTCAATGGCAACAATACAATACGTGCCTTGCTGACCCTACTGTCATTGCGAAAGGACACTGCAAGATTGAACCCAAAGCCAAGCACTTCTCCCATTGCAAGAACTATAGATCTAGTAGGCCAAACCAAACCAATAATTCGAAGAGACTTGCAAGGATATTATGAGCACACATAAAGAGTTCAGAAAAGAACCAAATATTTCTCATAGATAATCTTGATCATAAACTCACAATTCATCGGATCTCGACAAACACACCACAAAAAGGGATTACATCGAATAGATCTCCTCGAACACCGAGGAGAACTTTGTATTGAGATCCAGAGAGAGAAGAAGCCATCTAGATACTAGCTATGGACCCAAAGGTCTGTGGTAAACTACTCACAACTCATGGTGAGGGCGATGATGATGATGTAGAAGCACTCCGTGATGGATCTCCCTTCCGGCTGAGCTCCGGAACAGGCTCCGAGATGGGATCTCACGAGAACAGAAGGTTACAATGGTGGAATTAGGGTTTTCTCTCTGTTGCTGATGGTTTCGAGGTACGTAGGCTTATATAGGAGGAAGGAGAACACCGGGGGACTCACGAGGGTCCCACGAGGCAAGGGCCGCGCTCTGGGAAGGGGGGCACGCCCCCACCCCCGTGGGCACCTCGTGGCCCCTACTCCGTGGTTCTCAAGTCTCCCGTGCATGATTTTCTCCAAAAATATCTCTCCCGAAGGTTTCATTCCGTTTGGACTCCGTCTGATATTCCTTTTCTGCAAAACCCTGAAACGGGCAAAAAATGGCAATCTGGACTGGGCCTTTGGGTTAGTAGGTTAGTACCAAAAATGATATAAAAGTGTATGACAAAGCCCATTAAACATCCAAGACATCATAAATAATAGCATGGAACAATCAAAAATTATAGATACGTTGGAGACATATCAAGAAGTTAAGAAGATGACTTAATAATAACAAACCCCCTCCGTCATCGATGGGATCGAGTCATAGTGCCACCAAATCGAACTTCTTTAGTGTAGCCACATTTTCCTTTGTGAGAAGGCCTTAATGCAATCTATTGTCGTGCCTCTGGTCGGTGCCTCCAACTAGGGAAGGTTATGTGCGCGCGCTACCCTGGTCAGGTAGGCGGACATAAGCCTTTTGTCCCCGTTGTTGTTGTATTGGTACCGGGTCCCCGTTTGGACCGTTTGGCCACGACGGTGGTCGTTGTGTCTTTGGTAGACACGGGGCCACCCAGGACTAGCCCAGTGGGGAAATGAGTCGGAGTGGCCGAGAGAGTGTCTTGAAAGTAGGTCGGTTTCGTCGGAACGCCGTTGGTCCACCCCGAATGGGATGACGAGGCCATGGGTTCTGTGGTGCCGGTACAGTGCACTACCTCTGCAGAGTGTTTTTAAAGTCTATCGATAGCACACAGTTCGTAGTAGGTCACACTATCGGGTCTTGATCAAAATGGAGGATAAACCTGAGATGATCAAATTAATTAATGTGGTAACAAAAATGTGGTGACTTGGACTATGAGTTAATCGTGACAAGTCACGACGATGATTTGATATGATCACGAGACGAGGTCTCGATGTGTTGAACCAAGTGTGGTTCCGTGTGTGATCTGTGGGTGATCACCGTTCGGTTGCGTGGCAACCTGTTGGTAAGAGAGTCTGAGGGACTCGGTGCACAAGTTTGGTTGCATTGCATGAGTAATATGTTGCATTTAAAGAACCATAGCAGAATAAGAGATGGTTGCATAAAGTTAACATGTTATGACTGCCTTGAATATTTGTACAGTAGTTTATTTTCAGCATAGTTTCTTGATGCCATGCCATGCTTTGATTATTGGTTAAAATATGCCATGATTGAGATGATATGCTATGTTTTGATATTGCCATGTTAGGAACATGTTTTGTTATGCTGTGTCACTACCATGTTAGTAGAAGCTATGATGTTGTTCATGCTCAGTTGATCTATATCCTGCCATGTTTAGAAATTAATATAAGATAGATTGTTGCATCGCTTGGTTCCTGCTTTGTCTTCTGCTTGTTTGGATGCTATGTATTTGGTTGTCTTGCAAGTAATGTATTGACCTGGCGTGTCATGCCAGTTTTGTAGGTCACACTCAAATGGTTCGCTTGATCCATCGTGCTAGGCCGTAATCTTGCCAGTCCTGTGAGTTGTGGAGCACAGCCAGAGTTGTTATGCTGCCAAATCAGGACTTCCGCTGCCGTTTAAATAGACTTCCGCAGCCATTTAAATAGCCTTAGAGCTATGCCAAAAGATTGTATTCATCAATTATGTAATCTTATACACATTTATTTGATGAATATCATTGTACTTGGAATGTTGTATCTTGGACATGTCATGCGTCAGGTGTTATCCTGGGCTGACGTGCGAAGGCCCCCTGCTCCATGCGGATCAGGGTGCATGTTCATTATTGCATTCATGTTAATTATCCTATTCTTGATCTATGCCAACACCACGAACACCTTCGGAGACACCTATAGAGCATCTTTATAATCACCCAGTTACGTTGTGACGTTTGATAGCACACAAGGTGTTCCTCCGGTATTCGGGAGTTTCATAATCTCATAGTCATGGGAACATGTATAAGTCATGAAGAAAGCAATAGCAGTAAAACTAAACGATCATAGTGCTAAGCTAACGGATGGGTCTTGTCCATCACATCATTCTCCTAATGATGTGATCTCGTTGATCAAATGACAACTCATGTCTATGGTTAGGAAATATAACCATCTTTGATCAATGAGCTAGTCTAGTAGAGGCATACTAGGGACACTCTGTTTTGTCTATGTATTCACACATGTACTAAGTTTCCGGTTAATACAATTCTAGCATGAATAATAAACATTTATCATGATATAAGGAAATATAAATAACAACTTTATTATTGCCTCTAGGACACATGTAGTGCATATAATCTCATATTTAGCATGAATAATCTCTGTTTTGTCTATGGACTTACCTCGAGTGCGTATGTACGAAGAGCGAGAGGCCGAGCTCGATCAGCAGGATGACCTAGACAGACTTGAAGAGGAGCGCGATATCACACAAGCTCGTTCTGCATTCTATCAACAACAGCCATGCGATACCAGAGCAGAGAAGTGCGGGCCAAAACATACAACGTCGGTGAACTCGTTTTGCGCCTCCCAGAGAAGAAAAATTATAACCTCAAACTAACATGGGAGGGCCCCTTCATCATCGACGAAGTCCAATGGAGGAGCCTATCGCCTTCGAAACGCACCAGACAATCGCCTTGAGCCAAATCCATGGAATGCTACTCGGCTTCGACGATTCTACGGATAGTCTGGAAGCACCTCTTATTTCTATTTTTGACTAGGTTTCCTCATTGTTTGTTCCTCTCCCTTTTTGCTATTTCTTTTCAATTCCCAGCATGTGTTCGGCTATACCGAATTGTTAGGGGTACACATCTTTAAATGCGCATACCTTAATATGCCTGGGGGCTTCTCTAACGAAGCTTAATATCAAAGTTTGTCGCTTATATGACATATGTCGTTTGTTTTATACACTCTTTTCACCATTATATGCACCTCTATGACTTAAGTTTTTGCCAAGCTGGGTTGCCTTGCTCCTGTGATTATACCCTACGTTCCCGATTGTTCAGCTAGGGTGTAAAGGGAGTACCTCTGTGATTGTTACAACCGGGTAATCCAGACCTGTACCTCAGACGGGTAAAGCCGAAAGCTAGCGTTCTTAAGGGAATCACTGGTCGGCGAACAACGACAAATTTCTTATGTGTACATAATTTTTTCTAAAAATTATGGGACAGACTTCCTGTAATTTTATTTTTAGGATCAAAGCCTAGGCATGCATAACTAAGCACGCAGACCTAGGGAAAGGAACCCTTAACGGAACTATTATCCATGGAAGATGTTTCTTACATTAAATACTCATATAACATAACTCCATGGACAAATTTTGTCTGTTCAAGCAAAATGACCGGATTGCCTGGTTTCCGAACGTAGTGAGTGTTTTTTACATTCAAGTACAGTATCCAGAAACACTCCAACCTTTGGGTTTAGGAGGTTGAAGCCGAAGGCCTGCCATGACAAAAAAATTACAAGTTTGATCGGAGATAAGTTTGATGATAAATTACATTGATACATATAATCAAATGCCTATTATTTATCTATGTCGTCTATGAGACTGTCTAAACTATAGTCTTCTTGCGAATACTTCACGGCTATCATTACTTGGTCATATACCAAGCTGATGGGAATCTCTTCCCGTCTGGTCCCCGAGGTCCCACTCGGGCCATATGATTCGGCTCAAGCCCAGTGTGGCGTGTTTTCACCATGGCCCATGGCTCTCGAGAACCTTCTTGGCACGCTAACGCCTTCCATAGCTCAAAGCGGTGCCAAGCTCCTTTGAACAAGTTTGTCAGGTCCTCCATAATTTTTGGAGGATAATCGGATGGTCATAAGGCTTTAGCCATGGTTTTCATGGCTTTTTGGGCCCGCTCATGCACTTTGGAGAGCTCTTTTAGCAAGTCACCTTGGAATCCGGATACTTTTTCTTCAGGACGTCCGATTAACAAACCTGCAACGATAGCATTATAACACTTCGAATTACCAGATAATATGAATACTGGAGCAAGTTCAAAGGTCATACTGAATATGCCGCCTTTCAACTTTTTATTCTATTTCAATGCATCCGATAACTGGGCCCTTAGGTCCTTTATCTCTTTGGCTTGCTTAATCTTTTCATCCAGCAGCTTGTTCTTTTGCTCAATGGTTCGTGTTAATGCACGCTGACCGGCTGCTTCTTGCCCCACAGCATATTTTTTGTCCTCCTGGGCAGTCCTTAACTTCTCTTCCAGTTGATCAGACGATTCCGCCGCTAAAATGCAACAATGTATGCTCAAACATCATTGAAGGCGAAATCATACTCTTCGGACACTGTCAGGGATATAACTATTAGGTATAAACTGCCCAGGAGGGGCCGGTTTATGCCCATAAGGAATTACTTATACTGAAGCCCAGCGAGACAGAGTATGGCGCGTTACTATAGAAGGTTAAAGATCTAGGGCCCAAAGGGTGTTAGGGCCCGTAAATGTAAACCGCCATACGGCGTGTAACTTGTACTGTAAGATAGGAAAGATAGAGACCGAGTCGGGCACGTTTATGAGCAAGCCTCGGGATTCAGTAGACCGGACCGGGCGTCATCCTGTGTATATAAAGGCATGACCCGGCGAATAGAGGACAACAACTCGAGACACAGGCAAAGCGGATTCGCTCCCTGGTCATCAAAACCCTAGCAATATGATGACCCACAAGTGTAGGGGATCTATCGTAGTCCTTTTCATAAGTAAGAGTGTCGAACCCAACGAGGAGCAGAAGGAAATGATAGGCAGTTTTCAGTAAAGTATTTTCTGCAAGCACTGAAATTATAGGTAACAGATAGTTTTGTGATAAGGTAATTGGTAGCAAGTGACATAAGGTAAACGTAAATAAAGTGCAGCAAGGTGGCCCAATCCTTTTTGTAGCAAAGGACAAGCCTGGACAAACTCTTATATCAAGGAAAGCACTCCCAAGGACACATGGGAATATCGTCAAGCTAGTTTTCATCACGATCATCTGATTCACGTTCGGTACTTTGATAGTTTGGTATGTGGGTGGACCGGTGCTTGGGTGCTGCCCTTACTTGGACAAGCCTCCCACTTATGATTAACCTCTAATGCAAGCATCCGCAACTACAAAAGAAGTATTAAGGTAAACCTAACCATATCCTAAAACACATGGATCCAAATCAGCCCCTTACGAAGCAACACATAAAGTAGGGTTTAAGCTTCTGTCACTCTAGCAACCCATCATCCACTTATTACTTCCCAATGCCTTCCTCTAGGCCCAAATAATGGTGAAGTGTCATGTAGTCGACATTCACATGACACCACTAGAGGAGAGACAACATACATCTCATCAAAATATCGAACGAAGACCAAATTCACATGACTACTAATAGCAAGACTTCTCCCATGTCCTCAGGAACAAAAGTAACTACTCACAAGACATAATATTGTTCATGATCAGAGGGGTATTAATATGCATAATGGATCTGAACATATAATCTTCCACCGAATAAACCAACTAGCATCAACTACAAGGAGTAATCAACACTACTAGCAATCCACAGGTACCAATCTGAGGTTTGGGTACAAAGATTGGATACAAGAGATAAACTAGGGTTTGAGAGGAGATGGTGCTGGTGAAGATGTTGATGAATATAGCCCTCCCCAAGATGGGAGAGTTGTTGGTGATGACGGCGGTGACGATTTCCCCCTCCCGGAGGGAAGTATCCCCGGCAGAACAGCTCTGCCGGAGCCCTAGATTGGGTTCCGCCTCAAGACGGTGGCGTCTGGTCCCGAAAGCCTCCTTCTGAATTTTTTTCCAGGTCAAAATGCTTCATATAGGAGAAGATGGGCACTATGGGCCTACCGGGTGGCCCTTGAGGCAGGGGGCGCGCCCTGAGAAGGGGGGCGCGCCCCGCACCCTCGAGGCCAGCCGATGGCCCCTCTCGTGGGTTTCTTTCGCCAGATATTTTTTTTATATTTTCCGAAACGATGTTCTGTGCAGTTTCAGGGCTTTTGGAGTTGTGCGGAATAGGTTTCCAGAGTTTGCTCCTTTTCCATCCCAGAATTCCAGCTGCCGGCATTCTCCCTCTTCATATAAACCTTGCAAAATAAGAGAGAAAAGGGATAAGTATTGTGACAAAACATGTATGAACATCCCATAATGCAATAAAATTCAACTTATGAGCATGATGGAAAATGGACGTATCAACTCCCCCAAGCTTAGACCTCGCTTGTCCTCAAGCGAAAGCTGATATCGAAAAATATGTCCACAAGTTTAGAGATAGAGGTGTCTATAAAAACAAAATACGGTACATGAGGGCATCATGATCATTCTCATAACAACAACTTAAGTAAATATGGTCATATGATTCTTATGCTAAAGTAACAATTCATCCACAATATCAAGTAGGAATCATAAACTTCATTGGAAACTAACAAACTTTGATCTCGGTCATTGAAGCAATTGCAATTTATCGTAATATCGGAAAGAGTCAATATAAGAGCTTTTCAACAAGCCTACATACTGAACTATCATATAGTCTTTCACAATTGCTCACACTCACGCAATACTTATGTTTATGGAGTTTTAATCAGACACAGAGAAAGATAGGGGCTTATGGTGTTGCCTCCCAACCTTTTACCTCAAGGGTAATGTCAACAGTAATAGATCATGAAAACTCACATCCAAGTGGGTATATATGTCTGGATCTTTCCAACACAATGTGCTTGCCAAAGGATAAAATATAAAAAGGAAAGGTGGATTTCACCTTGACACTTATAAGACAAGAATAAAGGATAGGCCCTTCGCAGAGGGGAGCAGAGGTTGTCATGTGTTTTTATGGTTGGATGCACAAAGTCTTAGCATAAAAGAACTTCGCTTTATATAGCCACTTGTGATAAGGACCTTTATTATGCATTCCGTCACTTTTATTACTTCCATATCACAATATCGTATAAAGCTAATTTCTCCCACACTAATAAATCATACATATTTTAGTGGATTTGCAACATGACAACTTACTTGGAAGGATCTTTCTCAACCCATAGGTAGGTATGGTGGACTCTCATGGCAAAACTGGGTTTAAGGATAAATGGAAGCACACTCTACTTAGTGCGAGGAGTTTTGGCTAGCATGAGGGGGAAAGGCAAGCTCAACATGTTGGATGATCCATGACAATATACTTTATTTCAGATATAAGAAGACATAACCCATTATGTTGTCTTCCTTGTCCAACATCAACTCTTTAGCATGTCATACTTTAATGAGTGCTCACAATCATGAAAGATGTCCAAGATAATAAATTTGTATGTGAAGCCTCTCTTCTTTTGTTACTTCCTATTAATTGCAACGATGACCAAAACTATGTTCGTCACCCCCCAACAACTTTTATTTATCATACTTTTGTATGTGAAGTCATTACTTCCCATAAGATCGATATGATCTCTTTGATACTCTTTATGTTTCCTTTCTTTTTATCATGACCCGAGTGAGGAAATCAAGCCCTTGACACAACACTAATCTTTATTATATAGCTCACGGACTCGATTACAAAGGATAAAGCTCACAAAGCAAAAGCTCACAACTAGATCATGCTAACTTTATTCTAATAGATCAAGATGCTACCAAAAGGATCGAACTAAGTAAAACGGTAAAGATAGGAGTGATGGTGATATGATACCGGGGTCACTCCCCCAAGCTTGGCAGTTGCCAAGGGGAGTGCCCACACCCATATGATTATGTCCCCTTCTTCGGGGTTGGTGATGATGGAGTTGTTGCTGATGTAGGCTTGTTGCTCGTCTTCCAAAGCATGGGCTCACCATCGTAGAAGGATGATCGAGTCTTCGGGATACTCAAATTTGCAGCCAAACTCATGTTCTTGAATCTATATTCATACTCACAGTTTTGGTTCAGCAGGTCATAGATCTGGGCTTGGAGGTGATCGATCTTCTCTTGAAGATTGGAGATGGCTTCCCCGAAGATCCTTGAGTCCATCTTGAGGTTGTTGGCAGGCACCGAGATCATCATGTGGTTGGCATCGAGTCCTCGTTCCACCATACCTTGGCACTTGAAAACTTGTTGCTCCATTGCTTCGAGTCTTGTCTCCACGCTTCCGGTCCTTCTCGGCCCCTCAACATCACGGATGTGCAGCACCCCCTCATGCAACTCCATGGTTTTGGGGTGGTGCAGCACCTCCGCAAGGTAGGGGTTGATGACCTTCTCGAAGAACTTGTCCTTGGGGGTGTTGGAGGACGCCATGATGATCTAGATCTGTCAAAAACAGGAGCTCGAAACGAAAACTGAGGATTTCTACGTGATACAGAGGTTAAAACCTTCGGGAGTATATATAATGAATTTTTCTCAAACGAAAGGAGTAACTCACAAGAAAATGGAGTCCGGGGGACACACGGGGTGTCCTCGAGGCAGGGGGTGCGCCCTGGGAAGGGGGGCGCGCCCCCCTCCCTCGAGGAGGCCCCGTGTCTCCTCCGGACTGCAGTTTATTTTTCTATTTTTTTAATATTCCAAAACGGAGAAAAATTACCTTTAGAACTGTTTTGGAGTCGGTTTACTTACCGTATCACATACCTTTTCCTTTTCGGAGGCTGAATCGTTCTGGAAAGTGTCCCTTATGTATTCCTCCGGGGTTATGGTTTCAATAATATTAGTTTCAACATTTATAGGATTACCTGAGATATAATGTTTGATCCTTTGACCATTCACCACCTTCGAAGTTGTTGATTTTTATGGCACCGGAACGATTGACCTCCTCGATAATGTAAGGTCCTTTCCACTTGGAGAGAAGCTTCCCTGCAAAAAATCTTAAACGAGAGTTGAATAGCAAGACATAATCACCTACGTTAAACTCACGCTTTTGTATTCTTTTGTCATGCCATCTTTTAACTTTTTCTTTAAACAGCTTGGCATTCTCATAAGCCGGGGTTCTCCACTCATTGAGACAGCTAATGTCAAATAACCTCTTTTCACCGGCAAGTTTGAGATCATAGTTGAGCTCTTTAACAGCCCAATATGCCTTATGTTCTAGCTCAAGAGGTAAGTAACATGCTTTTCCATATACCATCTTATTTGGAGACATACCCATAGGATTTTTGTATGCAGTTCTATAGGCCCATAATGCATCATCTAGTTTCTTGGACCAATTCTTTCTAGACCTATTAACTGTCTTTTACAAGATTAATTTCAACTCCATATTACTAAGTTCTACTTGATCACTAGTCTGTGGGTGATAAGGTGATGCAATTCTATGGTTGACATCATACTTAGCAAGCATCTTACGGAAAGCACCATGAATAAAGTGTGAAGCACCATCAGTCATTAGATATCTAGGGACTCCAAACCTCGGAAATATAACTTCTTTAAGCATCTTAATAGAGGTGTTATGATCAGCACTACTAGTTGGGATAGCTTCTACCCACTTAGTAACGTAATCAATAGCAACTAAAATATGTGTGTACCCATTAGAGGCAAGAAAAGGTCCCATATAATCAAAGCCCCAAACATCAAATGGTTGAATAATGAGTGAATAATTTATAGGCATTTCTTGACGTCTACTAATATTACCAATTCTTTGACATTCATCACAAGATAAGTCAAACTTACGGACATCCTTGAAGAGAGTAGGCCAATACATACCGGATTGCAATACCTTGTGTGCAGTTCTATCTCCTGCATGGTGTCCTCCATAGGCTTCGGAGTGGCACTTGCGTAGGATTTGTTCCTGTTCATGCTCAGGTACACAACATCTAATAATACCATCTACTCCTTCTTTATAAAGATGTGGGTCATCCCAAAAGTAATGTCTCAAATCATAGAAGAACCTTTTCTTTTGTTGATATGTGAAGCTAGGAGGTATAAACTTAGCAACAATGTAATTAGCATAATCAGCATACCAAGGAGCAGTACGAGAAGTACTTATGACAGCTAGTTGTTCATCAAGAAAGCTATCATCAATAGGTTGTGGGTCATCAAGTATATTTTCTACCCTAGACAAGTTATTGTTGGGGATCGTAGCAGAAAATCAAAAAAAATCCTACGCAACACCAATATCTATCTATGGAGTAATCTAGCAACGAGGGGTAGGGGAGTGCATCTACATACCCTTGTAGATCACGATGCGGAAGCGTTGCAAGAACGCGGATGAAGGAGTCGTAATCGCTGCGATTTAGATCGCGGTTGATTCTGATTTATGCGCCGAACAACAGCGCCTCCGCGTTCAACACACGTGCAGCCCGATGACGTCTCCCACACCTTGATCCAGCAAGGAGAGAGGGAGAGGTTGAGAAGACTCCATCAAGCAGCAGCACGACGGCGTGGTGGTGGTGGAGGAGCGCGGGACTCCAGCAGGGCTTCGCCAAGCACTGCGAGAGACGAGGAGGGAGAGAGGTAGGGCTGCGCCAAGCGAGAGAGGTCAAACCATGTTATGGGTGTTGGAAATATGCCCTAGAGGCAATAATAAAAGGATTATTATTATATTTCCTTGTTCATGATAATTGTCTGTTATTCATGCTTGAATTGTATTGTACGGAAACAGCGATACATGTGTGAATACATAGACCACAACGTGTCCCTGGTAAGCCTCTAGTTACTAGCCCGTTGATCAACAGATGGTCACGGTTTCCGGACCATGGACATAGGATGTCATTGATAACGGGGTCACATCATTAGGAGAATGATGTGATGGACAAGACCCAATCCTGAGCCTAGCACGAGATCGTATAGTTCGTAATGCATAAGCTTTTCTAGTGTCAAGTATTTATTCCTTAGACCATGAGGTTGTGCAACTCCCAGATACCGTAGGAATACTTTGGGTGTGCCAAACATCACAACGTAACTGGGTGGCTATAAAGGTACGCAACGGGTATCTCCGAAAGTGTCTATTGAGTTGGTACGAACCGAGACTGGGATATTGTCACTCTGTATGACGGAGATGTACCTCTGGGCCCACTCGGTAAGACATCATCATAATGAGCTCAAAGTGACTAAGGAGTTAGTCACGGGTTGATGGATTATGGATCGAGTAAAGAGACTTGCCATGACGAGATTGAACAAGGTATCGGGCATACCGACGATCGAATCTCGGGCAAGTACCGTATCGATAGACAAAGGGAATAACATACGGGATTGAGTGAATCCTTGACACAGTGGTTCATCCGATGATATCATCGAGGAACACGTGGGAACCAACATGGGTATCCAGATCCCGCTGTTGGTTATTGACCAGAGAGTCGTCTCGGTCATGTCTGCGTGTCTCCCGAACCCGTAGGGTCTACACACATAAGGTTCGGTGACGCTAGGGTTGTAGAGATACATGCACATGGAAACCCAAATGTTGTTCGGAGTCCCGGATGAGATCCCGGACGTCACGAGGAGTTCCGGAAGGGTCCGGAGGTAACGAATGATATATAGGAAGTCCAGTTTCGGCCATCGGGTGAATTCCGGGGGTCACCGGGAGTGTCCCGGGACCACCGGAGGGGTCCCGGGGGTCCACCGGGTGGGGGCACCCATCCCGTAGGGCCCCGTAGGCCGCAAGGGGAAGGGGGCCAGCCCCTGGTGGGCTGGCGCACCCACATGGGCCCCCCTCCATGCGCCTAGGGTTGAAACCCTAGGGGGAGGGGGCGCCCCTATGCCTTGGGGGGCAAGTCTCCCCCTCTGGCCGCCGCCC
>LR738711.1:829150938-829264313 GCA_902687465.1 Secale cereale | reverse complement strand
GGGCCGGCCCCCCCCCCCCCCCCCGGCCCCTATATATAGTGGGGGGAGAGGGCAGCCGCACCCCAAGCCTCTGGCGCCTCTCCCCCCTCCCGTCACACTTCCAACTACTCCCGCAGGGCGCCGGTGAAGCCCTGCAGTTTTTCCTGTTGCATCGACCACCACGCCGTCGTGCTGCTGGATCTCTATCAACCTTTCCTCCCCCCTTGCTGGATCAAGAAGGAGGAGACATCGCTGTACCGTACGTGTGTTGAACGCGGAGGTGCCGTCCGTTCGTGAAGGAAATATGCCCTAGAGGCAATAATAAAGTTGTTATTTATATTTCCTTATATCATGATAAATGTTTATTATTCATGCTAGAATTGTATTAACCGGAAACTTAGTACATGTGTGAATACATAGACAAAACAGAGTGTCCCTAGTATGCCTCTACTAGACTAGCTTATTGATCAAAGATGGTTATGTTTCCTAACCATAGACATGAGTTATCATTTGATCAATGGGATCACATCATTAGGAGAATGATGTGATGGACTAGACCCATCCGTTAGCATAGCACTATGATCGTTTAGTTTTACTGCTATTGCTTTCTTCATGACTTATACATGTTCCTATGACTATGAGATTATGCAACTCCCGAATACCGTAGGAACACCTTGTGTGCTATCAAACGTCACAACGTAACTGGGTGATCATAAAGATGCTCTACAGGTGTCTCCGAAAGTATTCGTGGTGTTGGCATAGATCAAGATTAGGATTTGTCACTCTGAGTGTCGGAGAGGTATCTCTGGGCCCTCTCGGTAACACACATCATAATAAGCCTTGCAAGCAAAAGACTAATGAGTTAGTCACGAGATGATGTGTTACGGAACGAGTAAAGAGACTTGCCGGTAACGAGATTGAACTAGGTATAGAGATACCGACGATCGAATCTCAGGCAAGTAACATACCGATGACAAAAGGAACAACGTATGTTGTTATGCGGTTTGACCGATAAAGATCTTCGTAGAATATGTATGTCACACCCTGCATTTTGTAACATGTTATTTGTAACTTTGAAGCATGAAAATTTGGACCGGCAAAAAAAATTTAGCATCATTTGGCTTTTATTTGGAATTGAGTTTTCTTCATTTGCTTTTTCATGTGCTCATTAAAGTCAACTATGATCTCTTGTAGATTTCATCTCCATACCCAAAACTTCTGCCCAATGATCATGCCAAGTGATATATAGCAGTATACTATTTTCTTACAAAATTAATTTGGCCAAAAAGTATTTTATACATTTAGTTTTCCAAAAACCCCTGAATTGAGATTTGCACTGCAAGTACTTGATTAAGGGTGTGAATATTATTTCAAAATGTTTATTTGAGACCTAGTAGTCATAGGACTCCCAGAAACCACAAAGGTATAATTTTAAAAGTTATTTTCCTATTTTATTTAAATGCTTTTTCTTAAGGCCAGAAATGGTCTTTAATAGGGGAAAATTATTTAACTATTTCAAAAATATTTGCCAAAATTCAAAGAGACTCATAGGACATATATTGTCCATATATGAGAGTGTCAACACTTGGTCATGTTCAAAATAATGGGCTAAACCCTCTAAAACCCTTTCTGGATATTTCAAGCTTTTGAAATATTTACAAAGGAATTTTTCTCCAAAAATTCCAGGAAAAATTCTATCATGTCATTTATGACATATTTGATGATCTTGCCAAGTCCCATGCCTTGGGAAGCAAGAAAACCTCCTCAAACCCCTTCATAACCATTCTGTCCATATTTGAAGTTTGAGCAACTTTACATTGCCAAACTTGTCCAAATGCTCTCAAACTTGGTGCCCATGCTAGAATGACCTAATAAGGCACCTAGACCAAATGGCACAAGATTTGGAATAGAGCAACTTGATCAGATCACCTCAAAACCCTTTCTGTTCAAATGCAAGTTTGAACAACTATACATTACCAACTTTTTATCTGGAGCCTCATACTTTGTGAGCATGATCAACACCCCAAATAAGGATGCTACACCAAGTGGTGCATCAAGGGGAGATGATTAGCTTGACTCAATCAAGATGAAACTGTTTCTGTTGATTTCTAGGGTTCACCAAAGTTACATTGGCTAGTTTCTTCAAATGAGGCCAAATTTGGTGAAGCACCCTATTTTCTCATGTCTTTCAACCCTGTTAAGTGCCATGTCAAGTGGACTTCATTTGCTTGATCAAACCATGATCAAACACCTTCTGCAGAAATTCTAAAACCCCCATTTTTACCACTTTCACTTTTCTCCATGGCCTCAACTTCTTACCACAGACTCATTGGGTTACCAGCAAACCCCAGTAACTCCCCCAGCAACCCAGCTCCATGATTGAGGGGTGAAACCCTTGTTTTACCTTGTTGTACAGTAGGTTTCCACCATGTTACCAGCCCTCTCCCTCTCTCTTTGCACCCCCAGGGCATCCAAGGCCTCAGGGCAATTCTTTACTCCTCCCTCTACTCACCAGACACTGTTGGGCACGCTGGAACGGACCAAGCCGGCGAGAGCATGCTGATGCCAGCCATACGCGCGCTCCAGAGCGCGTGAACAGTGCATCTCACACGCTGGCTCGGGCCAATCGCCGTCCCCCGACAACCTCGAGCCTCCCCCTCGCGCCAGTCGAGGCGCCTCGACGTCCGCGACGTCCCCGGCGCTGTTCCCCCTCCTCCTGCGCCCTCCAGTGAGCGTCGCCGCACGCGCACCGGCCGCCCGCTTCGGCCACTCCTCTGCTCCACACGCGCACGCTCCTCTGGCACTCCCCCGCTCCTCTTATCCCCTCAGCTGGACGTGGAGCTAGTCCACGGACCTCCCCGGCGTGTTCCCAGGCTCCAGAACCCTCCACAGCCTCGCCTGCAACCTCGCCAGCGCACGGGTCCACGGTGAACCACGGGCGCGGCTATTTAAGGCCCTCCCGAGCTTCTCCAACACCCTCACCAGCCTCACATCTCTCCACTAAGACCCCCAACACCACCAGTTCGACCCCGGAGCGCCCCAGTGCTCGGGATCGACCGGAGCTCCGCCGCGTCGGGCCGCCGGCGATCTCGAGGTACAGGCCTCCCCTGCCTCTCCTTCCACCTGTTTTGGAACCGCCGCACCTCCCTGACCCTTTCCCCTCTCTTTCCCCTTCATTTGCAGTCAGAAACGGCCGCAGCAACCCCCCTCCGACGAGCCTCCGCCGTCGCACCTCGTCGCTGGCGAACCAGGGCTCCCCGCCGTGCCGCGCTACCCCCACTGCAACCGCAACACGCCACTGAGTCCGACCCTGCCCTCCGTTGCCGTCGCCGTAGCCGGAATCGTCGCCGGTGACCTCGCCGCCGCCGTGACCGCGGGGTTAGAGATGACAGGTGGGCCCCGCCTGTCATACCCCCACCTCTCTCCCCTCCTCTGTGCCGCTGACCCACGGGCCCCGCCCGTCAGGTTTGAAACCTGACGTGCGCGCGCGCTGGCTCCGTGCGGCCAGGCCGAGCCGTCTGGGCCGTGCACTGTGGCCACTTCTGGCCCAGTGCACAGGAAACCCCCCCCCCTTTTCTTTTTCTTTTCTGTAAATGATTCAAACATTTATGCAGAAAAGAATATTGATCCAAATTAAATAATTCCAACTCCTAAAATCTTGTAATATTCCAACCTATTTAATGGTACCACTTTCATTCAAATCCATGAAACTTTTCTGTACTGTTCAAATTTAAATTCAAATTTGAGCAGTATAACTCCTGTTCAAAAATCAATATATCCTATTCTGTAACTCCAAAACTCCAACTAAGATTTTTCCCATCTTAGAAAACCCTCTAGTATTTTACAAAAATGAGTTGACATTTCTCTGAGCACTTTGGTTTTTCTGTTTTGTTTGTATTCTTATTTTTCCGTGGTTATTATGCGACGTATAGATCCCGTATTTGACGAAGTTGTTGTGGAAGAAGAAGGAGAAGGACTAGAAGACCTTGAAGACCAAGCCAATCCAGGCGAGCAGCCCTTTGACCATGATACACTTGTTCTCGGAACCCGTTTGTTTCCGATGCATGATGTTAGGGTTACGATGGTAACCTAGATGAACCACCACATGATGCATGCCTTATTGTTGATCTTGCTATATGCTAGATGACATGCAATAGTTGGTCTTGATGCTTATATGATGCATGTGTGATATGAACCCCCGTAGTTGAAAACTTTGCATGAACCCATCGGGTGCCCCTAATGCCCGAGGGTGATGAAGTGTTAGGTCATCACTTGAGAAAGAAGTGATGTGCCGGTAATATCATGTGCATGGTGGAATGATGGATTAGATTTATGTGTGACTACCGTCCCAACCAAACATGTGCAACCACACTACCCCTTATGGGACGGGGCTTTATTGATTACTTAGGTCGATACTAGCATGGTGCCCGCATTACTAGTGACGGGAAGACTTGAGGTCCTTCCCGGGACGGGGTCGTGCTTGGATAGGCGGCCATGACTGTTTTCACAGGGCACCGGACACACCGTTGGTCCCTTCGGGTACGCGTGAACATTGAAATTAGGGCAAGTCATGTGATCTATTGATTGTACCCGAGGGCCGTGTGCCAACGAGTGGACTCTATGTTAGTATCGTCTAAGGAAAGGTAATGACCGGGTGCTTACCCCGGGTACTTGAGGTACCGCGGGTCGTGGATGACACGGAAGTTCCCCGGATCTTGTGGGTAAAGTGCGCAACCTCTGCAGAGTGTAAAACTATTCGAATAGCCGTGTCCACGGTCATGGACAGTTGGGTGGTGCTACTTAAACTATGTCCAGAATTTTACTTCTTTGGTGATACATTGTGTGTGATGAGTCAAGATGGTGACTTGACTCAGTGAGATGAATCATATTCATGTTGATGTTGGTAACCTGTTCTCGAGGTTACGCGAGGTTGTTGATGCATAAGCATGATGATAGCTTATTGTACTAGCCTCCTGCTAGATTGTTCATTATTATTCCATTGCATTGTTACTTGAACCACATCATGGGTTGCTTGCGAGTACATTCAAAGTACTCATTGGCTTGCCACTGGTTATTTAATTGGCCAGGCATGGAAGAGCAGGATTATGAGGAAGAGTTCTTTGGAGACGATCATGCGAACTAGGACGCTATCCCAGTCAGAATGCCTGTAGGGTTAAGGCAGATGGCATGGGTTCCACCCGTTTATCGAAGACTTCCGCTATTTGAGTATTTCCTATTCAGCCCATGATGCTCTATCTATGTAAGACTTGGCCATAACGGCCTTAATTCGTGTAAGACTATTTGTATGGATGTAAGACTCTTGTTAATTCAGCTTCTGTGTGTTCAGTGAGCATTGATCTCTGGGATCACTGTACACGTGCATTCGGTGATCTCGACTTCCAAGTCGGGGTCCCCACAGAGCTGGTATCAGAGCCATCCTGACTGTAGGAAGCCTTAGTTAGCATGGGCGTTAGTTAGTTGAGACCCCTTTTTCAAAACCTTCTGAACCTCTCTTCTTTTCTAAACCTGAGATTTCCTCAGCTTATTAACCCCTCCTATTCCACCTTTGTAGATGGCCGCTGTTCCCAAAGAGCACCTGACCACTGGGTTTCCCCTACTTCTCGAGGATAGCCTCCAGGAGTGTCAGTTCCACCGAGCACCCATCCTCACCTACCTTGAGCATTGGGTGAGCGATACTGAGGTGGAGTACCATGTGGAAGTGATCGTGAAGGCAAACGATCCTCCCACAAGTTGGTTCTTCGAGGGACCCCAGATGACGACACTACCACTCGCTGCCGAGGCTGCTGCACTCAAGGCACTAACCCGTCTCCGCGAGCTTCTTCCGGAAATGGCAGCCAAGATGGCAACTCGCTTCTTACCTTACCGGAAGGAAGGTGACGAAGAAAGCAGCGCACTAGCCCCTCCACTGAAGGATGGACTCTCGCTTCGGTTCCAGACCTACTTCAGTCTATGTGCCGACAGCTTGGCACAAGACTTGGCCTCGGAATCAATGAAGCTTCGAGAAGAACTTTACAAGACCAAGGCACTTCTTCGTCGAGCTCGAGAGAAGGCAAACAGGATCAAGAAGGAAGGAGCACCTTCTGGACAATCCGCTATCGCATATCGAGGTGGAAGGCCCTCCGAGGATGTGTCTTCCAAGGGTGAAGAACCACCTCGGCAACGCCGGATGACAGCAAGGGAATACCGCAAGCTTTTCCCTGCACCACCATCGAAGCACCGACGTATCCAACTCCTCCACTCCCCCACTCCCTCCAGTGACAAGGGAGCCCAGACAGATGAAGACAAGGAGGAAGACCCAGAAGAGCCGGAATACGCGACCGAGCATTCCGCCGCTTAGGCATTATTCGCTACTCGGATATGCCCGTTGTGACCCCTACGGTAGGATAGGTCGTGTAACCCCTATGCGCAGTCGAGTCCTTGTATGGTTCATATGAAACCATCTAGTGCTAGCTTTTGTCGTGTCTGGATGTAAGTCGTAATCTTCCTTCGGGAATGTGTAAACGACTACATTACCCATCTGGATTTTTGATGAATGTGTTTTGGCCTCTCGGCCCTTGCATGATTTGATTTAGTGTCACACCCACCCCCTTACTAGGCACCCATCTATCTTGCCTTTCCTCTTCCGAGTCATGAGACCTTTTATCGCTCCAACAGGATGCCTTTTGTAACTCGTACTGGTACCTCTACCCAGCAGCCCGAAGCCGGAGCATCCTCTCAGCCAGAGGCAGACCACGACCAAACCAACGACCAAGCTCCACCACCACCTCCTCCAAGCATGGACATGGCTCAGCTTCTCCAAGCTTTCCGAGAGGAACGCCAAGCCAACACTGCAGCTCTTCAGCTGATTGCTCAAGCTGTCGCCAACAACCGCCAGCCGGCGGGGAATGGCAATGGACGTTCCACGTTGGCAGAGTTCAAGAAGCATGCACCGCCAACCTTCATCGAGACTGCTGAACCCCTGGATGCAGATGACTGGGTCCGTTCCATTGAGGAAATCCTGGAACTAGTCGGATGCACCGAAGACCGCGAGAAAGTGGCTTATGCAGCCCACTGCCTCGGGGGAACCGCAAGAGCTTGGTGGGATGGATTCAAGGTCATGCATGCTGAACAAGTCATCATTTGGGTTAACTTCAAGGCAGAATTCCGCAAGGCCCACATTCCTTCTGGAGTCATGGCTATCAAAAAGCGCGAGTTCCGAGCCCTGAAGCAAGGAAGTGGCACTATCAAGGAGTACATGCAGAAGTTCAGTATTCTGTCAAGGTATGCCCCTGAGGATGTCAGCACTGATGCTGCCAAAAGGGAGCACTTCATGGAAGGCCTTAATCAGACTCTGCAATACTCCCTTGTCGTGTGCGACTGCCCATCCTTCCCTGACCTGGTGAACAAGGCACTTATGCTTGAAGACAAGCGGCGTGCTTTGGAAGACACTCGCAAGAGCAAGTTGGTCAGTAAGGGAAGTTCCAGCAACCAGAAGCCTCGTCCGTGGCAGTCAGCCCCGGCCAAGCCAACCTATCAGCAGCCAAGAGCTCCTGCACCTCGTGCCAATCCTCAGCCTCAGCAGTATGCCAACCCCAGGCCAGCTTTCAACCCCAATACCAGTGGTGGCAACAAGATCAACACTCCAAATCAGGTCACTTGTTTTGGGTGTGGTCAGCCCGGACACATCTCCAGGGTGTGCCCCAACAAGAAGCCGGATGCCCCGCGCCCCAATGCGCAGAACCAGGGACAAGGCCGTGGAATGCCATTAAGGAACCCAGCCCCTCGCAATCCACCGAACTATGGGAAGGGGCGTGTGAATCACGTCACTGCTGAAGAAGCTCAGGAAGACCCGGACGTCGTGCTGGGTACGTTCCTTGTCAACTCAGCACCTGCAACTGTCTTGTTTGATTCTGGAGCAACGCATTCATTTGTCACTCAAAGATTTGCATTAAAAAGTGGCATGACCCCTACACCCCTGAATAACCCTATGGTGGTACAAACCCCCGGAGCCGAGATGAGAGCCAAGATAGGCTGTAAAGGAGTCGGTATTACCATTAACGGTGTAGACTTCCTAGCAGACCTTATCATCCTGAGATCGCAAGGCTTGGATGTGATCTTAGGGATGGATTGGCTCAGTAAGCACCAAGGCTTGTTAGACTGTGCCAATCGGACAGTCACTGTGACCAATGACCAAGGAGTAGAAGTCAAGTTTGCCCCCAACTCCTCTTCCGCTCAAGCCGCTAAAGTCAACTGTCTGTCTGAAGTTGGGCTAGATCAAGTACCGGTGGTATGTGAGTATCCTGATGTCTTTCCGAATGAACTACCGGGAATGCCCCCTGACCGTGACATTGAGTTCATCATCGAGCTCGTGCCCGGAGCAGGACCCATCTATAAGAAGCCTTATAGAATGGGGACGGAAGAATTAGCCGATTTGAAGAAGCAGCTAGAAGAGCAGCTAAGGAAGGGATTTATCCGCCCGAGTGCCTCCCCTTGGGGATCTCCTGTTCTGTTTGTGGCAAAGAGGGACGATACCATCCGCTTATGCATTGACTATCGTTCCCTCAATGAAGTTACAATCAAGAACAAGTACCCACTTTCCAAGATCGAAGATCTGTTTGATCAGCTCAGCGGAGCCAAGGTATTCTCCAAGATCGACCTCAGATCTGGGTATTACCAGCTGAAGATCAGACCCCAAGATATTCCGAAGACGGCATTCGTAACCAGATATGGCCTGTACGAGTGCACGGTCATGTCTTTTGGGTTAACCAATGCCCCAGCTTATTTCATGTACCTCATGAATAAAGTCTTCACGGAATATTTGGACAAGTTCGTTGTTGTCTTCATTGATGACATCCTTGTGTTCTCGAAGTCGGAGGAAGAGCATGAGCAACATATGAGAATGGTCCTAGACAAGCTTCGCGAGCACCAACTGTATGCCAAATTCAGCAAGTGTGAGTTTTGGCTGCACAAAGTTGGATTCTTAGGTCATGTCTTGACCGAGGAAGGATTATCTGTTGATCCTGCAAAAATCGAAGTTGTGACCCAATGGCAATCACCAACGACCGTCAAGGAAGTCGGAAGCTTCCTCGGATTGGCGGGCTATCACCGCAAGTTCGTGGAAGGATTCTCTAGCATTGCACGACCAATGACTCAGCTCCTCAAGAAGGACAAGAAGTTCGAGTGGACGCCGAAATGCGAAGAGAGCTTCCAAGAGCTCAAGAAGAGATTGACCACCGCCCCAGTTCTGGCAACACCTGATATTCACAAGGAGTTCGTGATATATTGTGATGCCTCTCGAACCGGATTGGGAAGCGTTCTCATGCAAGAAGGCCGCGTCATAGCATACCTCTCCAGGCAGCTACGACCCCATGAGGAGAACTACGCTACTCACGATCTTGAGCTAGCCGCAGTAGTTCATGCCTTGAAGACATGGCGGCATTACCTCCTAGGGAAATGGTGTGAGATTTACACAGACCACAAGAGTCTGAAGTATATTTTCACCCAAAAATAGTTGAACATGAGGCAGCGGAGATGGTTGGAACTCATCAAGGATTATGACCTCAGTGTTCAATATCACCCTGGGAAGGCTAACGTGGTGGCCGATGCCTTAAGCAGGAAGGCTTGCTCTTTGAATGTCATTATTCAAGAAAGACAGCCAGCCTTGTTTAAGGAGATCGAACAATTCAGTTTAGAATTGGTCACCCCCGGATTTCTGGATCATTTGGAAGTCAGACCAACCCTGATGGACGACGTCAAGAAGGCTCAAGATGGACATGCAAGCATCGAAGGCATCAAGAGGAAGATGAAGATGGGCAAGGCCCCAGGATTCTCTGAAGACGAGCACGGGATTGTTTGGTACAAAGGTCGTCTCTGCGTACCAAACAACACCGAGTTGAAGACGCTGATTCTGCAAGAAGCCCACGACACCCCGTATTCCATCCACCCCGGAGGAACCAAGATGTACCAAGACTTGAAGGCACGATTCTGGTGGCACGGTATGAAGAGAGAGATTGCAACCTATGTTGCAAAGTGTGATGTGTGCCAAAGGGTCAAGGCTGAATATCAGCGACCTGCTGGATTGCTTCAACCACTCAAGGTTCCTGAGTGGAAGTGGGATAAAGTCGGAATGGACTTCATCACTGTATTACCAAGGTCGAATCGAGGACATGACTCTATCTGGGTCATAGTCGATCATTTGACCAAGGTGGCTCATTTCATTCCTGTCAAGACCACTTATGATGGCAACCGGCTGGCAGCTCTCTACATCGACCGAATCGTAAGTCTTCACGGTGTTCCCAATGAGATTGTGTCAGATCGAGGAACCCAGTTCACCTCAAGGTTCTGGAAGAAGTTCCAAGAAGCCTTGGGAACCAAGTTGTCTTTCAGCACAGCTTTCCACCCACAGACCGGAGGTCAAACTGAGCGAGTCAATCAGATTCTCGAAGACATGCTCCGAGCCTGTGTCCTGTCATATGGAGCCAAGTGGGAAGACTGTCTCCCTTTTGCCGAGTTCTCCTATAACAACAGTTACCAGTCAAGCCTTCAGATGGCACCATTTGAGGTGTTGTACGGACGCAGATGTCGCACACCCCTCAACTGGTCAGAGACTGGAGAAGGACTAGTCTTTGGACCGGATATTCTCTGCGCAGCAGAAGAGCAAGTCCAACTAGTCAGCGAGCGATTAAAGGCAGCCAAGTCAAGGCAGAAGAGCTATGCTGACACTCGACGCCGAGACATGAGTTTCCATGTTGGGGACCATGTGTACCTGCGGGTAACTCCTCTGAAGGGAACCAAGCGTTTCCACGTCAAGGGGAAGCTCGCACCAAGGTTCATTGGACCCTTTAAGATCACTGCACGACGAGGAGAAGTGGCTTATCAGTTGGAACTACCACCTGAACTATCCGATGTGCACAATGTGTTCCATGTGTCACAACTCCGGAGATGTCTTCAAGTTCCAGACAAGCCCAGTCTCTACAAGGATGTGGATCACCAAGCCATTGATCTGCAGCCTGACTTGACCTACCGCGAGAAGCCCATTCGTATTCTGGACGAAGCAGAACGTCGTACGCGGAGTCGTACCATCAAGTACTTCAAGGTCCAGTGGAGCAACCACACCGAAGCAGAAGCAACCTGGGAACGAGAGGATTATCTTAGATCCGAGTTTCCCGATCTCTTTTAAGCCCTAGTTTAGGAATCTCGGGGACGAGATTCTTGTAAGGGGGGTAGGTCTGTCACACCCTGCATTTTGTAACATGTTATTTGTAACTTTGAAGCATGAAAATTTGGACCAGCAAAAAATTTTTAGCATCATTTGGCTTTTATTTGGAATTGAGTTTTCTTCATTTGCTTTTTCATGTGCTCATTAAAGTCAACTATGATCTCTTGTAGATTTCATCTCCATACCCAAAACTTCTGCCCAATGATCATGCCAAGTGATATATAGCAGTATACTATTTTCTTACAAAATTAATTTGGCCAAAAAGTATTTTATACATTTAGTTTTCCAAAAACCCCTGAATTGAGATTTGCACTGCAAGTACTTGATTAAGGGTGTGAAAATTATTTCAAAATGTTTATTTGAGACCTAGTAGTCATAGGACTCCCAGAAACCACAAAGGTATAATTTTAAAAGTTATTTTCCTATTTTATTTAAATGCTTTTTCTTAAGGCCAGAAATGGTCTTTAATAGGGGAAAATTATTTAACTATTTCAAAAATATTTGCCAAAATTCAGAGAGACTCATAGGACATTTATTGTCCATATATGAGAGTTTCAACACTTGGTCATGTTCAAAATAATGGGCTAAACCCTCTAAAACCCTTTCTGGATATTTCAAGCTTTTGAAATATTTACAAAGGAATTTTTCTCCAAAAATTCCAGGGAAAATTCTATCATGTCATTTATGACATATTTGATGATCTTGCCAAGTCCCATGCCTTGGGAAGCAAGAAAACCTCCTCAAACCCCTTCATAACCATTATGTCCATATTTGAAGTTTGAGCAACTTTACATTGCCAAACTTGTCCAAATGCTCTCAAACTTGGTGCCCATGCTAGAATGGCCTAATAAGGCACCTAGACCAAATGGCACAAGATTTGGAATAGAGCAACTTGATCAGATCACCTCAAAACCCTTTCTGTTCAAATGCAAGTTTGAACAACTATACATTACCAACTTTTTATCTGGAGCCTCATACTTTGTGAGCATGATCAACACCCCAAATAAGGATGCTACACCAAGTGGTGCATCAAGGGGAGATGATTAGCTTGACTCAATCAAGATGAAACTGTTTCTGTTGATTTCTAGGGTTCACCAAAGTTACATTGGCTAGTTTCTTCAAATGAGGCCAAATTTGGTGAAGCACCCTATTTTCTCATGTCTTTCAACCCTGTTAAGTGCCATGTCAAGTGGACTTCATTTGCTTGATCAAACCATGATCAAACACCTTCTGCAGAAATTCTAAAACCCCCATTTTTACCACTTTCACTTTTCTCCATGGCCTCAACTTCTTACCACAGACTCATTGGGTTACCAGCAAACCCCAGTAACTCCCCCAGCACCCCAGCTCCATGATTGAGGGGTGAAACCCTTGTTTTACCTTGCTGTACAGTAGGTTTCCACCATGTTACCAGCCCTCTCCCTCTCTCTTTGCACCCCCAGGGCATCCAAGGCCTCAGGGCAATTCTTTACTCCTCCCTCTACTCACCAGACACTGTTGGGCACGCTGGAACGGACCAAGCCGGCGAGAGCATGCTGATGCCAGCCATACGCGCGCTCCAGAGCGCGTGAACAGTGCATCTCACACGCTGGCTCGGGCCAATCGCCGTCCCCCGACAACCTCGAGCCTCCCCCTCGCGCCAGTCGAGGCGCCTCGACATCCGCGACGTCCCCGGCGCTGTTCCCCCTCCTCATGCGCCCTCCGGTGAGCGTCGCCGCACGCGCACCGGACGCCCGCTTCGGCCACTCCTCTGCTCCACACGCGCACGCTCCTCTGGCACTCCCCCGCTCCTCTTATCCCCTCAGCTGGACGTGGAGCTAGTCCACGGACCTCCCCGGCGTGTTCCCAGGCTCCAGAACCCTCCACAGCCTCGCCTGCAACCTCGCCGGCGCTCGGGTCCACGGTGAACCACGGGCGCGGCTATTTAAGGCCCTCCCGAGCTTCTCCAACACCCTCACCAGCCTCACATCTCTCCACTAAGACCCCCAACACCACCAGTTCGACCCCGGAGCGCCCCAGTGCTCGGGATCGACCGGAGCTCCGCCGCGTCAGGCCGCCGGCGATCTCGAGGTACAGGCCTCCCCTGCCTCTCCTTCCACCTGTTTTGGAACCGCCGCACCTCCCTGACCCTTTTCCCTCTCTTTCCCCTCCGTTTGCAGTCAGAAACGGCCGCAGCAACCCCCCTCCGACGAGCCTCCACCGTCGCACCTCGTCGCTGGCGAACCAGGGCTCCCCGCCGTGCCGCGCTACCCCCACTGCAACCGCAACACGCCACTGAGTCCGACCCTGCCCTCCGTTGCCGTCGCCGTAGCCGGAATCGTCGCCGGTGAGCTCGCCGCCGCCGTGACCGCGGGGTTAGAGATGACAGGCGAGCCCCGCCTGTCATCCCCCCACCTCTCTCCCCTCCTCTGTGCCGTTGACCCACGGGCCCCGCCCGTCAGGTTTGAAACCTGACGTGCGCGCGCGCTGGCTTCGTGCGGCCAGGCCGAACCGTCTGGGCCGTGCACTGTGGCCACTTCTGGCCCAGTGCACAGGAACCCCCCCCCCCTTTTCTTTTTCTTTTCTGTAAATGATTCAAACATTTATGCAGAAAAGAATATTGATCCAAATTAAATAATTCCAACTCCTAAAATCTTGTAATATTCCAACCTATTTAATGGTACCACTTTCATTCAAATCCATGAAACTTTTCTGTACTGTTCAAATTTAAATTCAAATTTGAGCAGTATAACTCCTGTTCAAAAATCAATATATCCTATTCTGTAACTCCAAAACTCCAACTAAGATTTTTTCCCCATCTTAGAAAACCCTCTAGTATTTTACAAAAATGAGTTGACATTTCTCTGAGCACTTTGGTTTTTCTGTTTTGTTTGTATTCTTATTTTTCCGTGGTTATTATGCGACGTATAGATCCCGTATTTGACGAAGTTGTTGTGGAAGAAGAAGGAGAAGGACTAGAAGACCTTGAAGACCAAGCCAATCCAGGCAAGCAGCCCTTTGACCATGATACACTTGTTCTCGGAACCCGTTTGTTTCCGATGCATGATGTTAGGGTTACGATGGTAACCTAGATGAACCACCACATGATGCATGCCTTATTGTTGATCTTGCTATATGCTAGATGACATGCAATAGTTGGTCTTGATGCTTATATGATGCATGTGTGATATGAACCCCCGTAGTTGAAAACTTTGCATGAACCCATCGGGTGCCCCTAATGCCCGAGGGTGATGAAGTGTTAGGTCATCACTTGAGAAAGAAGTGATGTGCCGGTAATATCATGTGCATGGTGGAATGATGGATTAGATTTATGTGTGACTACCGTCCCAACCAAACATGTGCAACCACACTACCCCTTATGGGACGGGGCTTTATTGATTACTTAGGTCGATACTAGCATGGTGCCCGCATTACTAGTGACGAGAAGACTTGAGGTCCTTCCCGGGACGGGGTCGTGCTTGGATAGGCGGCCATGACTGTTTTCACAGGGCACCGGACACACCGTTGGTCCCTTCGGGTACGCGTGAACATTGAAATTAGGGCAAGTCCCGTGATCTATTGATTGTACCCGAGGGCCGTGTGCCAACGAGTGGACTCTATGTTAGTATCGTCTAAGGAAAGGTAATGACCGGGTGCTTACCCTGGGTACTTGAGGTACCGCGGGTCGTGGATGACACGGAAGTTCCCCGGATCTTGTGGGTAAAGTGCGCAACCTCTGCAGAGTGTAAAACTATTTGAATAGCCGTGTCCACGGTCATGGACAGTTGGGTGGTGCTACTTAAACTATGTCCAGAATTTTACTTCTTTGGTGATACATTGTGTGTGATGAGTCAAGATGGTGACTTGACTCAGTGAGATGAATCATATTCATGTTGATGTCGGTAACCTGTTCTCGAGGTTACGCGAGGTTGTTGATGCATAAGCATGATGATAGCTTATTGTACTAGCCTCCTGCTAGATTGTTCATTATTATTCCATTGCATTGTTACTTGAACCACATCATGGGTTGCTTGCGAGTACATTCAAAGTACTCATTGGCTTGCCACTGGTTATTTAATTGGCCAGGCATGGAAGAGCAGGATTATGAGGAAGAGTTCTTTGGAGACGATCATGCGAACTAGGACGCTATCCCAGTCAGAATGCCTGTAGGGTTAAGGCAGATGGCATGGGTTCCACCCGTTTATCGAAGACTTCCGCTATTTGAGTATTTCCTATTCAGCCCATGAGGCTCTATCTATGTAAGACTTGGCCATAACGGCCTTAATTCGTGTAAGACTATTTGTATCGATGTGAGACTCTTGTTAATTCAGCTTCTGTGTGTTCAGTGAGCATTAATCTCTGGGATCACTGTACACGTGCATTCGGTGATCTCGACTTCCAAGTCGGGGTCCCCACAATGTAGGAGCCAATATGAACATCCAGGTTCCGCTATTGGTTATTGACCGGAGATGAGTCTCGGTCATGTCTACATAGTTCTCGAACCCGTAGGGTCCGCACGCTTAACGTTTGATGACGATCGGTATTATGAGTTTATGAGTTTTGATGTACCGAAGGTAGTTCGGAGTCCCGGATGAGATCACGGACATGACGCGGAGTCTCGGAATGTCCGAGACATAAAGATTGATATATTGGACGACTATATTCGGACATCGGAAGTGTTCCGGAAAAGTTTCGGATTTAACTGGATTGCCGAAGGGGGTTACCGGAACCCCCTACGAAGGGGGATGGTCCATAGTGGGCCTTGAGGAAAGGAGAGAGGCAGCCCATAGAGGCTGGTCGGCACCCCACCTAGGGATCCTAGTTGGACTAGGATTGGGGGGCGCCACCTCTCCCTCTTTTCCTTTCCCTCTCTTCCTTCTTGGTGGACTCCTACTAGGAATAGGATTGCAATCCTATTCCTAGTAGGATTGCCCTAGCCGCACCATAGGAGGCCGGCCGGCCCTCCCCTCTTGCTCCTTTATATATGGGGGCAGGGGGGCACCCAAAGACACACAAGTTGAATTGTTCCAGCCGTGTGCGGTGCCCCCCTCCACAGAAACACACCTCGGTCATACCGTCGCAGTGCTTAGGCGAAGCCCTGCGCAGGTAAATACATCATATCCGTCACCACGCCGTCGTGCTGACGAAACTCTCCCGTGAAGCTCAACTGGATCAAGAGCTCGTGGGACGTCATCAAGCTGAACGTGTGCTGAACGCGGAGGTGCCGTACGTTCGGTGCTTGATCGGTTGAATCGCGAAGAAGTTCGACTACATCAACCGCGTCACTTGACGCTTCCGCTTCCGGTCTACGAGGGTACGTAGACACACTCTTCCCTCTCATTGCTATGCATCTGGTAGATAGATCTTGCGTGATCATAGGAAAATTTTAAAATACTACGTTCCCCAACAGTGGCATCATGAGCCAGGTTTATGCGTAGATGATATGCACGAGTAGAACACAATGAGTTGTGGGCGATACTAGTCATACTGCTTACCAGCATGTCATACTTCGCTTCGGCGGTATTGTGAGATGAAGCGGCCCGGACCGACATTACGCGTACGCTTACGCGAGACTGGTTTCACCGTTATGAGCACTCATTGCTTAAAGGTGACTGGCGGGTGTCTGTCTCTCTCACTTTAGCTGAATCAAGTGTGGCTACGCCTGGTCCTTGTGAAGGTTAAAACAGCACATACTTGACGAAACATCGTTGTGGTTTTGTATGCGTAGGTAAGAACGGTTCTTGCTAAGCCCGTAGCAGCCACGTAAAACTTGCAACAACAAAGTAAAGGACGTCTAACTTGTTTTTGCAGGGCATGTTGTGATGTGATATGGTCAAGACATGATGAGTTATACAGTTTTTGTATGAGATGATCATGTTTTGTAATGTTATCGGCAACTGGCAGGAGCCATATGGTTGTCGCTTTATTGTATGAAATGCAATCGCCATGTAATTGCTTTACTTTATCACTAAGCGGTAGCGATAGTCGTAGAAGCAATAGTTGGCGAGACGACAACGATGCTATGATGGAGATCAAGGTGTCGCGCCGGTGACGGAGGTGATCATGACGGTGCTTTGGAGATGGAGATCAAAAGCACAAGATGATGATGGCCATATCATGTCACATATTTTGATTGCATGTGATGTTTATCTTATTATGCTTCTTATTTTGCTTAGAACGACAGTAGCATTATAAGATGATCCCTTACTAAATTTCAAGGTATAAGTGTTCTCCCTGAGTATGCACCGTTGCGAAAGTTCGTCGTCCCGAGACACCACGTGATGATCGGGTGTGATAAGCTCTACGTTCAAATACAATGGGTGTAAGCCAGTTTTGCACACGCAGAATACTCGGGTTAAACTTGACGAGCCTAGCATATGCAGATATGGCCTCGGAACATTGGAGACCGAAAGGTCGAGCGTGAATCATATAGTAGATATGATCAACATAAGATGTTCACCATTGAAACTACTCCATCTCACGTGATGATCAGACATGGTTTAGTTGATTTGGATCACGTGATCATTTAGATGACTAGAGGGATGTCTATCTAAGTGGGA
The DNA here is from genome assembly GCA_902687465.1 of Secale cereale. NCBI lineage: Eukaryota > Viridiplantae > Streptophyta > Magnoliopsida > Poales > Poaceae > Secale > Secale cereale. Next base: position 829,246,577 of record LR738711.1, on the reverse strand, counting down.
GTTCTTAAGTAATATGATTAAATTGAACTTTAATTTATCATGAACTTAGTCCTGGTAGTATTAGCATATCTATGTTGTAGATCAATAGCTCGCGATGTTGCTCCCCGTTTATTTTTTATATGTTCCTAGAGAAAACTAAGTTGAAAGATGTTAGTAGCAATGATGCGGAATTGTTCCGTGATCTGAGGATTATCCTCATTGCTCCACAGAAGAATTATGTCCTTAATGCACCACTAGGTGACAGACCTATTGCAGGAGCAGATGTAGACGTTATGAACGTTTTGACAAAAGCTCGGTATGATGACTACTTGATAGTTTAGTGCACCATGCTTTACGGCTTAGAACCGGGACTTCAAAAACGTTTTGAACACCACGGAGCATAAGAGATGTTCCAAGAGTTGAAATTAGTATTTCATACTCATGCCCGTGTCGAGAGGTATGAGACCTCTGACAGTACTTTGCCTACAAGATGGAGGAGAATAGCTCAACCAGTAAGCATGTGCTCAGATTGTCTGGGTACTACAATTACTTGAATCAAGTGGGAGTTAATCTTCCAGATAAGATAGTAATTGACAAAGTTCTCTAGTCACTATCACCAAGTTAGTAGAACTTCGTGATGAACTATAATATGCAAGGGATGACGAAGGTAATTCCCGAGTTCTTCGCGATGCTGAAATCGGCGAAGGTAGAAATCAAGAAAGAGCATCAAGTGTTGATGTTTAATAAGACCACTTGTTTCAAGTAAAGGGCAAAGGGATAGAAGGGGAACTTCAAGAAGAATGACAAGCAAGTTGTCACTCCCATGAAGAAACTCAAAGCTAAACTCAAGCCTGAAACTAAGTGCTTCTACTGCAAAGGAAATGGTCACTGGAAGTGGAACTACCCTAGATACTTGGCGGATAAGAAGGATGGCAAAGTGAACAAAGGTATATTTTGATATACAGATTATTGATGTGTACTTTACTAGTGTTCATAGCAACCCTTGGGTATTTGATACCGGTTCAGTTGCTAAAATTAGTAACTCGAAACTAGAATTGCAGAATGAACAGAGACTAGTTAAAGGTGAAGTGACGATGTGTGTTGGAAGTGGTTCCAAAATTGATATGATCATCATCGCACACTCCCTATACTTTTGGGATTAGTGTTGAACCTAAATAAGTGTTATTTGGTGTTTGTGTTGAGCATGAATATGATTTGATCATGTTTATTGCAATACGGTTATTCATGTAAGTTAGAGAATAATTGTTGTTCTGTTTACATGAATAAAACCTTCTATGGTCATACACCCAATGAAAATGGTTTGTTGGATCTCGATCGTGTGATACACATATTCATAATATTGAAGCCAAAAGATGCAAGGTTAATAATGATAGTGCAACTTATTTGTGGCACTGTCGTTTAGGTCATATTGGTGTAAAGCGCATGAAGAAACTCCATAGTGATGGACTTTTTGGAATCACTTGATTATGAATCACTTGGTGCTTGCGAACCATGCCTCATGGGCAAGATGACTAAAACTCCGTTCTCCGGAACAATGGAGCGAGCAACAGATTTGTTGGAGATCATAAATACAGATGTATGTTGACAAATGAGTGTTGAAGCTCGCGGAAGGTATCGTTATTTTCTGACCTTCACTGATGATTTGAGCAGATATGGGTATATCTAGTTAATGAAGCACAAGTCTGAAACATTTGAAAAGTTCAAAGAATTTCAGAGTGAAGTGGAGAATCATCATAACAAGAAAATAAGAGTTTCTACGATATGATCATAGAGGTAAAATATTTGAGTTAGCGAGTTTGGCCTTCAGTAAAAACAATGTGAAATAGTTTCACTACTCACGCCACCTGGAACACCACAGTGTAATGGTGTGTCCGAACGTCATAACCGTACTTTATTAGATATGGTGCGATCGATGACGTCTCTTACCGATCTACCACTATCGCTTTTGGGGTTATGCATTAGAGACAGCTACATTCACGTTAAAAAGGGCACCATCTAAATCCGTGGAGATGACACCGTATGAACTGTGGTTTGACGAGAAACCGAAACTGTCATTTCTTTAAGTTTGGGACTGCGATGCTTATGTGAAAAAGTTTCAACATGATAAGCTCGAACCCAAATCGGAGAAGTAAATCTTCATAGGATAGCCAAAAGAAACTGTTGGGTACACCTTCTATCACAGATCCGAAGGCAAGGTCTTTGTTGCTAAGAGTGGATCCTTTCTAGAGAAGGAGTATCTCTCGAAAGACGTGAGTGGGAGGAAAGTAGAACTTGATGAGGTAATTGTACCTTCTCCCGAATTGGAAAGTGGAACATCACAGAAACTAGTTCCAGTGATTCCTACACCAATTAGTGAGGAAGCTAATGATGATGATCATGAAACTTCAGATCAAGTTTCTGCTGAACTTCGTAGATCAACCAGAGTTCGTTCCGCATCAGAGTGGTACGGCAACCCGGTTCTGGAAGTCATGTTACTGGACCATGATGAACCTACGAACTATGAGGAAGCGATGATGAGCCCAGATTCCGCAAAATGGCTTGAGGCCATGAAATCTGAGATGGGATCCATGTATGAGAACAAAGTGTGGACTTTGGTTGACTTGCCCGATGATCGGCAAGCCATCGAAAATAAATGGATCTTCAAGAGGAAGACTGATGCTGACGGTAATGTTACTGTTTACAAAGCTCGACTTGTTGCGAAAGTTTTTCAACAAGTTCAAGGAGTTGAATACGATGAGACTTTCTCACCCGTAGCGATGCTTAAGTTTGTCTGAATCATGTTAGCAATTGCCGCATTTATGAAATCTGGCAAATGGATAACAAAACTGCATTCTTTAATGGATTTATTAAAGAAGACTTGTATATGATGCAACCAGAAGGTTTTGTCAATCCTAAAGGTGCTAACAAAATGTGCAAGCTCCAGCGATCCATCTATGGACTGGTGCAAGCATCTCGGAGTTGGAATATACGCTTTGATAAGTTGATCAAAGCATATAGATTTATACAGACTTGCGGTGAAGCCTGTAATTTACAAGAAGTGAGTGGGAGCACTACAACCTTTCTAATAAGTATATATGAATGACATATTGTCAATCGGAAATGATGTAGAATTTTCTGGAAAGCATAAAGGAGTGTTTGAAGGGAGTTTTTCAAAGAAAGACCTTGGTGAAGCTGCTTACATATTGGGCATCAAGATCTATAGAGATAGATCAAGACGCTTGATAAGACTTTTGATGAGTACATACCTTGATAAGATTTTGAAGTAGTTCAAAATGGATCAGTCAAAGAAGGAGTTCTTGCCTGACTTGTAAGGTGTGAAGTTGAGTAAGACTCAAAGCCAGACCACGGCAGAAAAAAAATATAGAGAGAATGAAAGTCATTCCCTATGCCTCAGCCATAGGTTCTATAAAGTATGCCATGCTGTGTACCAAACATGTTGTGTACCTTGCCATGAGTTTGACAAGGGGGTACAATAGTGATCCAGGAGTAGATCACTGTACAGCGGTCAAAATTATCCTTAGTAACTGGATGACTAAGGAAATGTTTCTCGATTATGGAGGTGATAAAGAGTTCGTCGTAAAGGGTTACGCCGATGCAAGCTTTGACACTAAATCCAGATGACTCTAAGTATCAATATGGATGCGTATTGAAAGTGGGAGCAATTAGCTAGATTAGCTCCATGCAGAGCATTGTAGACATGGAAATTTGTGAAATACATACGGATCTGAATGTGACAGACCCGTTGACTAAACTTCTCTCACAAGAAAAACATGATCACACCTTATTACTCTTGGGTATTAATCACATAGCGATGTGAACTAGATTATTGACTCTAGTAAACCCTTTGGGTGTTGGTCACATGGCGATGTGAACTATGGGCGTTATTCACATAACGATGTGAATTATCGATATTAAATCACATGGCGATGTGAGCTAGATTATTGACTCTAGTGCAAGTGGGAGACTGAAGGAAATATGCCCTAGAGGCAATAATAAAGTTGTTATTTATATTTCCTTATATCATGATAAATGTTTATTATTCATGCTAGAATTGTATTAACCGGAAACTTAGTACATGTGTGAATACATAGACAAAACAGAGTGTCCCTAGTATGCCTCTACTAGACTAGCTTATTAATCAAAGATGGTTATGTTTCCTAACCATAGACATGAGTTGTCATTTGATCAATGGGATCACATCATTAGGAGAATGATGTGATGGACTAGACCCATCTGTTAGCATAGCACTATGATCGTTTAGTTTTACTGCTATTGCTTTCTTCATGACTTATACATGTTCCTATGACTATGAGATTATGCAACTCCCGAATACCGTAGGAACACCTTGTGTGCTATCAAACGTCACAACGTAACTGGGTGATCATAAAGATGCTCTACAGGTGTCTCCGAAAGTATTCGTGGTGTTGGCATAGATCAAGATTAGGATTTGTCACTCCGAGTGTCGGAGAGGTATCTCTGGGCCCTCTCGGTAACACACATCATAATAAGCCTTGCAAGCAAAAGACTAATGAGTTAGTCACGAGATGATGTGTTACGGAGCGAGTAAAGAGACTTGCCGGTAACGAGATTGAACTAGGTATAGAGATACCGACGATCGAATCTCGGGCAAGTAACATACCGATGACAAAAGGAACAACGTATGTTGTTATGCGGTTTGACCGATAAAGATCTTCGTAGAATATGTAGGAGCCAATATGAACATCCAGGTTCCGCTATTGGTTATTGACCGGAGATGAGTCTCGGTCATGTCTACATAGTTCTCGAACCCGTAGGGTCCGCACGCTTAACGTTTGATGACGATCGGTATTATGAGTTTATGAGTTTTGATGTACCGAAGGTAGTTTGGAGTCCCGGATGAGATCACGGACATGACGAGGAGTCCCGGAATGTCCGAGACATAAAGATTGATATATTGGACGACTATATTCGGACACCAGAAGTGTTCCGGAAAAGTTTCGGATTTAACTGGATTGCCGGAGGGGGTTACCGGAACCCCCTACGAAGGGGGATGGTCCATAGTGGGCCTTGAGGAAAGGAGAGAGGCAGCCCATAGAGGCTGGCCGGCGCCCCACCTAGGGATCCTAGTTGGACTAGGATTGGGGGGGCGCCACCTCTCCCTCTTTTCCTTTCCCTCTCTTCCTTCTTGGTGGACTCCTACTAGGAATAGGATTGCAATCCTATTCCTAGTAGGATTGCCCTAGCCGCACCATAGGAGGCTGGCCGGCCCTCCCCTCTTGCTCCTTTATATATGGGAGCAGGGGGGCACCCAAAGACACACAAGTTGAATTGTTCCAGCCGTGTGCGGTGCCCCCCTCCACAGAAACACACCTCGGTCATACCGTCGCAGTGCTTAGGCGAAGCCCTGCGCCGGTAAATACATCATATCCGTCACCACGCCGTCGTGCTGACGAAACTCTCCCGTGAAGCTCAACTGGATCAAGAGCTCGTGGGACGTCATCAAGCTGAACGTGTGCTGAACGCGGAGGTGCCGTACGTTCGGTGCTTGATCGGTTGAATCGCGAAGAAGTTCGACTACATCAACCGCGTCACTTGACGCTTCCGCTTCCGGTCTACGAGGGTACGTAGACACACTCTTCCCACTCGTTGCTATGCATCTGGTAGATAGATCTTGCGTGATCGTAGGAAAATTTTAAAATACTACGTTCCCCAACAGTTCGGCGCTGGGATCATCTGTGACGAGGATCACGAAGAGTACGACTACTTCATCCACGTTCCTTCGAACGCTTCCGCACGCGATCTACAAAAGGGTATGTAGATGCACTCCATTATGCTCGTTGCTAGATGACTCCTTAGATTGATCTTGGTGAAGCGTAGGAAAAATTTTGAATTCTGCTACGTTCCCCAACAGTGGTATCAGAGCCAAGTTTTTGCGTAGCATCTTGCACGAGTAGAACACAAACAAGTTGTGGGCGTTGAGTTTGCTCAATTTTCTTGCCGTTACTAGTCCAATCTTGATTCGGCGGCATTGTGGGATGAAGCGGCCCGGACCGACCTTACACGTACGCTTACGTGAGACTGGTTCCACCGACAGACGTGCACTAGTTGCATAAGGTGGATGGCGGGTGTCTGTCTCTCCCACTTTAGTCGGATCGGATTCGAAGAACAGGGTCCTTATGAAGGGTAAATAGAAATTGACAAATCACGTTGTGGTTTTGGCGTAGGTAAGAAACGTTCTTGCTAGAAAACCTATAGAAACCACGTAAAACTTGCAACAACAATTAGAGGTCGTCTAACTTGTTCTTGCAGCATGTGCTATGTGATGTGGTATGGCCAAGAAGATGTGATGAATGATATATGTTATGTATGAGATTGATCATGTTCTTGTAATAGGGAATCACGACTTGCATGTCGATGAAAATGACAACCGGCAGGAGCCATAGGAGTTGTCTTAAATATTGTATGACCTGCGTGTCACTGAATAACGCCATGTAATTACTTTACTTTATTGCTAAACGTTAGCCATAGTAGTAGAAGTGATAGTTGGCGTGACGACTTCATGAAGACACGATGATGGAGATCATGATGATGGAGATCATGGTGTTGTGCCGGTGACAAAGATGATCATGGTGCCCCGAAGATGGAGATCGAAGGAGCAAGATGATATTGGCCATATTATGTCACTTATTTGATTGCATGTGATGTTTATCATGTTTATGCATCTTGTTTACTTAGAACGGCGGTAGTAAATAAGATGATCTCTCACTAAAAATTTCAAGAATTGGGTTCCCCCTAACTGTGCACCGTTGCTAAGGATCGTTGTTCCGAAGCACCACGTGATGATCGGGTGTGATAGGCTCTAACGTTCGCATACGATGGGTGTAAGCCAGATTTACACACGCAATACACTTAGGGTTCACTTGACGAGCCTAGCATGTACACACATGGCCTCGGAACACGGAAGACCGAAAGGTCGAACATGAGTCGTATAGAAGATACGATCAACATGAAGATGTTCACCGTTGATGACTAGTCCGTCTCACATGATGATCGGACACGGGCTAGTCGATTCGGATCATGTGTCACTTAGATGACTAGAGAGATGTCAATCTAAGTGGGAGTTCATTAAAATTTGATTAGATGAACTTAATTATCATGAACTTAGTCTAAATTCTTTACAATATGTCTTGTAGATCAAATGGCCCACGCTCATGTCAACCTCAACTTCAACGCGTTCCTAGAGAAATCCAAGCTGAAAGACGATGGTAGCAACTATACGGACTGGGTCCGTAACCTGAGGATCATCCTCATAGCTGCCAAGAAAACTTATGTCCTAGAAGCACCGCTAGGTGACGCTCCCGCCCCGGTAAACCAAGATGTTATGAACGCTTGGCAGTCGCGTTGTGATGATTACTCCCTGGTTCAGTGCGGCATGCTCTACAGCTTAGAATCGGGGCTCCAAAAGCGTTTTGAGCACCACGGGGCATATGAGATGTTCCAAGAGCTGAAAATGGTTTTCCAGGCTCATGCCCGAGTTGAGAGATATGATGTCTCCAACGCATTCTATAGCTATAAGATGGAGGAAAACAGTTCTGTCAGTGAGCACATACTCAAGATTTCTGGGTTGCACAACCGCTTGTCTTAGTTGGGAATGAATCTCCCATACGAAGCGGTCGTTGACAGAATCCTCCAGTCGCTCCCACCAAGCTACAAGAGCTTCGTGTTGAACTTCAATATGCAAGGGATGGAAAGGTCCATTCCCGAGGTGTATTCAATGCTGAAATCAGCGGAGGTGGAGATCAAGAAAGAGCATCAAGTGTTGATGGTCAATAAAACCACTAAGTTCAAGAAGGGCAAGGGTAAGAAGAACTTCAAGAAGGACGGCAAGGGAGTTGCCGCGCCCGGTAAGCCAGTTGCCGGGAAGAAGCCAAAGTATGGACCCAAGCCTGAGACTGAGTGCTTTTATTGCAAGGGAACGGGTCACTGGAAGCGGAACTGCCCCAAATACTTAGCGGACAAGAAGGCCGGCAACGTCAAAGGTATATGTGATATACATGTTATTGATGTGTACCTTACCAACGCTCGTAGTAGCGACTGGGTATTTGATACCGGTGCAGTTGCTCATATTTGTAACTCAAAGCGGGAGCTGCGGAATAAGCGGAGACTGGCGAAGGACGAGGTGACGATACGCGTCGGGAATGGTTCCAAGGTCGATGTGATCGCCGTCGGCACGCTGCCTCTACATCTACCCTCGGGATTAGTTTTAAACCTTAATAATTGTTATTTAGTACCAGCTTTGAGCATGAACATTGTATCTGGATCTCGTTTGATGCGAGATGGCTACTCATTTAAATCCGAGAATAATGGTTGTTCTATTTATTTGAGAGATATGTTTTATGGTCATGCCCCGCTGGTCAATGGTTTATTTTTGATGAATCTCGATCATGATGATACACATATTCATAGTGTGAATGCCAAAAAATGTAAAGTTGACAATGGTAGTCCCACATACTTGTGGCATTGCCGCCTTGGTCATATTGGTGTCAAACGTATGAAGAAGCTTCATGCAGATGGACTTCTGGAGTCTCTTGATTATGAATCATTTGACACGTGCGAACCATGCCTCTTGGGCAAGATGACCAAGACTCTGTTCTCCGGAACAATGGAGCGAGCAACCAACTTATTGGAAATCATACATACCGATGTGTGCGGTCCAATGAGTGTTGAGGCTCGCGGAGGCTATCGTTATGTTCTCACCCTCACAGATGACTTGAGTAGATATGGGTATATCTACTTGATGAAGCACAAGTCTGAGACCTTTGAAAAGTTCAAAGAATTTCAGAATGAGGTTGAGAATCAACGTGACAGAAAAATAAAGTTCTTGCGATCGGATCGTGGGGGTGAATATTTAAGTCATGAATTTGGCACGCACCTTAGGAACTGTGGAATTGTTTCACAATTGACACCGCCCGGAACACCTCAGCATAATGGTGTGTCCAAACGTCGAAATCGTACTCTGTTAGACATGGTGCGATCTATGATGTCTCTCACCGACTTACCGCTATCTTTTTGGGGTTATGCTTTAGAGACTGCCGCATTCACTTTAAATAGGGCTCCGTCAAAATCCGTTGAGACGACACCGTATGAACTTTGGTTTGGCAAGAAACCTAAGCTGTCGTTTCTAAAAGTTTGGGATTGCGATGCTTATGTCAAGAAACTTCAACCTGAAAAGCTCGAACCCAAATCGGAAAAAAGCGTCTTCATAGGATACCCAAAGGAAACGATTGGGTACACCTTCTACCACAGATCCGAAGGCAAGGTCTTTGTTGCCAAGAATGGATCCTTTCTGGAAAAAGAGTTTCTCTCGAAAGAAGTGAGTGGGAGGAAAGTAGAACTTGATGAGGTGACAGTCACCCCTCCCGAGCCGGAAAGTAGCGCAGCGCAGGAAATTGTTCCTGAGGTGCCTGCATCGACAAGGGAGGAAGTTAATGATGATGATCATGAAGATACAGATCAAGTTACTACTGAACTTCGAAGGTCCACAAGGACACGTTCCGCACCAGAGTGGTACGGCAACCCTATCATGGAAATCATGTTGTTAGACAACGGTGAACCTTAGAACTATGAAGAAGCGATGGCGGGCCCGGATTCCAATAAATGGCTTTGAGCCATGAAATCCGAGATAGAATCCATGTATGAAAACAAAGTATGGACTTTGGTGGACTTGCCCGATGAAAGGCACGCCATAGAAAATAAATGGATATTTAAGAAGAAGACAAACGCGGATGGTAATGTGACCATCTATAAGGCTCGGCTTGTCGCTAAGGGTTATCAACAAGTTCAAGGTATTGACTACGACGAGACTTTCTCTCCCGTAGCGATGCTGAAGTCAGTCCGAATCATGTTAGCAATTGGCGCATTCTATGATTATGAGATATGGAAAATGGACGTCAAAACGGCATTCCTTAATGGTTTCCTCGAGGAAGAGCTGTATATGATGCAGCCGGAAGGTTTTGTCGATCCAGAGAATGCTAACAAGGTATGCAAGCTCCAGCGCTCGATATACGGGCTGGTGCAAGCATCTCGGAGTTGGAATATTCGCTTTAATGATGTGATCAAAGCGTTTGGTTTTATACAGACTTGGGGAGAAGCCTGTATCTACAAGAAAGTGAGTGGGAGCTCTGTAGCATTTCTCATATTATATGTGGATGACATATTGCTGATGGGAAATGATATAGAATTCTTGGAAAGTACAAAGGCCTACTTGTATAAGAGTTTTTCAATGAAGGACCTTGGAGTAGCTGCTTACATATTAGGCATCAAAATCTATAGAGATAGATCAAGACGCCTCATTGGTCTTTCACAAAGCACATACCTTTACAAGATATTGAAGAAGTTCAATATGGATCAGTCCAAGAAGGGGATCTTGCCTATTTTGCAAGGTATGAGATTGAGCAAGGCTCAGTCCCCGACCACGGCAGAAGATAGAGAAAAGATGAGTGTCATTTCCTATGCCTCAGCCATAGGTTCTATCATGTATGCCATGTTGTGTACCAGACCTGATGTGAACCTTGCCATAAGTTTGGTAGGGAGGTACCAAAGTGATCCCGGTATGGAACACTGGACAGCGGTCAAGAACATCCTAAAGTACCTGAAGAGGACAAAGGATATGTTTCTCGTCTATGGAGGTGACGAAGAGCTCGTCGTAATGGGTTACGTCGATGCTAGCTTCGACACAGATCTGGATGACTCAAAGTCACAAACCGGATACGTGTATATTTTGAATGGTGGAGCAGTCAGTGTTGGGGAACGTAGCAGAATTCAAAAAAAATTCTACGCTTTCACCAAGATCAATCTAAGGAGACATCTAGCAACGAGCATATTAGAGTGCATCTACATACCCTTTTGTAGATCGCGAGCGGAAGCTTTCGAAGAAGCGTGGATGAAGTAGCCGTACTCTTCGTGTTCTTCGTCACCGATGAACTAGCGCCGAACGGACGGCACCTCCGCGTTCAACACACGTCCGGTACAGCAACGTCACCTCCTTCTTGATCCAGCAAGGGGGGAGGAGAGGTCGTCGGAGATCCAGCAGCACGACGGTGTGGTGGTGGATGCAGCGGGAAATCCTGCACGGCTTCGCCGGCGCCCTGCGGAGGAGTTGGAGGTGTGACGGGAGGGGGGAGAGGCGCCAGAGGCTTGGGTGCGGCTGCCCTCTCCCCCCCCCCCACTATATATAGGGGCCAGGGGGGCGCCGGCCCTGGCAGATCCCATCTGCAAGGGGGGGCGGCGGCCTAGGGGGGAAACTTGCCCCCCAAGGCATAAGGGGCGCCCCCCTCCCCTAGGGTTTCAACCCTAGGCACATGGAGGGGGGCCCAAGTGGTGCGCCAGCCCACCAGGGGCTGGCCCCTTCCTCCTTGCGGCCTAGGGGACCCACCGGGATGGGTGGCCCCACCCGGTGCACCCCCGGGACCCCTCCGGTGGTCCCGGGACACTCCCGGTGACCCCGGAGTTCACCCGATGGCCGAAACTGGACTTCCTATATATCCTTCTTTACCTCCGGACCATTCCGGAACTCCTCGTCACGTCCGGGATCTCATCCGGGACTCCGAACAACTTTCGGTTTTCCACATGCATGTATCTCTACAACCCTAGCGTTACCGAACCTTAAGTGTGTAGACCCTACGGGTTCGGGAGACACGTAGACATGACCGAGACGACTCTCCGGTCAATAACCAACAGCGGGATCTGGATACCCATGTTGGTTCCCACGTGTTCCTCGATGATCTTCATCGGATGAACCACTATGTCAAGGATTCACTTAATCCCGTATGTTTTTCCCTTTGTCCATCGGTACGGTACTTGCCCGAGATGCGATCGTCGGTATTCCCGATACCTTGTTCAATCTCGTCATGGCAAGTCTCTTTACTCGTTCCGTAATCCATCATCCCGTGACTAACTCCTTAGTCACTTTGAGCTCATTATGATGATGTCTTACCGAGTGGGCCCAGAGGTACCTCTCCGTCATACGGAGTGACAATATCCCAGTCTCGGTTTGTACCAACTCAACAGACACTTTCGGAGATACCCGATGCGTACCTTTATAGTCACCCAGTTACGTTGTGACGTTTGGCACACCCAAAGTATTCCTACGATATCGGGGAGTTGCACAACCTCATGGTCTAAGGAATAAATACTTGACACCGAAAAGCTTATGCATTACGAACTATACGATCTCGTGCTAGGCTCAGGATTGGGTCTTGTCCATCACATCATTCTCCTAATGATGTGATCCCGTTATTAATGACATCCAATGTCCATGGTCAGGAAACCGTGACCATCTGTTGATCAACGAGCTAGTAACTAGAGGCTTACCAGGGACTCATTGTGGTCTATATATTCACACATGTATCGCTGTTTCCGTACAATACGATTCAAGCATGAATAACAGACAATTATCATGAACAAGGAAATATAATAATAATACTTTTATTATTGCCTCTAGGGCATATTTCCAACAGTCTCCCACTTGCACTAGAGTCAATAATCTAGTTACATTGTGATGAATCGAACACCCATAGAGTTCTGGTGTTGATCATGTTTTGCCCGTGGAAGAGGTTTAGTCAACGGGTCTGCAACATTCAGATCCGTATGCACTTTACAAATATATATGTCTCCATCTTGAACATAATTCAGGATGGAGTTGAAACGGCGCTTGATGTGCTTGGTCTTCTTGTGAAACCTGGGCTCCTTGGTAATGGCAATAGCACCAGTGTTGTCACAGATGAGAGTCATCGGGCTTGACACGCTTGGAATGACTCCTAGGTCGGTGATGAACTCCTTCATCCAGACTCCTTCTTGTGCTGCTTCGCAAGCAGCTATGTACTCCGCTTCACATGTAGAATGCGCCACGACGCTCTGCTTGCAACTGCACCAGCTGACTGCTCCACCATTCAAAATATACATGTATCTGGTTTGTGACTTAGAGTCATCCAGATCTGTGTCGAAGCTAGCATCGACGTAACCTTTTACGACGAGCTCTTCGTCACCTCCATAAACGAGAAACATATCCTTAGTCCTCTTCAGGTACTTTAGGATGTTCTTGACCGCTGTCTAGTGTTCCATACCGGGATCACTTTGGTACCTCCCTACCAAACTTATGGCAAGGTTCACATCAGGTCTGGTACACAGCATGGCATACATGATAGAACCTATGGCCGAGGCATAGGGAATGACACTCATCTTTTCTCTATCTTCTGCCGTGGTCGGGGACTAAGCCTTACTCAATCTCATACCTTGCAAAACAGGCAAGAAACCCTTCTTGGACTGATCCATATTGAACTTTTTCAATATCTTGTCAAGGTATGTGCTTTGTGAAAGACCAATGAGGCGTCTTGATCTAGCTCTATAGATTTTGATGCCTAATATGTAAGCAGCTTCTCCAAGGTCCTTCATTGAAAAACTCTTATTCAAATAGCCCTTTATGCTCTCCAAGAATTCTATATCATTTCCCATTAGCAATATGTCATCCACATATAATATGAGAAATGCTACAGAGCTCCCACTCACTTTCTTGTAGATACAGGCTTCTCCATAAGTCTGTATAAAGCCAAACGCTTTGATCACATCATTAAAGCGAATATTCCAACTCCGAGATGCTTGCACCAGCCCGTAGATCGAGCGCTGGAGCTTGCATACCTTGTTAGAATTCTCTGGATCGACAAAACCTTCCGGTTGCATCATATACAACTCTTCCTTGAGGAAGCCATTAAGGAATGCCGTTTTGACGTCCATTTGCCATATCTCATAATCATAGAATGCGGCAATAGCTAACATGATTCTGACTGACTTCAGCATCGCTACGGGAGAGAAAGTCTCGTCGTAGTCAATCCCTTGAACTTGTCGATAACCCTTAGCGACAAGCCGAGCCTTATAGATGGTCACATTACCATCTGCGTCTGTCTTCTTCTTAAAAATCCATTTATTTTCTATGGCGTGCCTATCATCAGGCAAGTCCACCAAAGTCCATACTTTGTTTTCATACATGGATTATATCTCGGATTTCATGGCTCCAAGCCATTTATTGGAATCTTGGCCCGCCATCGCTTCTTCATAGTTCGAAGGTTCACCGTTGTCTAACAACATAATTTCCATGACAGGGTTGCCGTACCACTCTGGTGCGGAACGTGCCCTTGTGGACCTTCGAAGTTCAGTAGTAACTTGATCTGTGTCTTCATGATCATCATCATTAACTTCCTCCCTTGTCGGTGCAGGCACCTCAGGAACAATTTCCTGTGCTGCGCTACTTTCCAGTTCAGGAGGGGTGACTGTCACCTCATCAAGTTCTACTTTCCTCCCACTCACTTCTTTCGAGAGAAACTCTTTCTCCAGAAAGGATCCATTCTAGGCAACAAAGACTTTGCCTTCGGATCTGTGGTAGAAGGTGTACCCAATCGTTTCCTTCGGGTATCCTATGAAGACACATTTTTCCGATTTGGGTTCGAGCTTTTCAGGTTGAAGTTTCTTGACATAAGCATCGCAACCCCAAACTTTCAGAAACGACAACTTAGGTTTCTTGCCAAACCAAAGTTCATACGGTGTCGTCTCAACAGATTTCGACGGAGCCCTATTTAAAGTGAATGCGGCAGTCTCTAAAGCATAACCCCAAAAAGATAGCGGTAAATCGGCGAGGGACATCATAGATCGCACCATGTCCAACAGAGTACGATTTCGACGTTCGGACACACCGTTACGTTGAGGTGTTCCGGGCGGTGTCAACTGTGAAACAATTCCACAGTTCCTAAGGTGCGTGCCAAATTCATGACTTAAATATTCACCCCCACGATCCGGTCGCAAGAATTTTATTTTTCTGTCACGTTGATTCTCAACCTCATTCTGAAATTCCTTGAACTTTTTAAAGGTCTCAGACTTGTGTTTCATCAAGTAGATATACCCATATCTACTCAAGTCATCTGTGAGGGTGAGAACATAACGATAGCCTCCGCGAGCCTCAACACTCATTGGACCGCACACATCGGTATGTATGATTTCCAACAAGTTGGTTGCTCGCTCCATTGTTCCAGAGAACGGAGTCTTGGTCATCTTGCCCAAGAGGCATGGTTCGCACGTGTCAAATGATTCATAATCAAGAGACTCTAAAAGTCCATCTGAATGGAGGTTCTTCATACGCTTGACACCAATATGACCAAGGCGGCAATGCCACAAGTATGTGGGACTATCATTATCAACTTTACATCTTTTGGCATCTACACTATGAATATGTGTATCATCACATTCGAGATTCATCAAAAATAAACCATTGACCAGCAGGGCATGACCATAAAACATATCTCTCAAATAAATAGAACAACCATTATTCTCCGATTTAAATGAGTAGCCATCTCGCATAAGACGAGATCCAGATACAATGTTCAAGCTCAAAGCTGGTACTAAATAACAATTATTAAGGTTTAAAACTAATCCCGAGGGTAGATGTAGAGGTAGCGTGCCGACGGCGATCACATCGACCTTGGAACCATTCCCAACGCGCATCGTCACCTCATCCTTCACCAGTCTCCGCTTATTCCGCAGCTCCATTTTTGAGTTACAAATGTGAGCAACTGCACCGGTATCAAATACCCAGGAGCTACTACGAGCGCTGGTAAGGTACACATCAATAACATGTATATCATATATACATTTGACGTTGCCGGCCTTCTTGTCTGCTAAGTATTTGGGGCAGTTCCGCTTCCAGTGCCCCGTTCCCTTGCAATGAAAACACTCAGTTTCAAGCTTGGGTCCATTCTTTGGCTTCTTCCCGGCAACTGGCTTACCGGGCGCGACAACTCCTTAGCCGTCCTTCTTGAAGTTCTTCTTAGCCTTGCCTTTCTTGAACTTAGTGGTTTTATTGACCATCAACACTTGATGTTCTTTCTTGATATCCACCTCCGCTGATTTCAGCATTGAATACACCTCGGGAATTGACCTCTCCATCCCCTGCATATTGAAGTTTAACACGAAGCTCTTGAAGCTAGGTCGGAGCGACTGGAGGATTCTGTCAACGACCACTTCGTCTGGGAGATTCATTCCCAACTGAGACAAGCGGTTGTGCAACCCAGAAATCTTGAGGATGTGCTCACTGACAGAACTGTTTTCCTCCATCTTACAGCTGTAGAATGCGTCGGAGACGTCATATCTCTCGACTCGGGCATGAGCTTGGAAAACCATTTTCAGCTCTTGGAACATCTCATATGGTCCGTGGTGCTCAAAACGCTTTTGGAGCCCCGACTCTAAGCTGTAAAGCATGCCGCACTGAACCAGGGAGTAATCATCACAGCGCGACTGCCAGGCATTCATAACATCTTGGGTCGCTGGGAGAACGGGTGCATCACCTAGCGGTGCTTCAAGGACATATGATCTCTTGGCAGCTATGAGGATAATCCTCAGGTTACGGACCCAATCCGTATAGTTGCTACCATCGTCTTTTAGCTTGGTTTTCTCTAGGAACGCGTTGAAGTTGAGGGAAACTTGAGCGTGGGCCATTTGATCTACAAGACATATTGTAAAGATTTTTAGACTAAGTTCATGATAATTAAGTTCATCTAATCAAATTTTAATGAACTCCCACTCAGAATGACATCTCTCTAATCATCTAAGTGATACATGATCCGAATCGACTAGCCCGTGTCCGATCATCACGTGGGACGGACTAGTCATCAACGGTGAACACTTTCATGTTGATCGTATCTTCTATACGACTCATGTTCGACCTTTTGGTCTTCCGTGTTCCGAGGCCATGTCTGTACATGCTAGGCTCGTCAAGTGAACCCTAAGTGTATTGCTTGTGTAAATCTGGCTTACACCCGTTGTATGCGAACGTTAGAACCTATCACACCCGATCATCACGTGGTGCTTTGGAACAACGATCCTTAGCAACGGTGCACAGTTAGGGGGAACACAATTCTTGAAATTTTAGTGAGAGATCATCTTATTTACTACTGTCGTTCTAAGTAAACAAGATGCAAAAACATGATAAACATCACATGCAATCAATTAAAGTGACATGATATGGCCAATATCATCTTGCTCCTTCGATCTCCATCTTCGGGGCACCATGATCATCTTTGTCACCGGCTTGACACCATGATCTCCATCATCATGATCTCCATCATCGTGTCTTCATGAAGCCGTCACGCCAACTATTACTTCTACTACTATGGCTAACATTTAGCAATAAAGTAAAGTAATTGCATGGCGTTATTCAGTGACACGCAGGTCATACAATAATTAAGACAAGTCCTATGGCTCCTGCCGGTTGTCAAATTCTTCGACATGCAAGTCGTGATTCCCTATTACAAGAACATGATCAATCTCATACATCACATATATCATTCATCACATCTTCTTGGCCATACCATATCACATAGCACATGCTGCAAGAACAAGTTAGACGACCTCTAATTGTTGTTGCAAAGTTTAAGTGGCTTCTACAGGTTTTCTAGCAAGAACGTTTCTTACCTACGCCAAAACCACAACGTGATTTGTCAATTTCTATTTACCCTTCATAAGGACCATGTTCATCGAATCCGATCCGACTATAGAGGGAGAGACAGACACCCGCCAGCCACCTTATGCATCTAGTGCATGTCTGTCGGTGGAACCAGTCTCACGTAAGCGTACGTGTAAGGTCGGTCCGGGCCGCTTCATCCCACAATACCGCCGAATCAAGATTAGACTAGTAACGGCAAGAAAATTGAGCAAACCCAAACGCCCACAACTGCTTTGTGTTCTACTCGTGCAAGATGCTACGCAAAAGACCTAGCTCTGATACCACTATTGGGGAACGTAGCTGAATTCAAAAAAATTCTACGCTTTCACCAAGATCAATCTAAGGAGACATCTAGCAACGAGCATATTAGAGTGCATCTACATACCCTTTTGTAGATCGCGAGCGGAAGCTTTCGAAGAAGCGTGGATGAAGTAGTCGTACTCTTCGCGTTCTTCGTCACCAATGATCTAGCGCCGAACGGATGGCACCTCCGCGTTCAACACACGTCCGGTACAGCAACGTCACCTCCTTCTTGATCCATCAAGGGGGGAGGAGAGGTCGTCGGAGATCCAGCAGCACGACGGCGTGGTGGTCGATGCAGCGGGAAATCCTGCAGGGCTTCGCCGGCGCCCTGCGCAGGAGTTGGAGGTGTGACGGGAGGGGGAGAGGCGCCAGAGGCTTGGGTGCGGCTGCCCTCCCCCCCCCCCCACTATATATAGGGGCCAGGGGGCGCCGGCCCTGGCAGATCCCATCTGCAAGGGGGGCGGAGGCCTAGGGGGGAAACTTGCCCCCCAAGGCATAGGGGGCGCCCCCCTCCCCTAGGGTTTCAACCCTAGGCGCATGGAGGGGGGCAAGTGGTGCGCCAGCCCACCAGGGGCTGGCCCCTTCCTCCTTGCGGCCTAGGGGACCCACCGGGATGGGTGGCCCCACCCGATGGACCCCTGGGACCCCTCCGGTGGTCCCGGGACACTCCCGGTGACCCCGGAGTTCACCCGATGGCCGAAACTGGACTTCCTATATATCATTCTTTACCTCCGGACCATTCCGGAACTCCTCGTCACGTCCGGGATCTCATCCGGGACTCCGAACAACTTTTGGTTTTCCACGTGCATGTATCTCTACAACCCTAGCGTTACCGAACCTTAAGTGTGTAGACCCTACGGGTTCGGGAGACACGTAGACATGACCGAGACGACTCTCCAGTCAATAACCAACAGTGGGATCTGGATACACATGTTGGTTCCCACATGTTCCTCGATGATCTTCATCGGATGAACCACTGTGTCAAGGATTCACTTAATCCCGTATGTTTTTCCCTTTGTCCATCGGTACGGTACTTGCCCGAGATTCGATCATCGGTATTCCCGATACCTTGTTCAATCTCGTCATGGCAAGTCTCTTTACTCGTTCCGTAATCCATCATCCCGTGACTAACTCCTTAGTCACTTTGAGCTCATTATGATGATGTCTTACCGAGTGGGCCCAGAGGTACCTCTCCGTCATACGGAGTGACAATATCCCAGTCTTGGTTCGTACCAACTCGATAGACACTTTCGGAGATACCCGATGCGTACCTTTATAGTCACCCAGTTACGTTGTGACGTTTGGCACACCTAAAGTATTCCTACGGTATCCGGGAGTAGCACAACCTCATGGTCTAAGGAATAAATACTTGACACCGAAAAGCTTATGCATTAGGAACTATACGATCTCGTGCTAGGCTCATGATTGGGTCTTGTCCATCACATCATTCTCCTAATGATGTGATCCCGTTATCAATGACATCCAATGTCCATGGTCAAGAAACTGTGACCATCTGTTGATCAACGAGCTAGTAACTAGAGGCTTACCAGGGACTCATTGTGGTCTATATATTCACACATGTATCGCTGTTTCCGTACAATACGATTCTAGCATGAATAACAGACAATTATCATGAACAAGGAAATATAATAATAATACTTTTATTATTGCCTCTAGGGCATATTTCCAATAGTCTCCCACTTGCACTAGAGTCAATAATCTAGTTACATTGTGATGAATCGAACACCCATAGAGTTCTGGTGTTGATCATGTTTTGCCCGTGGAAGAGGTTTAGTCAACGGGTCTGCAACATTCAGATCCGTATGCACTTTACAAATATCTATGTCTCCATCTTGAACATAATTCCGGATGGAGTTGAAATGGCGCTTGATGTGCTTGGTCTTCTTGTGAAACCTGGGCTCCTTGGTAATGGCAATAGCACCAGTGTTGTCACAGAAGAGAGTCATCGGGCTTGACGCGCTTGGAATGACTCCTAGGTCGGTGATGAACTCCTTCATCCAGACTCCTTCTTGTGCTGCTTCGCAAGCAGCTATGTACTCCGCTTCACATGTAGAATGCGCCACGACGCTCTTCTTGCAACTGCACCAGCTGACTGCTCCACCATTCAAAATATACACGTATCCGGTTTGTGACTTAGAGTCATCTAGATCTGTGTCGAAGCTAGCATCGACGTAACCTTTTACGACGAGCTCTTCGTCACCTCCATAAACGAGAAACATATCCTTAGTCCTCTTCAGGTAATTTAGGATGTTCTTGACCACTGTCCAGTGTTCCATACCGGGATCACTTTGGTACCTCCCTACCAAACTTATGGCAAGGTTCACATCAGGTCTGGTACACAGCATGGCATACATGATAGAACCTATGGCCAAGGCATAGGGAATTGCACTCATCTTTTCTCTATCTTCTGCCGTGGTCGGGGACTGAGCCTTGCTCAATCTCATACCTTGCAAAACAGGCAAGAACCCCTTCTTGGACTGATCCATATTGAACTTTTTCAATATCTTGTCAAGGTATGTGCTTTGTGAAAGACCAATGAGGCGTCTTGATCTATCTCTATAGATTTTGATGCCTAATATATAAGCAGCTTCTCTAAGGTCCTTCATTGAACAACTCTTATTCAAATATGCCTTTATGCTCTCCAAGAATTCTATATCATTTCCCATTAGCAATATGTCATCCACATATAATATGAGAAATGCTACAGAGCTCCCACTCACTTTCTTGTAGATACAGGCTTCTCCATAAGTCTGTATAAAGCCAAACGCTTTGATCACATCATTAAAGCGAATATTCCAACTCCGAGATGCTTGCACCAGCCCGTAGATCGAGCGCTGGAGCTTGCATACCTTGTTAGCATTCTCTGGATCGACAAAACCTTCCGGCTGCATCATATACAACTCTTCCTTGAGGAAGCCATTAAGGAATGTCGTTTTGACGTCCATTTGCCATATCTCATAATCATAGAATGCGGCAATAGCTAACATGATTCTGACTGACTTCAGCATCGCTATGGGAGAGAAAGTCTCGTCGTAGTCAATCCCTTGAACTTGTCGATAACCCTTAGCTACAAGCCGAGCCATATAGATGGTCACATTACCATCCGCGTTTGTCTTCTTCTTAAAAATCCATTTATTTTCTATGGCGTGCCTATCATCAAGCAAGTCAACCAAAGTCCATACTTTGTTTTCATACATGGATTCTATCTCGGATTTCATGGCTCCAAGCCATTTATTGGAATCCGGGCACGCCATCGCTTCTTCATAGTTTGAAGGTTCACCGTTGTCTAACAACATAATTTCCATGACAGGGTTGCCGTACCACTCTGGTGCGGAACGTGCCCTTGTGGACCTTCGAAGTTCAGTAGTAACTTGATCTGTTTCTTCATGATCATCATCATTAACTTCCTCCCTTGTCGGTGGAGGCACCTCACGAACAATTTCCTGTGCTGCGCTACTTTTCGGTTCAGGAGGGGTGACTGTCACCTCATCAAGTTCTACTTTCCTCCCACTCACTTCTTTCGAGAGAAACTCTTTCTCCAGAAAGGATCCATTCTTGGCAACAAAGACTTTGCCTTCGGATCTGTGGTAGAAGGTGTACCCAATCGTTTCCTTTTGGTATCCTATGAAGACGCATTTTTCCAATTTGGGTTCGAGCTTTTCAGGTTGAAGTTTCATGACATAAGCATCGCAACCCCAAACTTTCAGAAACGACAACTTAGGTTTCTTGCCAAACCAAAGTTCATACGGTGTCGTCTCTACGGATTTCGACGGAGCCCTATTTAAAGTGAATGCGGCAGTCTCTAAAGCATAACCCCAAAAAGATAGCGGTAAATCGGTGAGGGACATCATAGATCGCACCATGTCCAACAGAGTACGATTTCGACGTTCGGACACACCGTTACGTTGAGGTGTTCCGGGCGGTGTCAACTGTGAAACAATTCCACAGTTCCTAAGGTGCGTGCCAAATTCATGACTTAAATATTCACCCCCACGATCCGATTGCAAGAATTTTATTTTTCTGTCACGTTGATTCTCAACCTCATTCTGAAATTCCTTGAACTTTTCAAAGGTCTCAGACTTGTGTTTCATCAAGTGGAGCGTCATGGCGCATTCTACATGTGAAGCGGAGTACATAGCTGCTTGCGAAGCAGCGCAAGAAGGAGTCTGGATGAAGGAGTTCATCACCGACCTAGGAGTCATTCCAAGCGCGTCAAGCCCGATGACTCTCTTCTGTGACAACACTGGAGCTATTGCCAATACCAAGGAGCCCAGGTTTCACAAGAAGACCAAGCACATCAAGCGCCGTTTCAACTCCATCCGGAATTATGTTCAAGATGGAGACATAGATATTTGTAAAGTGCATACGGATCTGAATGTCACAGACCCGTTGACTAAACCTCTTCCACGGGCAAAACATGATCAACACCAGAACTCTATGGGTCTTCGATTCATCACAATGGAACTAGATTATTGACTCTAGTGCAAGTGGGAGACTGTTGGAAATATGCCCTAGAGGCAATAATAAAAGGATTATTATTATATTTCCTTGTTCATGATAATTGTCTGTTATTCATGCTTGAATTGTATTGTACGGAAACAGCGATACATGTGTGAATACATAGACCACAACGTGTCCCTGGTAAGACTCTAGTTACTAGCTCGTTGATCAGTAGATGGTCACGGTGTCCTGACCATGGACATAGCATGTCATTGATAACGGGGTCACATCATTAGGAGAATGATGTGATGGACAAGACCCAATCCTGAGCCTAGCACGAGATCGTATAGTTCGTAATGCATAAGCTTTTCTAGTGTCAAGTATTTATTCCTTAGACCAAGAGGTTGTGCAACTCCCGGATACCGTAGGAATACTTTGGGTGTGCCAAACGTCACAACGTAACTGGGTGGCTATAAAGGTACGCAACGGGTATCTCCGAAAGTGTCTGTTGAGTTGGTACGAACCGAGACTGGGATATTGTCACTCCGTATGACGGAGAGGTACCTCTGGGCCCACTCGGTAAGACATCATCATAATGAGCTCAAAGTGACTAAGGAGTTAGTCACGGGATGATGGATTACGGATCGAGTAAAGAGACTTGCCATGATGAGATTGAACAAGGTATCGGGCATACCGACGATCGAATCTCGGGCAAGTACCGTATCGATAGACAAAGGGAATAACATACGGGATTGAGTGAATCCTTGACACAGTGGTTCATCCGATGATTTCATCGAGGAACACGTGGGAACCAACATGGGTATCCAGATCCCGCTGTTGCTTATTGACCGGAGAGTCGTCTCGGTCATGTCTGCGTGTCTCCCGAACCCGTAGGGTCTACACACTTAAGGTTCAGTGACGCTAGGGTTGTAGAGATACATGCACATGGAAACCCGAATGTTGTTAGGAGTCCCGGATGAGATCCCGGACGTCACGAGGAGTTCCGGAAGGGTCCGGAGGTAAAGAATGATATATAGGAAGTCCAGTTTCGGCCATCGGGTGAATTCCGAGGGTCACCGGGAGTGTCCCGGGACCACCGGAGGGGTCCCGGGGGTCGACCGGGTGGGGCCACCCATCCCGGAGGGCCCCGTAGGCCGCAAAGGGAAGGGGGCCAGCCCCTGGTGGGCTGGCGCACCCACATGGGCCCCCCTCCATGCGCCTAGGGTTGAAACCCTAGGGGGAGGGGGCGCCCCCTATGCCTTAGGGGGCAAGTCTCCCCCCTCTGGTCGCCGCCCCCCTAGGAGATTGCATCTCCTAGGGCCGGCGCCCCCCTGGCCCCTATATATAGTAGGGGGAGAGGGCAGCCGCACCCCAAGCCTCTGGCGCCTCTCCCCCCTCCCGTCACACTTCCAACTCCTCCCGCAGGGCGCCGGCGAAGCCCTGCAGTTTTTCCTGTTGCATCCACCACCACGACGTCGTGCTGCTGGATCTCCGTCAACCTCTCCTCCCCTCTTGCTGGATCAAGAAGGAGGAGACATCGCTGTACCGTGCGTGTGTTGAACGCGGAGGTGCCGTCCGTTCGGCGCTGGGATCATCAGTGACGAGGATCACGAAGAGTATGAATACTTCATCCACGTTCCTTCGAACGCTTCCGCACGCGATCAACAAAAGGGTATGTAGATGCACTCCATTATGCTTGTTGCTAGATGACTCCTTAGATTGATCTTGGTGAAGCGTAGGAAATTTTTTTAATTCTGCTACGTTCCCCAACAATGGGCAGCCCCACACCTCACATATATATAGGGGGGAGGGAGGGGCTGCGCCCCCTTTAGGGTTTCCCACCCCTTGGGGTGCGGCCACCCCAGATCCCATCTAAGGGTGACGGCCAGAGGGGGAGAGGGAGAGGGGGGCGCACCAGATTGGGCCCTAGGGCCCATCTGCCCTAGGGTTTGCCCCCTTCCCCTCTATGATGCGCCTTGGGCCCTTGTGGGGGGGCGCACCAGCCCACCTGGGGCTGGTCCCCTCCCACACTTGGCCCACGCAGCCCTCTGGGGCCGGTGGCCCCACCCAGTGGACCCCCAGGACCCTCCCGGTGGTCCCGGTACGCTATCGATAGCGTCCGAAACTTTTTCGGTGACCAAAACGGGACTTCCCATATATGAATCTTTACCTTCGGACCATTCCGGAACTCCTGGTGACGTCCGGGATCTCATCCGGGAATCCGAACAACATTCGGTAACCGCGTACATACCTTCCCTATAACCCTAGCGTCATTGAACCTTAAGTGTGTAGACCCTACGGGCTCGGGAGTCATGCAGACATGGCCGAGACGACTCTCCGGTCAATAACCAACAGCGGGATCTGGATACCCATGTTGGCTCTCACATTCTCCACGATGATCTCATCGGATGAACCACGATGTCAAGGATTCAATCAATCCCGTATACAATTCCCTTTGTCTATCGGTACAGTACTTGCCCGAGATTCGATCGTCGGTATCCCGATACCTTGTTCAATCTCGTCACCGGCAAGTCTCTTTACTCGTTCCGTAACACATCATCCCGTGATCAACTCCTTGATCACATTGTGCACACTATGATGATGTCCTACCGAGTGGGCCCAGAGATACCTCTCTGCCATGCGGAGTGACAAATCCCAGTCTCGATTCGTGCCAACCCAACAGACACTTTCAGAGATACCTGTAGTGCACCTTTATAGCCACCCAGTTACGTTGTGACATTTGGTACACCCAAAGCATTCCTACGATATTCGGGAGTTGCACAATCTCATGGTCTAAGGAAAAGATACTTGACATTTAGAAAAGCTTTAGCATACGAACTACACGATCCTGTGCTAGGCTTAGGATTGGGTCTTGTCCATCACATCATTCTCCTAATGACGTGATCCCGTTATCAACGACATCCAATGTCCATGGTCAGGAAACCGTAACCATCTATTGATCAACGAGCCAGTCAACTAGAGGCTTACTAGGGACATGGTGTTTGTCTATGTATCCACACATGCCTCTGAGTTTCCTATCAATACAATTCTAGCATGGATAATAAACAATTATCATGAACAAGGAAATATAATAATAACCAATTTATTATTGCCTCTAGGGCATATTTCCAACAGTCTCCCACTTGCACTAGAGTCAATAATCTAGTTCACATCGCCATGTGATTAACACTCACAGGTCACATCGCCATTTGACTAACATCTAAAGAGTTTACTAGAAATAATCTAGTTCACATCACTATGTGACTAAAACTCAATGAGTTCTGGGTTTGATCATGTTATGCTTGTGAGAGAGGTTGTAGTCAATGGGTCTGCAACATTCAGATCCTATGTACTTCGCAAAACTTTATGTCATATCGTAGATGCTGCTACCACGTTCCACTTGGAGCTATTCCAAACTGTTGCTCCATTATACGTATCCGGTATCTCTACTCAGAGTTATCCAGATAGGTGTTAAGCTTGCATCGACGTAACTCTTTACGTCGAACTCTTTATCACCTCCATAACCGAGAAACATTTCCTTATTACTCTAAGGATAATTTTTTTGACCACTATCCAGTGATCTACTCCTGGATCACCTTTGTACCCTCTTGCCAGACATGTGGCAAGGCACACATCAGGTGCGGTACTCAGCATGGCATACTATATAGATCCTATGACAAAAGCATAGGGGACGACCTTCGTCCTTCCTCTTTTTTCTGCCGTGGTCAAGCTTTGAGTCTTACTCAACTTCACACCTTACAACTCAGGTAAGAACTCCTTCTTTGACTGATCTATTTTGAACTCCTTCAAAATCATGTCAAAGGTGTGTGTTCTTTTGAAAGTATCATCGGGCGTCTTGATCTATCTCTATAGATCTTGATGCCCAATATGTAAGCAGCTTTATCCAGGTCTTCCTTTGAAAAATTATTTTCAAACAACCCTTTATGCTTTCCAGAAAATCCACATCACTTCGGATCAACAATATGTCATTCACATATTCTTATCAGAAATGTTGTAGTGCTTCCACTCACTTTATTGTAAATACAAGTTTCTAACAAACTTTGTACACCCAAAAACTTTGATCACTCCATCAAAGCGTATATTCCGACTCCGAGATGCTTGCTCCAGTCCATGGAAGGATCGCTAGAGCTAGCATACCTTTCAGCATCCTTAGGATCGTCAAAACTTTTCTGATTGTATCACATACAACTTTTCCTTACGAAAACTGGTAAGGATTCTTGTTTTGACATCCATCTGCTAGATTTCATAAATGCACCTAATGCTAACATGATTCCGACGGACTTAAGCATCGCTACGGGTGAGAAAATCTCATCGTAGTCAACTCCTTGAACTTGTGAAAAACTCTTCGCAACAAGTCGAGCTTCATAGACGGTGACATTACCGTCCACGTCCGTCTTCTTCTTAAAGATCCATTTATCTCAATGGCTTGCCGATCATCGGGCAAGTCCACCAAAATCCATACTTTGTTTTGATACATGGATCCTTTCTCGGATTTCTCGGCTTCTAACCATTTGTCGGAATATGGGCCCACCATCGCTTCTCCATAGTTTGTAGGTTCATTGTTGTCCAACAACATGACATCTAAGACAGGATCACCGTACCACTCAGGAGTAGTACACATCCTTGTCGACCTACGAGGTTCGATAGCAACTTGATCTGGAGCTTCATGGTCACTATCATTAGTTTCCTCTTCAACAGTCGTAGGTTCCACAGAAACATCTTTCTGTGTTGCACTACTCTCCGGTTGAAGTGAGGGTTCGACAACCTCATCAAGTTCTATCTTCCTCCCACTCAATTCTTTCGAGAGAAACTCCTTCTCGAGAAAGGACCCGTTCTTAGCGACAAACATTTTTGCCCTTGGATCTGAGATAGAAGGTATACCCAACTGTTACCTTTGGGTATCCTATGAAGATGTATTTGTCCGCTTTGGGTTCGAGCTTTTTCTGGCTGAAGCCATAAGCATCGCAGCCCCAAACATTAAGAAAACGACAACTTTGGTTTCTTGCCAAACCATACGGCGTCATCTCAACGGACTTAGATGGTGCCCTATCTAAAGTGAATGCAGCTGTCTCTAATGCATAACCTCAAAATAATAGCGGTAGATCGGTAAGAGACATCATAGATCGCACCATATTTCATAAGGTTCGATTACGACGTCCGGACACACCATTGCGCTATGGTGTTCCAGGTGGCTTCAACTGCGAAACAATTCCACATTGTCTTAAGTGATTGCCAAACTCATAATTCAGAAAATCTCTCCTTGATCAGATCGTAGGAACATGATCTTCTTGTTATGATGATTCTTAACTTCACTCTAAAATTGCTTGAACTTTTCAAACGTTTTCAGACTTTTGCTTCATTAAGTAAATATACCCATATCTACTCAAATCGTCAATGAAGATGAGAAAATAACGATATCCACCACACGCCTTAATTCTCATTGGATCACACACATCGGCATGTATGATTTCCAACAAGTCACTTTCCCGTTTCATTGTACCTGAACACGGGATCTTAGTCATCCTGCCCATATGGCTCGCATATGTCAAGCGATTCAAAATCAAGTGACTCCAAACATCCATCAGCATGGAGTTTCTTCATGCATTTTATGCCAAAATGACCTAAGCGGCAGTGCCACAAGAAAGTGGTACTATCATTATTAACTCTACATCTTTTGGCGTTAATATTATTATCATGTGTATTACTATGATCGAGATTCAATAAACCACTGGGTGCATGACCACAAAGGTATTATTCATGTAAACAGGATAACCATTATTCTCTAACTTAAATGAATAACCGTATTGCAATGAACATGATCTAATCATATTCATGCTCAACATAGACACCTGGTAACATTTATCTAGGTTCAACACTAATCCCGAAGGTAGAGAAAGCGTGCGATGGTGGTCTTATCAACCTTGGAAACACACATCGTCACCTCGCCCTTAGCTAGTCTCCATTTAATCCGTAGCTTTTGCTTCAAGTCACTAATAATAGCAACTGAACCGGTATCCAATACCCAGGTGCTACAAGGAGTACTAGTAAGGTACACATCAATAACACGTATATCAAATATACTTTGTTGAAGTTGCCAGCTTTTCTTATTTACCATGTATTTGGGGTAGTTCCGCTACCATGTGACCGTTCCCCTTACAATAGAGAACTTAGTCTCGAGGTTCGGGTTCAACCTTGGGTTCCTTCATTAGAGTGACAACTGGTTTACCATTCATGAAGTTTCCCTTCTGGCCCTTGCCCCTTTTGAAACCAGTGGTCTTGTTAAACCATCAACACTTGATGCTCCTTCTTGAGTTCTACTTTTGCGGTCTTAAGCACCGCTAATAGCTCCGGGATCATCTCCATCCTTTGCATGTCATACTTCATCACGAAGTTCTAGTAGCTTGGTGATAGTGTCTAGAGAATTCCGTCAACCACTATCTCATCTGGAAGATTAACCCCCACTTGGTTCAAGTGATTTTAGCACCCAGACACTCTGAGCACATGCTCACTAGTAGAGCTATTCTCCTCCATCTTGTTGGCAAAAGAACTTGTCGGAGGTCTCATACCTCTCAACACGGGCATGAGCCTGAAATCCCAGTTTCAGCTCTTGGAACATCTCATATGTCCTATGGCGTTCAAAACGTCATTGGAATCCCGATTCTAAGCCGTAAAGTATGGTGCACTAAACTATCAAGTAGTCATCAGGACGTGTCTGTCATATGTTCACAACATCCACATACGACGTTGTAGGGGTTTGCACATCGAGCGGTGCATCAAAGACGTAAGCTTTCTGTGTAGCAGTGAGGACACTCCTCGGACTACGGACCCAGTCCGCATCATTGCTTACAATGTCTTTCAACTCAGTCTTTCTCTAGGATCGTATTAATCAGAGAGCTACAACGCAAGCTATTGGTCTACAACATAATTTGCGAAGACAACTTAGACTATTGTTCATGACAATTAAGTTCATCTAATGAACTCCCACTCAGATAGACATCTCTCTAGTCATCTAAGTGATACATGATCCGAATTGACTAGGCCGTGTCCGATCATCACGTGAGACGGACTAGTCATCAACGGTGAACATCTTCATGTTGATCGTATCTTCTATACGACTCATGTTTGACCTTTCGGTCTTCCATGTTCCGAGGCCATGTCTGTACATGCTAGGCTCGTCAAGTCAACCCTAAGTGTATCGCGTGTGTAAATCTGGCTTACACCCGTTGTATGCGAACGTTAGAACCTATCACACCCGATCATCACGTGGTGCTTCGGAACAACGAACCTTAGCAACGGTGCACAGTTAGGGGGAACACAATTCTTGAAATTTTAGTGAGAGATCATCTTATTCACTACCGTCGTTCTAAGCAAATAAGATGTAAAACATGATAAACATCACATGCAATCAAATAGTGACATGATATGGCCAATATCATTTTGCTCCTTTTGATCTTCATCTTCGGGGCTCCATGATCATCATCGTCACCGGCATGACACCATGATCTCCATCATCGTGTCTTCATGAAGTCGTCTCGCCAAACATTACTTCTACTACTATGGCTAACGGTTAGCAATAAAGTAAAGTAATTACATGGCGTTTTCAATGACACGCAGGTCATACAATAAAATAAAGACAACTCCTATGGCTCCTGCCGGTTGTCATACTCATCGACATGCAAGTCGTGATTCCTATTACATGAATATGATCAATCTCATACATCACATATATATCATTCATCACATCCTTTTGGCCATATCACATCACACGGCACATGCTGCAAGAACAAGTTTGACGTCCTCTAATTGTTGTTGCAAGTTTTTACGTGGCTGCTATAGGTTTCTAGCAAGAACGTTTCTTACCTACGCCAAAACCACAACGTGATATGCCAATATCTATTTACCCTTCATAAGGACCCTTTTCATCGAATCCGATCCGACTAAAGTGGGAGAGACAGACACCCTCTAGCCACCTTATGCAACTAGTGCATGTCAGTCGGTGGAACCAGTCTCACGTAAGAGTACGTGTAATGTCGGTCTGGGCCGCTTCATCCCACGATGCCGCCGAATCAAGATAAGTCAAGTAACGGCAAGTAAATTGACAAATCCACGCCCACAACTACTTTGTGTTCTACTCGTGCAAGAATACGCATAGACCTAGCTCATGATGCCACTGTTGGGGATCGTAGCAGAAAATCAAAAAAATTCCTACGCATCACCAAGATCTATCTATGGAGTAATCTAGCAACGAGGGGGAGGGGAGTGCATCTACATACCCTTGTAGATCGCGATGCGGAAGCGTTGCAAGAACGCGGATGAAGGAGTCATACTCGCTGCGATTCAGATCGCGGTTGATTCCGATCTAAGCGTCGAACAACGGCGCCTCCGCGTTCAATACACGTGCAGCCCGATGACGTCTCCCACGCCTTGATCCAGCAAGCAAAGAGGGAGAGGTTGGGGAAGACTCCATCCAGCAGCAGCACGACGGCGTGGTGGTGGTGGAGAAGCGCGGGACTCCAGCAGGGCTTCGCCAAGCACTACGAGAGACGAGGAGGGAGAGAGGTAGGGCTGCGCCAAGCGAGAGAGGTCAAACCGTGTTATGGGCAGCCCCAAACCTCACATATATATAGGGGGGAGGGAGGGGCTGCGCCCCCTTTAGGGTTTCCCACCCCTAGGGGTGCGGCCACCCCAGATCCCATCTAAGGGTGGCGGCCAGAGGGGGAGAGGGAGAGGGGGGCGCACCAGATTGGGCCCTAGGGCCCATCTGCCATAGGGTTTGCCCCCTTCCCCTCTATGATGCGCCTTGGGCCCTTGTGGGGGGCGCACCAGCCCACCTGGGGCTGGTCCCCTCCCACACTTGGCCCACGCAGCCCTCTGGGGCCGGTGGCCCCACCCGGTGGACCCCCGGGACCCTCCCGGTGGTCCCGGTACGCTACCGATAGCGCCTGAAACTTTTCCGGTGACCAAAAAGGGACTTCCCATATATGAATCTTTACCTCCTGACCATTCCGGAACTCCTCGTGACGTCCGGGATCTCATCCGGGACTCCGAACAACATTCAGTAACCGCGTACATACCTTCCCTATAACCCTAGCGTCATCGAACCTTAAGTGTGTAGACCCTACGGGCTCGGGAGTCATGCAGACATGGCCGAGACGACTCTCTGGTCAATAACCAACAGCGGGATCTGGATACCCATGTTGGCTCCCACATTCTCCACGATGATCTCATCGAATGAACCACGATGTCAAGGATTCAATCAATCCCGTATGCAATTCCCTTTGTCTATCGGTACAGTACTTGCCCGAGATTCGATCGTCGGTATCCCGATACCTTGTTCAATCTCGTCACCGGCAAGTCTCTTTACTCGTTCCATAACACATCATCCCGTGATCAACTCCTTGATCACATTGTGCACACTATGATGATGTCCTACCGAGTGGGCCCAGAGATACCTCTCCGTCATACGGAGTGACAAATCCCAGTCTCGATTCGTGCCAACCCAACAGACACTTTCGGAGATACCTGTAGTGCACCTTTATAGCCACCCAGTTACGTTGTGATGTTTGGTACACCCAAAGCATTCCTACGGTATCCGGGAGTTGCACAATCTCATGGTCTAAGGAAAAGATACTTGACATTTAGAAAAGCTTTAGCATACGAACTACACAATCTTGTGCTAGGCTTAGGATTGGGTCTTGTCCATCACATCATTCTCCTAATGATGTGATCCCGTTATCAACGACATCCAATGTCCATGGTCAGGAAACCGTAACCATCTATTGATCAACGAGCCAGTCAACTAGAGGCTTACTAGGGACATGGTGTTTGTCTATGTATCCACACATGTATCTGAGTTTCCTATCAATACAATTCTAGCATGGATAATAAACAATTATCATGAACAAGGAAATATAATAATAACCAATTTATTATTGCCTCTAGGGCATATTTCCAACAGTTATGTGCTACAGGGTTCTCAGCTCCCTTTCTATCAATAATATGCAAGTCAAATTCTTGCAGCAAGAGAACCCATCTAATAAGTCTAGGTTTAGCATCTTTCTTTTCCATAAGGTATTTGATAGCAGCATGATCAGTGTGAATAGTTACATTAGAATCAACGATGTAGGGTCTAAACTTATCACAAGCAAACACAACTGCTAAAATTATTTCTCAGTAGTAGCATAATTTCTTCGTGCACTATCAAGAGTTTTGCTAGCATACTGGATAACATTCAATTTCTTATCAACTCTTTGCCCTAGAATAGCTCCTACAGCATAATCACTAGCATCGCACATAATCTCAAAGGGTAAATTCCAGTCAGGAGGTTGGCCAATAGGTGCAGAGATCAATGCTTTCTTAAGTATTTCAAATGCTTCTAGACAATCATCATCAAAGACAAAAGGAATATATTTTTCTAAGAGAATAGTCAGAGGCTTGGAGATTTTAATGAACCTCCTATAAAACCCGGCATGACCAAGGAAACTTCGTATACCTTTGGTGTCTTGGGCATGGCATCTTTTCAATAGCATCAACTTTAGCTTTGTCAACTTCAATACCTCTTTCAGAAATTTTATGTCCCAAGACAATGCCTTCATTAACCATAAAGTGGCACTTCTCCCAATTCAAGACAAGATTAGTGTCTTCACATTCCATAAACGGAGAAATCATCCATGAAAACCTCAACAATCTTTTCACAAAAATCAGAGAATATAGCCATCATGCATCTTTGAAAGGTAGCAGGTGCATTACATAAACCAAAAGGCATACGTCTATAAGCAAAGGTACCAAAAGGACAAGTAAAGGTGGTCTTTTCTTGATCCCCTTTTGACACAGGTATTTGAGAGAAACCAGAATAACCATCTAGAAAGCAGAAGTGAGTATGTTTGGATAACCTTTCTAGCATTTGATCAATAAATGGCAAGGGGTAATGATCTTTCTTAGTAGCTTTATTTAACTTACGGAAATCAATTACCATACTATAACCTGTAACTATTCTTTGCGGGATCAATTCATCTTTATCATTAGGGACAACAGTCATACCTCCTTTCTTAGAAACACAATGGACAGGACTTACCCACTGGCTATCAGCAACTGGATAGATAATACCTGCCTCTAGAAGCTTTAGTATTTCCTTTCTTACCACTTCTTTCATCTTGGAATTTAACCGTCTCTAATGATCAATAACTGGTTTAGCATTTTCTTCCAATTTTATCTTGTGTTGGCATATAGTGGGACTAATGCCCTTAAGATCATCCAGAGTATATCCAATAGCAGCTCGGTGCTTCTTCAGAGTTTTCAATAATCTTTCTTCTTCCTGCTCTGAAAGGTTAGCACTAATAATAACAGGATATATCTTCTTTTCATCAAGATAAACATACTTAAGATTATCAGGTAAAGGTTTAAGTTCAAACACGGGATCACCCTTGGGTGGAGGAGGATCCCCTAGGATTTCAACAGGCAAGTTGTTTTTCAATACGGGTCCCTGTTTAAAGAATATTTCATCTATTTCCCTTCTCTCATTCATATGCATATCATTTTCATGGTCTAGCAAGTATTGTTCTAAAGGATCATTAGGTGGCACAGCAATAGAGGCAAGACCAATAATTTCATCCTTACTAGGTGGTGCCTCTTCAAGAGGTTGTCTACGGAATTTAGCAAAGTTAAAATCATGAGACATATCCCGTAATCCAATAGTAACAATATCTTTCACGCAGTCTATCTTGGCGTTAACGGTATTCAAGAAGGGTCTACCAAATATAATGGGGCAGAATGCATCTTGTGGGGAACTAAGAACAAGAAAATCAGCAGGGTATTTAACCTTCCCACACAAGACTTCAATATCTCTAACAATCCCAACTGGCGAAATAGTATCTCTATTAGTGAGCTTAATAGTAACATCAATCCCTTCTAACTCAACAGGTGCAATATCATGCATAATTTCGTTATACAAATCAAGAGGGATAATACTCGCACTAGCACCTACATCGCATAAACCATGATAGCAATGATCTCCTATCTTGACAGAGATAACAGGCAAGCCTACAACAGGTTTATGTTCATTCCTAGCATTGGGTTTGGCTATTCTAGCAGACTCTTCTTGGAGATAAATAACATGTCCATCTAAATCTTCTACCAAGAGATCTTTAACCATAGCAACACTAGGTTCAACTTTAATTTGCTTAGAGGGTGTAGGTGTTCTAGTATTACTCTTATGAACTACATTTGAAGCTTGAGCATGATCCTTTATCCTAACAGGGAAAGGTGGTTTCTCAATATAAGCAGTAGGAATAATAGGATCAACATTATAAGTGATAGTCTTTTCTTCAACTTTAATCGGTTCAACTACTTTTACTTCAATAGGGGGATGGTATTTAAACCACTTCTCCTTGGGTAAATCAACATGAGTAGCAAAGTATTCACAGAAAGAAGCTACTATCTCAGAGTCAAGTCCATACTTAGTGCTCAACTCACGGAAAACATCGGTATCCATAAAAGCTTTAACACAATCAAACTTAGGGGTCATACCTGACTCCTTACCTTCGTCGAGATCCCAATCTTCAGAGTTGCGTTTAATTCTTTCCAATAAATCCCATTTGAATTCAACAGTCTTCATCATAAAAGATCCAGAACAAGAATTATCGAGCATGGAGCGATTATTGAGAGAAAGCCAAGCATAAAAAATTTGGATGATCATTTTTCTTGAAAGCTCATGATTGGGGCATGAATATAACATTGACTTAAGCCGCCCCCAAGCTTGAGCGATGCTTTCTCATTCGTGAGGCCAGAAATTATAAATATAATTACGATCACGATGAACCTGGTGCATAGGGTAGAACTTCTGATGAAATTCCAACTTCAGACGATTATAGTTCCATGATCCCATATCATCGCATAGCCTAAACCATGTCAATGCATCTCCCTTCAAAGATAAAGGGAAGACCTTCTTCTTGATAACATCCTCGGGCATACCTGCGAGCTTGAACAATCCACAAACTTCATCCACATAGATTAGATGTAAATCGGGATGAAGTGTTCCGTCTCCTGTAAAGGGATTTTCAAGCAGTTTCTCTATCATACCCGAAGGAATCTCAAAGCAAACATTTTCAATAGGTGCAGTAGGTTGAGGAGCAACTATTTGCTCTTCTGCTTGGGGTGAAGATACCCCAAACAAGCCCCTCAAAGGATTTTGAGCCATAGTAACAAGTGACAATAAATTTCAGCACACTATATAAATTTTTCCTTACCAAATTCCACCTACCAAAGACGCTTCACTCCCCGGCAACGGCGCCAGAAAAGAGTCTTGATGACCCACAAGTGTAGGGGATCTATCGTAGTCCTTTCGATAAGTAAGAGTGTCGAACCCAACGAGCAGCAGAAGGAAATGATAGGCAGTTTTCAGTAAGGTATTTTCTGCAAGCACTGAAATTATAGGTAACAGATAGTTTTGTGATAAGGTAATTGGTAGCAAGTGTCAAAAGGTAAACGTAAATAAAGTGCAGCAAGGTGGCCCAATCCTTTTTGTAGCAAAGTACAAGCCTGGATAAACTCTTATATAAAGGAAAGCGCTCCCGAGGACACATGGGAATATCGTCAAGCTAGTTTTCATCACGATCATGTGATTCGCGTTCGGTACTTTGATAGTTTGGTATGTGGGTGGACCGGTGCTTGGGTGCTGCCCTTACTTGGACAAGCCTCACACTTATGATTAACCTCTAATGCAAGCATCCGCAACTACAAAAGAAGTATTAAGGTAAACCTAACCATAGCCTGAAACATATGGATCCAAGTCAGCCCCTTACGAAGCAATGCATAAACTAGGGTTTAAGCTTCCGTCACTCTAGCAACCCATCATCTACTTATTACTTCCCAATGCCTTCCTCTAGGCCCAAATAATGGTGAAGTGTCATGTAGTCGACGTTCACATGACACCACTAGAGGAGAGACAACATACATCTCATCAAAATATCGAACGAAGACCAAATTCACATGACTATTAATAGCAAGACTTCTCGCATGTCCTCAGGAACAAAAGTAACTACTCACAAGACATAATATTGTTCATGATCAGAGGGGTATTAATATGCATAATGGATCTGAACATATAATCTTCCACCAAATAAACCAACTAGCATCAACTACAAGGAGTAATCAACACTACTAGCAATCCACAGGTACCAATCTGAGGTTTGGGTACAAAGATTGGATACAAGAGATGAACTAGGGTTTGAGAGGAGATGGTGCTGGTTAAGATGTTGATGAAGATAGCCCTCCCCAATATGGGAGAGTTGTTGGTGATGACGGCGGTGACGATTTCCCCCTCCCGGAGGGAAGTATCCCCGGCAGAACAGCTCTGCCGGAGCCCTAGATTGGTTTCCGCCTCGGTTCCGCCTCGAGACGGCGGCGTCTGGTCCCGAAAGCCTCCTCCTGATTTTATTCCAGGTCAAAACACTTCATATAGGAGAAGATGGGCACCAGGGGCCTGCCGGCTGGCCCTCGAGGCCAGCCGGTAGCCCCTCTCGTGGGTTTCTTTCGCCAGATATTTTTTATATTTTCCGGAACGATGTTCTGTGGAGTTTCAGGGCTTTTGGAGTTGTGCAGAATAGGTTTCCAGAGTTTGCTCCTTTTCCAGCCCAGAATTCCAGTTGTCGGCATTCTCCCTCTTCATGTAAACCTTGCAAAATAAGAGAGAAAAGGCATAAGTATTGTGACAAAACATGTATGAACAGCCCATAATGCAATAAAATTCAACTTATAAGCATGATGCAAAATGGACGTATCACAATACCACACCAAACTAGAAATAGGCTTTTACCTTCATCGAAGGGGCCGAACTAGTATAAAATCCCTTGTGTCCTTGTCCGCTTTAACCCCTTTAAGCTAACCTATAGCGATGGCTCCATGACTAAGTCCTTATGCTAGTTATGTCCGCTTTATTCGACGCCCTGACAGCGCTGCTGACCGCGGAGTTCAACCAGGCTGAGAAGGTACAGCACGACGTGGAAGTTGCTAAAGTAAGGGGCCAAATAGATCAAGCCAAGTTGGACCTGGCCGCTGAAAATACCAGGATGGCCACGAGGCAAGCCGAGTTAGATGCTCAGGCTTATCGGCTCCTGTTGGATCATACCGCATCGAATGACGTAATGAGGAGAAGGCACCAGTCTCGCGTGCCGCCGGTTTACGAAGCAAGGAACCTCTTCAGTTCGCATGGAGCGGGAACCAGCAATCAGCCAGCGATAAACCGGGGACAGGTGCGTGGAACGGGGGCGTCGGCCCAGCCGCGAGCCGCTGATCCAACACGTCAGATCGTTTCATCACAGCATACACCAACGCCTCCCGGTCACTACTCCAACCCCTTGGATAACGTAGTTGCAGCCGCTTCACGATTGGTGGCCCTTCCCGTTGAAGGAGGATCCCCTATAGCAGTGGAGGCGCGGCGAGCTAGGGAGTTCCTGGAGACGGCGTTAACTCAGCAGCAGGCTTATTCTCATAGCCGCGAGAGGATCAATTCCAACCCCCGCCCAAGCCGGAGTTACAGCAGGCATATGGATGAACCGGTTGTATCAAGCAGTGCGTGGAACCGTAACCCGCCGTGGAGGGATAACCCGATGGGTGGAGGTGCAAATGCTCAAGAGGTAGTGGATCAGGGCAGACAGCGCCGAGAGAACGAGTTAGCAGCATAATATGAAGCCCGTGAGCTTACACCGGTTCGTCCATCTACCACGATCGAGCCAGGAGTTTCTTCCAGCTCCATGGGAGTACCATGTCTCACCCCTGCTTTACATAGTGTGCGGCTGCCTAAGGACTTCAAAGGACCGCGCAAGGTGCCCAATTATACTGCTGATCTGTCCCCCGAAGCGTGGGTTGAAAGCTATGAGATGGCAATGGAGATGCTGGACGTGGACGATGCGGCGTGTGCGAAATACTTCACCATGATGTTGGAGGGCACGGCTCGTACTTGGTTAAAAAGTTTACCGCAAAATTCCATCGAATCATGGGCCGAGTTACGATGCCGGTTTATCAATAATTTCAAGGATACATGCAAGCAGCCCATGTCCATTGTAGACTTGGCGGCTTGTGTTCAAGGGGAGAACGAATCGATGAGTCATTGGGTGTGCCGGGTGTTAGAGATCCTGCATTCCTCAGACCGCATCAATCCGGACACAGCACTGGTGACATTGGAAGACAATTGCCGGTTTGAACCTCTGAAGCTGAAGCTGGGACGGCTAAAGTGTCACTGTAATGACATGGGAACACTTATGGGGGCCCTGGTGAAGTATGCCGATTTGGATAGTGCCAAATATCCAAAGTCTGATGATGAGAAGTCAGGAAAAGGAAAGAAGAACGGTAAAGCACCGCAGTCTAATCCGGCGAATCAGGGATACAACAGTAAGCGTAAAGCAGATAGCAATTCAGATTTTGTGGCTAACACTAGTACACATGATCATGGCCAACATCGCAAAGGTAGACCGCCCCCACGGGATGGAGGATCAAACATTAATCTGGAGCGCCAGATGAATCTGTCATGCCCTCGACACGGCAGGAAGGAAAAGCCGGTCACACACCTCTGGAATGACTGCTTTATTATGAGGGAGTTCAAAAATCGGTTCCAATACGATCACGTATCGTCCGGCGGTTTAGGCCCTGGTTTCCCCGGGCCGGGTTATCAAGGTGGTGGTTCCGGTCCAGGATTTCAAAGCAATCAGAGCGGCCATGGCAATCAGAACGGGCACAACCAGCAAAACGGCCAAGGTGGTTATAATCATCAGGGCAATCATCAGCAATAGCAATCAGGCTATCAGAGTAACCCAAAACAACTGAGTAGCGGGCAATACCATGTCTTCACCAGTAGATTGTGCAAATGTGATCAGAAGGTCTATAAGAGGGCGGTGCACTCTGTTGAACCGGCAGTACCTCGTTACTTACGCTGGTCTGAGTAGCCCATAGTGTGGAGTCGTGAGGATCATCCGCCCCGGATTGATAACCAGAGTCAGCTGGCACTAGTAGTGGCGCCTCAGGTTGGGGGTATAATTTCACTAAGGTGCTCATGGACGGGGGCAGCAGCATCAACATCTTGTATTATGAAACTTTCCATCGCATGGGACTGACAGACAAGAAGCTTAGGCCATCCAACACTGTTTTCCATGGCGTGGTACCAGGTAAATCGGCGTATCCGGTCGGTAAGATAGACTTGGAGGTTACTTTTGGAGATGAGCATGACTTGAGGCGGGAGACTTTGACCTTTGAGGTGGTAAAAATCAAGAGCCCGTATCACGCTCTGTTTGGGTGGCCGGTTTATGCTAAGTTCATGGCGAGGCCCTGTTACGTTTATCTGCAGCTCAAGATGTCGGGTCATAAGGGAACTATTACGGTCCATGGGAGCCGTAAAATCGCTTTGGAATGCGAGGAAGGTGATGCCGCCTATGCTAAGGCGGTTTGTGCAACCGAGGAGTTGAAATTTCATAAGGACAATGTTGATCCGGCGGATATGTCTCCGTTGAAAAAGCCGACTACAGAGCATGATTCGGCCTTGAAGTTTAAATCAGCTGATGAGACCAAGCAGGTCGACTTTGTTCCTGGCGATTCATCAAAGCAGTTTACCATCAGCGCTAACCTGGATCCGTAATAGGAAAGCGCGCTCATCGAGTTCATCCGTGAGAATCGGTATATCTTTGCATGGAAACCTTCTGACATGCCAGGTGTAACGAGGGAACTCGCTGAGCACACTCTTAATATTGATCCCAAGTTTAAACCAGTTAAACAATTTCTCCGCCGCTTCAATGAAGAAAGGCGCAAGCTATTGGTGAAGAGGTAGCCAGGCTCTTGGCGGCAAGTTTTATCGTTGAAGTGTTTCATCCTGAGTGGTTGGCTAATCCGGTGCTGGTGCTCAAGAAGAATGGCACATGGCGAATGTGTGTTGATTACATAGATCTGAACAAGGCTTGCCCTACTGATCCCTTTGCTCTCCCCGTATTGATCAAATCATTGATGCTACGATGGGTTGTGAGCGCTTAAGCTTTTTGGATGCATATTTCGGTTATCATCAGATCAAGATGGCAGTGAAGGACCAGGAGAAAACAACCTTTATAACTCCCTTCGGAGCCTTCTGCTATGTATCCATGCCCTTTGGGCTCAAGAGTGCCCAGGCAACCTATCAGCATTGCGTACAAAATTGTCTTCATAAACAGATTGGGCGAAACGTTCATGCCTATGTGGACGATATCGTGGTGAAATCCAGGAAGGAAGAGACGTTGATAGCTGACTTGAAGGAAACTTTTGACAACCTTCGGATTTATAAGATGATGCTTAATCCGGCCAAGTGCGTTTTTGGTGTACCGGCAGGTAAGCTCCTGGGGTTCCTGGTGTCAAACAGGGGAATTGAAGCTAATCCAGAGAAGATCAAGGCTATTACGTCCTTGTCTAAACCGGCGTGCATTAATGATGTCCAACGCCTGGCAGGCCGCATTGCGACACTGGCCGGTTTATCAGCCACTTAGGAGAGAAGGCCATCCCGCTTTACTAGATGATGAAAAAGACAGATCGCTTTGTCTGGAGTGATGTTGCTGATGCTGCATTTGAGGACTTAAAGAAGCAGCTGGTAGAGCCGCCTATCCTTGCTGCACCAGTTGATAATGAGCCAATGTTGTTATACGTGGCTGCTAATGCCCGAGCTGTAAGTGTTGCCATTGTAGTGGAGTGCAACGAGGCGGGGAAGGAATATCCGGTTCAAAGGTCGGTTTACTATATCAGCGAGGTGCTCATTGAGTCGAAGCAGAGATACCCGCATTGCTAGAAACTGGTATACGGAGTCTTCATGGCAAACCGGAAGCTTAAACAGTATTTTCAAGGTCATCCCATCACTATGGTCAGTTCTGCCCCTCTCGGAGATATAATCCAAAACAGAGAAGCAACTGGCCGGGTTGCCGAGTGGGCCATTGAACTTAGTCCTCACGGGCTGAAATATGTGCCTCGTACTGCAATCAAATCTCAAGCACTGGTGGATTTCATCAACGATTGGACGGAGTTGCAAGCACCAGAGGAGAAACCGGATCACACGTACTGGAATATTCACTTTGATGGATCCAGGCAATTGGAAGGCTCGGGGGCTGGAGTCGTATTAACTTCCCCACGAGGTGATAAGTTTTGTTATGTCCTCCATTTAATGTTCCCTTGTACTAACAATGCAGCTGAATATGAGGCTCTCCTCCATGGTCTGTGAATGGCTAAGGAGATAAATTTAAGTCGGGTTAAATGCTTTGGTGACTCGGACTTGGTGGCTCAACAAGTGTCTGGTACTTGGGATTCCAAGGACCCGCTTATGGCGGCATATCATTGAGAGGTGGACGATGTCGCTGGGCACTTCAAGGGTTATCAGGTGGACCATGTGGACCGGCGAAAGAATGAAGCGACCGACGCATTAAGCCGTCTGGGTTCCCAGCGTAAACCAGTTCCACCTAATGTCTTCATGGACGTATTGCATAATCCATCGGTGAAACTACCTTCGGAAGAAGATTTGGCTGTTCCTGATCCGGAAGCTCAATTGGTAGCGGCGCTTCACGCTATTCCGGATTGGACAGTCCCATACCTGGCGTATATGAACCGAGGCGAATTCCCAGAAGATGAAGTCTTGGCAAGGCAGACAATCCAGCGGTCCAAGTCGATAACTATTGTCAATGGGGAACTGCATCATTGCAGCGTATCTGGGGCGTTTCAATGTTGCGTATCGCCAGAAGAAGGCTGTGAGATTCTTCGAGAGATACACGAAGGAGATTGCGGTCACCACGCCGGTTCAAAGTCTTTGGTAGCTAAAGCTTTTCGTCATGGGTTCTATTGGCTGACGGCTCATGCCGATGCAGAGGACCTGGTCAAAAAGTGTGATGCTTGCCAGAAATTCTCACGGCGTGCTCATATACCGGCTCAAGAATTGAGAATGATTCCAATTACTTGGCCGTTCGCGACTTGGGGGCTAGACATGGTTGGGCCCTTTAAGAGTTCTCCAGATAAGAAGACCCACCTTCTGGTGGCAGTTGACAAATTTACCAAGTGGGTCGAGGCAGAGCCGGACAGCAGGTGTGACGCAGCAACGGCGGTTCAATTCATCAAGAAGGTGATTTTTCGTTTTGGCTTTCCATACAGTATTATAACTGATAATGGCACCAATCTGTCCAAGGGGGCTATGGAAGAATTTTGTTAACGAGAGCACATCTGGCTTGATGTATCTTCAGTGGCTCACCCCTAGTCCAATGGTCAAGCTGAGAGAGCCAATCAAGAGATCTTGAGAGGCATCAAGCCCCGCTCATGGTTCCTTTGCAGAGGACACCGGGTTGTTGGGTGGAGGAACTACCCTCTGTGTTATGGAGCATAAACACCACGCCCAACAGGTCTACGGGTTACACGCCCTTTTTCATGGTATATGGAGCTGAAGCGGTTCTCCCTAGTAACATCCATCATGATTCGCCTCGGGTGGCGGCTTACGTTGAAGCTAATAACGAGAAGGCTTGGCAAGAAGCATTGGATCGGTTGGATGAGGAGCGTGACATTGCAGCGGCTCGATCGGCGATTTACCAGCAAGATCTGCGTCGATACCATAGTCGTCAAGTTAAGACCAGAACATTTCAAGAAGGCGATCTAGTGCTCCGGCTCATCCAAGACCAGACAGATATGCACAAGCTATCCCCGCCTTGGGAAGGACCCTTTGTGGTCAGCAAGAATCTACACAATGGGTCATACTACCTCATCGACGTTTGAGAACACAAGGACTCACGCACCGCGCAGGAGGAGACCCGACGGCCGTGGACCATCACTCATCTTTGGCCTTACTACACTTGAGCTATAGGCTCCGCTTTATGTACATATATTCACAATGTATATATTATGATCAATATAATAAACCGGCATCCCCATTAAAGCGGGGTATCTGCTGCTTTTTTCATAAGATTTTATCACATGGGGGCTTCTGTGTATAAAACGGAGTTCCTATGGCCCACTTAGACCGGCTATCAAGCCAATATCATCATAAGAGCACATCTCTGGTTACTTCAGTAATCTGGCTATCAAGCCAACATGATGGTAAGGGGCAAAAGAGAGTTTGATGCATAGCACAACTCAAACATAGGCACTTGATGAGCACAACTCACAATGTTACTTGGGGGCTCTTGTCGCACAGCGACAAAGAGCTTTTAAGGCCCTTTTAATAGGCTATCAAGCCACGGCTTGGAAGCCTGGTGTATACACCTAAAACCCCGGGTTAACATGCCTGCATCAAGTAAGTCACTCCGTCCAGGTAAACCTGGTATGACCCGTCGAATGATTGAACAAGTCAATCTTATACAGACCCTGAACTTGTCAACGTTAAAACGACAATTGGTTAATGTGAGGTCCATCTTAACAGGCTTTGTAAAATGGTTTAACTCAGCGGCCTAGCAGCCCATGAAAAGCCTCGAATTTGGAGCCTGGCAGCTCGTAAAAAGCCTCGACTACAAGTGTTTCTTTGTTTTTGTTTGCCAAGTTTCTTATCTTTTGAGATCATTGGTATTTATCCGATATCTATCGATTCGGCTTAGTGGTTGGCTACAAGTTACCACCGTTAATAAACCGGTGTTTATCACAACCTGGTCTGTTTTGATTACAAATAGCCAGTATTATCTATAGCTAATCTGGTGTTTATCACAACCCGGTATGGTTTCATCGTAAACCGGCGAAATATTGCAGGAGTCATCAATACTCACAATTCGGGAACATCACCCTTATTGCAAAAGTTGGTCAAGCCAACGATACGATTTGATATCACAGGTATGATATATGTTTCGTATTTTAATACAGCTCAGGTTGTAAACCTAGATCATGTATTTGGGCATTATGACCCGTCCGGCGATAAACCGCCAGGACCCTTTAAATTTTGTATTATGCAGAAACAGGTTGAGTAAAGTTGTTCAGCGTAATAAGCAGAAATATTATGAAACTGCCGGATTAAGCAATTTTATGCAGAGAAAATATTCATGAAGACATGACCAAATGTTTCAGCTAGCCTATTACAAGGTGTTTTACAGCCCAAAAGAATATCAGTTCCTTGACAAGTATTGCGACATATTAACAGTTAAACGGCACCGGTTCATGACTCCTCGTCAGCCCGGCCAGACGGTTGTGGATCATCCTGCGCCGTCTCTTCCTTGTTTCCATCTAGCACCTGGAAGTCAGCAGTTGCCCAATTGATCCTAGTCAGAGCCTGAAAAATAGCTTCATCGCTTATGAGCTCAGACGGTTCAACATCAGGGGCGTAGGTATGCTTACGGACGGGCGGGATGAGATCCTCCACTTCATGGATCGGCATGTTGACCCGACGATTGTCAGCATCGTAACCTGCCTGATAGCGGGACAGATCAGCTTCATCGGCTAGCTTGCTGGCCAAGGGCCGCATTTCTCTTGTCAAAGCTCGCAGATCTTCATTGGTGAATTCTGATCCATCCTCTTTCATGCTTGGATAGCCGTTTATTACATCGGCCGGATCAAGATCAGGGACCCATACCTTTGCCCGAGTTAATGCAGTTAAAGCGCCCGCTCTCGCAGCCGATTTCTTCAGCTCTTCAAACATGGCGGGCAGCACTGACAGTTTCTCCAAAG
Organism: Secale cereale; assembly: GCA_902687465.1. Lineage (NCBI taxonomy): Eukaryota > Viridiplantae > Streptophyta > Magnoliopsida > Poales > Poaceae > Secale > Secale cereale. The sequence continues at coordinate 829,201,651 of LR738711.1, read as the reverse complement.
TCTCTTTGATCAATGTTGGGGCCGATTTGTTATGAGAGGCCGTACAGATGATCCTTTGTGCGCCGGTATAGAGCTGTTCTATAAGAGTATAGGCAGCCTTCAGCCTCTTCCGCATATCGGCGCCAAGATGAGCAGTACGTTTTCCTGCATCAATGGAATCGGTGTTAAACCGGAAGATTGTAGAGATATCATATTCAGAATTATGATAAGGGTGCTTACCAAAGACAGCAGTGGTCATAATGTTTATTTGGTGCTTTAGGCCAGATAGCTCTTCTGACACCGGATTAAGGGCGGCCTCTGCGTCAACTGCCCTTTTCTCCAAAGCGGTTCTTTCTGTCTCCCAATCCGCCCGTTCCTTCTGGAAGTCTTTCTTCAATATTTCCATGCTTACTAAAGCGTTGGTCAGTTCATCCTTGGCTTTGGAAGCGTCTGTCTGCTGTAATTTCAGGTTTTCTTGAAGATCAGTGTAGGATCGAAAGTATGTCTAGAGGGGGTGATTAGACTACTTGACAATATAAAAAATCTGCCTTTTGATTAAGCAAAGTTTTTGGCAGTTTCACAATTAAGATCAATTCAAGTATCACCCTACACATGCAATTCTAGAGTAATAGCAGCGGAAAGTAAATTGCACATGTAAAAGAGAGGTGGAGAAGATCAAACGCAGTTTGGTGACACGAAGATTTTTGTCGTGGTTCCGATAGGTGGTGCTATCGTACATCCACGTTGATGGAGACTTCAACCCACGGAGGGTAACGGCTGCGCGAGTCCACGGAGGGCTCCACCCACGAAGGGTCCACGAAGAAGCAACCTTGTCTATTCCATCATGGCCTACGCCCACGGAGAACTAGCCTTACTCGGGGTAGATCTTCACGAAGTAGGCGATCTCCTTGCCCTTACAAACTTCTTGGTTCAACTCCACATCTCAAAGACGGAGGCTCCCAAGCGACACCTAACCAATCTAGGAGGCACCACCCTCCAAAAGGTAATAGACGGTGTTGATGATGATGAACTCCTTGCTCTTGTGCTTCAGATGATAATCTCCCCAACACTCAACTCTCCTCACGGATATGGCTGTGGTGGAAGAAAGGTTTGAGTGGAAAGCAACTTGGGAAGGCTAGAAATCAAGTTTCATATGGTAGGAATGGAATGGCTTGATCTCAGCACAAGGGTAGGTGGTTCACTTCTCAGAAAGTGTATGGTAGGAGTGGTAGACTTTCTGATGGCTCTCTCCACGAATGAAGAGGGGGTGGAGGGGTATATATAGCCTCCACACAAAATCCAACCGTTACACACACATTTGACCAATCTCGGTGAGACCGAAGTGAAAACTCGGTCAGACCGAAAGTTCAAATATAGTGAACGTTGGGATTTTCGGTGGGACCGAAAATACCATCTCGGTGTGTCCGAAGTGAGTCAAAGGTTGGAGCTTGCCATCTCGGTGGGACCGAAAATAACAACTCGGATATTCCGAAGTGATGTCAATTGGTTACAGAAGGTTGGCAGTCCATTTTCGGTGAGACCGAAACTCAAAATCGGATGGACCGAGAAATTAGGGTTTGGAAGAATAACTGAAGTGGTTCATCTCGGTGGGACTGAGTTTGCAGAATCGGTTTGTCCGAGATTACTTATGAGTGTGTTAAGTAGTGAAAAGTGCTGATAGTTGAGGGAGCTAGATCACCAAGCACTTGAGCAACCAGATCATTAACACAACCTCATCCCCTTTTAATAGTATTGGCTTTTCCTATGGACTCAATGTGATCTTTGATCACTAAACCAAAAATAGAGTCTTGAGCTTTTGCCAATGCTTGTCTTAGCATTTTGAGGGGTCCACTTCTTCAGACATTTCCATACCCATATCATCGAACTTTTCTGAAATGATTCTCAAGTAAATATTAGTTCAATGATATATATGTTGTTATTAATTACCAAAACCACCCGGGGATTAGTTGCACTTTCAATCTCCCCCTTTTTGGTAATTGATGACAACATATAGATCAAAGCTTCGACAAAGGATATAATCAATGAATAATATCGTCGCTTTGAGAAGTATGTGATAAACAAGAGCTCCCCCTAAATTTGTGCATTATTTAAAATTTGCGTTTGAATGCAAATGCACAATCGATTAGGATTATGGGTCACTCTTCCATGTCACATACATCTTGGTGGAGCGCACAAAATGATAAGAATGAATAACATGCACTCAATCACCAAGACAAGAGTAAATAGCCATACAATAAGGAATAGCATATGATAAGCATTAAGCACACATTAAAGCATAGTATGACTAGGCACTCATTAAGGTAGCATCAAACGTAGTAGCAAGCACACTTAAAGTTTCGAAAGACCAAAAGAAACCAATGTATCACAAAGAAACCGGCAAAAGAACGAAAGACGAAGGAGCACTCTCTCTCTCGAAGCCCTATGATCTATAACAATTTCTCCCCCTTTGGCAACAAGTTACCAAAAAGTTCGAAAAGGTATAGAGCTAAGCGTCACTGCGGGCTCTGCTGGCGGCTCCCGTCTGGGTAGATGTCGGTGTAGAGATAGCCGCATCGGCGAAGATTTCTGCTGATGTCTGCGCTGGAGGAGTGGATGCTGGAGCTGGAGCAACTGCTGGAGCTGTAGCTGGTGCTGAAGTGGTAGCCCTGGAGTCAGTCACTGGGATAGCTGCAGATCTGGATCCTCTGGGAACCTGAGCAGTCTGGCGATGAGAGTCCTGGACTAGATCATCCTGCATGAGCTCTGCTCTCTCCTGCCTTGTCTCCTCCATGTCTGCCTCAAGCTTGTTGACAGACACCTGAATCTTAGTCAGCTTCACGTCCAGAGCGTGGATCTTGTCCTCAACAATCCTCTCTAGGCTCTCCTGAGATTGCTCAATGCTGGCCAGGCGTTGTTCAATCCTCTGGGTAGCTTCAAGAATTTGTTCTCCAAAGCTCTTTGGCTTAGCTGCTGCTGCTGCTGCCTCTTTGTCAGCTTTAGCCTTCTTCGCAGCTTCGATTTTGGCATGTCCTTCAACTGAGGTAGGATCCTCTTCATCCATCACAACTACGTTGTCCTCATGCTCTGGCTGCAGTGGCAAGTGCTTCCTATCCAACATGAATTTGCCCGTGCCAAACTTGGCGTTGATGAGCATCTGTATCTGCGGAGCAAACCCACACGACCTCTTCTGGTCAGCTGCAGTCCTCTTAATGGTCTCTACCATCAAGTCCATCACCTTGAAAGGTGCCTTCTCATCGAGAATGTGCAGCATGTTGATAGAATAGCCTCGAATCATACGGTGGTCTCCAGACTTAGGCATCAATGTATGCCTCAGAATAGTGTTAGTGGTGGTCAGACCTGCCTGGAGATAGTACACTGAGCCAAGCTTCCATCCTTCCAAATCAGCAGCCGAGATCTCCTTGTACATGTTCTTCATAGAATCATGACTCTTCTTAGGAATCCCATAGACATCAATGTCGTCCTCTCTCTGCACTGGAGCGTTCAGAAGTTTTGCCCTTTCTTCAACAGTCGAAGAAAACCTTTGACCTTCAGTCATCCAGGTGATCTTGCCATCAGGATAGAAGTGGGCTGTGGCATAGAACTGCATGATCATCTCGTCATTCCAAGCTGTCAGCTCTTGACCCACAAAATCAGCAACTCCACATGCAATAAAGCTCTCATGCACATGGGGAAAGAAGTCCCGGTGCTCTTCACTGTCAATATACTTCCAGTCAACATACCTGGTGTCAGCAACAATGGGCTTCTTATCCATCAGCACGGTCTCATAGAAATCCTACTGCTCTCTGGTGTGGAATCTGGGGTCCACAGCAGTCCTTCTCCTTACAGCATATGGATCAGACTGTCTTCATAGCCTGAGACCTTTGTCCTTCCTTGCCTTCATGTCCTCAGCTTGAGGATGAGCATCATTGTGGAGTGGCAACTTGGGACGGAGCTTAAGCAACACATGCTCTTCATCTGATTCAGACGGTGGCATCTCACCTTTGTTCTTCTCAGAAGCTGGAATGCTTCTGGTTGTTCTCTTGGGCTTGGCTGGAGCTGCCTTGGCTTGAGCAGGCTTCTTGGGCTTAGAGGAGGCTTGAGCCCGAATAGCATCACCCATGAACTTAGCTTTCTGAGGAGGAGGCTGGGGTGCATCTTCTTCTTCTTCAGCATCAACTTGAGGTTCAGCATATACTACCCTCTTCCTTTTGGAAGTCTTCTTCACCTTGCTTGGAGCAGGCTCTTCCAAGTTGAGCTTCTTTGCAACTGCTGACTGCTTTACTTTGCTTGTGCCTTTCCTTGACTGCTGCCCTTGGTGCTCTTTGGCAACCACATTCCTCTTTGGCTTGGAGGTAACTTCCTCAGCAACAAAGTCAGAGTCCTCATCATCAGAAGTTCTCTTCTTCCTGGTTCTGGTGGCTGCAGGAGGCAAACCACTAGGGGTGCTCCTCTCACCATCATCACTGGAGCTGCTAGCAGGACTTGTATCTGCCTCTGGAATCTCAGCAAAAGGTAACTCAGACCTGTTCTGGCTGTCACTGACATCTGACATGGCTGAAAACCTGTGAAAAGATAAGGTATAGGCAGAGTAGAAGAGTTATCACAACTGCAGAGGTTTTTGCAAAAAAAATGAGTTCAAAACTTAGTTTTGAGTTTTCACAGAATGTATTTCGGTCAAACCGATTTTAAGTTTCGGTGAAACCGAAGTGTTCAACAGAAACCTACACACCACTTTCGGTCAGACCGAAATGGGTTTCGGTCCTACCGATAACTTAGGGTTTCACTGAAACTACGTTTCGGTCATTCCGATTGGCACAACTCGGTTAAACCGAATGATGCAGTGCAATGGCCAGAGGCCGAATCGGTCATTCCGAGTTTCAAAATCGGCTTCACCGAGATGCGTTCCGTGGAAACCTAAACCTAAGAATTTTGCTCGAAACTAGAGGATCTGAACTAATGTATAGGGAATATCTCAAACGTGGATTGAATCATGGCAAGCCTATCGTGCAAGAATCGGATGGGGAGCATGAAAGGGATCGGGATACACCCTAACTTGGTGGAATTCCTCTACGGCGGCAACGGTGGAGATGATTACCGTTGACGGCGGCGGAGACCTGCGGCGAGGGCGCACAGGCGACGACGGCGACGATCCGTAGACCAGGGCGACGGCAGCAGGGGTCTTGGGGGCGAACGGTTTGAAGAATTAAATCGCGCGCAGCCCTCAGGTATATATAACCCCATGCTGTCGGTGGGACCGAGTTGAAAAACTCGGTGTCACCGAGATGTATAACTGCTGTGCAGTTACGCATATCGGTCAGACCGAGATTTTGAACTCGGTTTCACCGAGATGAAACCTAGATCAGTCTAAGCGTTTCGGTTGGACCGAGATTGAGAAGCCGGTCAGACCGAAATGGACTTAGAAGGTTTTGGAAGTCAGCCTTAAACGAATCGGTGGCTCCGAGTGCTCCGCACTCGGACTGTCCGAAAAAGACTTGTTCAAAGTTGTGATATGAGCATGAATAAAATTTGAGACAAGAAAGCATAGATAGCTAGGGAAGGTGCTTAGGAATTCTTGTCCATCCATTTGGCCAGAAAAATCAAAACAATCAAAACCACAAATGGATGTCCTTGAATGGATAAAATCATGCATTCAACATGCTCACACAATAAGATAGCAACTGAAATATGTGTCAAACATGCACAACCAACACTCTAGCTACTAGCACACAATTTGTCGATGACTAGGTCATCTATATATGAGTATATTGACTTAGGAGCCAAATGAGAACATTTGATCATAGGTCATACTCATCGTTTAAGCACAAGTGGGGTTACCACTTTTACATAAAGCTTTTATGTGTTCACATCATTTGGAGATGCTTTAGCTCAATTTTTAGAGCAAAGCTCCCCCTAGATGTGAGAACCCCTTTTAAAGGGTCAAACTAACCTTGGGTTGTCGTAGAAGACTTCATGTAGATGTTGAAGATGTGGATGCTCAATGTTGATGTAAATCATCAAGAGTTGGGAGCAATCCTTTGGATTAGGGCACTTTCAATACCTACATGGGTTAGTCCCACAAGGAACAAACAAGAATATCCATAGACATAGAGTGAAGTACACAAAAGATGATGTCCATGAAAGCAATGATTACCTTGTCCCTTGACTTACCAACAAGAGGGTTTGTGACTCCATGAACTAGTGCATGATGTGGAAGTTGATTGCACAAGTTCTTGCCAAAATGAATATGAGTGAAGTTTGTTGGCGGAGTCACCCTCAAGAACCTTCTAGTTCTTCTTCTTTGGGATCCACATCATCTTGATGGGAATCCTTGGTGTTGTAGTTGAGCTTGACGAAGTAGAACTTGATGTGTCCTTGGGAACCCACTTGACCATGGCTTGAGGTGCTTCAATGAATGCATCAATCTCCTCTTGAAGCTTGTCCTTGGCCTTTAGCTTGTGGTCTTGTGGTGGAAGGTCATCTTGAGCTTGTTCCACATTGGAAGAAGTAGGATCATACTCCTCCTTTTGTGAAACAAACTGTGGAGTAGGGTATTGACCTTCTTCCCACTCAACACCTTCGGCGTTGATCTTTCGCTCAAAACCAATCCCTTGATTCTTCCGGTGTCTTCCTTGTTTGCGAACAATCTCCTCAAAGTTCTTGCTTCCGGCAAGACTCTTGTAGACACCTTTCTCTATGATTTCCTTCAATAAGCTATTTTCTTGCTCAAGTGTAACTTGGCTTGAAACATTGTTAGTGGAATCAAGAGAACTACTAGAAGCAACAATATTGGATTTAACATTGTTATTGTTACTACTAAGGAAGAATTTTTCTTATGCTTGTCATGCTTAGTCTTAATAGGTGGCAAGAAATTAGACAAGAGAAGTCGTTTGGCAAGATATGAAGAACTCTTCTTTCGAAGATCGTCATTGATCGCTTTTAGAAACTCATGTTCTTGCTCTAGAGTGAGCTTCTCGAAGCGTAGCTTCTCATGAGATCTTAGGAGCTCTCTATGATCTTCTTGAGTTGTTTCATGAGCTAACTTAAGAGTGTTTAGTTCTTTAGTTAGACGCTCAATCTCCTTCATAGCATTGTCATTCGACTCTTCTCGACTATAAAGACTACTAGCATTTTCATCATTACTAAGCTCACTAAATTTATCATGCAAGAGCTCATCTTCACCAAGTAAGTCATCCTCATCACTATCAAAGTCAATGAATTCAGGGTGTGTTACCTTGGGGCCTTTAGCCATGAAGCATCTTCCAATTCCCTCATTTGGTGAATCAAATAAGTCGTAGGAGTTGGAGTTGGAGGATACGAGTGCAAGTCCGGCAACACCTTCATCTTGACTATAGTCGGAGTCGGAGTGGTAGCTTCCATCGGATTGATTGTCGGAGTCGGAGCCGGAGACCCATTCACCTACATGAGCTTGATGTCTTCTTCTTGTGTAGCTCCTTGATGACTTGTCTTTCCTCTCCGAATCCTTGCTTCTCCGAGAGGGTCTTCGTTCATAACGATCATCTCTACTCCTTCTCTCTCTCCGAGGTGACTCATCTCTTGCTCTTCTTCTTGGAGATTCTTCTCTTCTCTTGTGGGGAGCCGTACACTCATTTGAGAAGTGTCCGGGTCTTCCACAATTGTAGCAGTTTCGATCACGACTAGAAGATCTCTTTTCATCATATGATCTAGACTTTGACCTTCTTTCTTTGCCTCTATTCTTGTAGAACTTGTTGAAGTTCTTGACCGTTAGGCTTATCTCTTCATTGGAAATTAGCTTGTCGCTTGAGGTAGTAGGAGCATCACTTGTAGCTTTGTAAGCACCACTTGACTTGTTGTGAAGCTCTTCCTTATCCTTAAGTGTCATCTCATGAGCAACAATTCTTCCAATGACTTCAGTTGGCTTGAGGGTCTTGTAGTTTGGCATCATTTGGATCAAAGTGCACACGGTGTCATACTTTCCATCCAAAGCTCTGAGAATCTTCTTAACGATGAATCGGTCGGTCATTTCTTCGCTTCCTAAGCCGGCAATCTCATTTGTGATGAGAGCAAGCCTAGAGTACATTTCAGCGACTCCTTCACCATCCTTCATCTTGAACTTGTCAAGTTGACCTTGAAGAATATCTAGCTTTGATTCCTTCACAGATTCAGTACCTTCGTGCATTTCAACCAAAGTATCCCAAATCTCTTTAGCATTCTCAAGACGGCTGATTTTGTTGAACTCTTCGGGACACAAAGCATTGAAGAGAATGTCACAAGCTTGAGCATTGTTTTGCAACATCCGCAACTCTTCCGGTGTAGCTTCGCGATCCGGAACTTTTCCTTCTTCAAAGAAATCACCTTGCATACCAACACAAATAATGCCCCATGCGGCTGGGTTATGACCAAGAATATGCATTTTCATTTTATGCTTCCAACTAGCAAAATTTGTACCATCAAAGTAAGGACCTCTATGATAATTACCCTCACTAGACGCCATACTCTCCTAGGTTGTGAAACCAAGCTTATGGAGTCCAATGCAATGGAAACCAAAACAATGGAGACCAAAGCTCTGATACCACTTGTAGGATCGAAAGTATGTCTAGAGGGGGGGTGATTAGACTACTTGTAAATATAAAAATTCTGCCTTTTGATCATGAACAGTTTTTGGCAGTTTCACAATTATGATCAAGTCAAGTATCACCCTACACATGCAATTCTAGAGTATAAGCAGCGGAAAGTAAATTGCACATGTAGTAAAGAGAGGTGGAGAAGATCAAACGCAATTTGGAGACGCAATGATTTTTCCCGTGGTTCTGATAGGTAGTGCTATCGTACATCCACGTTGATGGAGACTTCAACCCACGGAGGGTAACGGCTGCGCGAGTCCACGGAGGGCTCCACCCACGAAGGGTCCACGAAGAAGCAACCTTGTCTATTCCATCATGGCCTACGCCCACGGAGGGCTAGCCTTACTCGGGGTAGATCTTCACGAAGTAGGCGATCTCCTTGCCCTTACAAACTTCTTGGTTCAACTCCACATCTCGATGACGAAGGCTCCCAAGCGACACCTAACCAATCTAGGAGGCACCACCCTCCAAAAGGTAATAGATGTTGTAGATGATGATGAACTCCTTGCTCTTGTGCTTCAAATGATAATCTCCCCAACACTCAACTCTCCTCACTGATTTGGCTGTGGTGGAAGAAAGGATTGAGTGGAAAGCAACTTGGGAAGGTTAGAAATCAAGTTTCATATGGTAGGAATGGAGCAACTTGATCTCAACACAAGGGTAGGTAGTTCTCTTCTCAGAAAGTGTAAGATAGGAGTGGTAGTTCTTTCTGATGGCTCTCTCCACGAATGAAGAGGGGGTGGAGGGGTATATATAGCCTCCACACAAAATCCAACCGTTACACACATAATTGAGCAATCTCGGTGAGACCGAAGTGGAAACTCGGTCAGACCGAAAGTTCAAATATAGTGAACGTTGGGGTTTTCGGTGGGACCGAAAATACCATCTCGGTTTGTCCGATTTGAGTCAAGGATAGGAACTTGCCAGTTTCGGTGGGACCGAAATCATCAACTCGGATATTCCGAAATGATGACAAACGGTTACAGAAGGTTGGAAGCCCGTATTTCGGTGAGACCTTGCTTCCGGTGCCTTCCTTGTTTGCGAACAATTTCCTCAAAGTTCTTGCTTCCGGCAAGACTCTTGTAGACACCTTTCTCTATGATTTCCTTCAATAAGCTATTTTCTTGCTCAAGTGTAACTTGGCTTGAAACATTGTTAGTGGAATCAAGAGAACTACTAGAAGCAACAATATTAGATTTAACATGGTTATTGTTACTACTAGAGGAAGAATTTTTCTTATGCTTGTCATGCTTAGTATTAATAGGTGGCAAGAAATTAGACAAGAGAAGTCGTTTGGCAAGATATGAAGAACTCTTCTTTCGAAGATCGTCATTGATCGCTTTTAGAAACTCATGTTCTTGCTCTAGAGTGAGCTTCTTGAAGCGTAGCTTCTCATGAGATCTTAGGAGCTCTCTATGATCTTCTTGAGTTGTTTCATGAGCTAACTTAAGAGTGTTTAGTTCTTTAGTTAGACGCTCAATCTCCTTCATAGCATTGTCATTCGACTCTTTTCGACTATAAAGACTACTAGCATTTTCATCGTTACTAAGCTCACTAGATTTATCATGCAAGAGCTCATCTTCACCAAGCAAGTCATCCTCATCACTATCAAAGTCAATGAATTCAGGGTGTGTTACCTTGGGGCCTTTAGCCATGAAGCATCTTCCAATTCCCTCATTTGGTGAATCAAATAAGTCGTAGGAGTTGGAGTTGGAGGATACGAGAGCAAGACCGGCAACACCTTCATCTTGACTGTAGTCGGAGTCGGAGTGATAGCTTCCATCGGATTGATTGTCGGAGTCGGAGCCTGAGACCCATTCACCTACATGAGCTTGATGTCTTCTTCTTGTGTAGCTCCTTGATGACTTGTCTTTCCTCTCCGAATCCTTGCTTCTCCGAGAGGGTCTTCGTTCATAACGATCATCTCTACTCCTTCTCTCTCTCCGAGGTGACTCATCTCTTGATCTTCTTCTTGGAGATTCTTCTCTTCTCTTGTGGGGAGCCGTACACTCATTTGAGTAGTGTCCGGGTCTTCCACAATTGTAGCAGTTTCGATCACGACTAGAAGATCTCTTTTCATCATATGATCTAGACTTTGAGCTTCTCTCTTTGCCTCTATTCTTGTAGAACTTGTTGAAGTTCTTAACCATTAGGCTTATCTCTTCATTGGAAATTAACTTGTCACTTGAGGTTGTGGGAGCATCACTTGTAGCTTTGTAAGCACCACTTGACTTGTTGTGAAGCTCTTCCTTATCCTTAAGTGTCATCTCATGAGCAACAATTCTTCCAATGACTTCAGTTGGCTTGAGAGTCTTGTAATTCGGCATCATTTGGATCAAAGTGCACACGGTGTCATATTTTCCATCCAAAGCTCTGAGAATCTTCTTAATGATGAATCGGTCGGTCATTTCTTCGCTTCCTAAGCCGGCAATCTCATTTGTGATGAGAGCAAGCCTAGAGTACATTTCAGCGACTCCTTCACCATCCTTCATCTTGAACTTGTCAAGTTGACCTTGAAGAATATCTAGCTTTGATTCCTTCACAGATTCAGTACCTTCGTGCATTTCAACCAAAGTATCCCAAATCTCTTTAGCATTCTCAAGACGGCTGATTTTGTTGAACTCCTCGGGACACAAAGCATTGAAGAGAATGTCACAAGCTTGAGCATTGTTTTGCAACATCCGCAGCTCTTCCGGTGTAGCTTCGCGATCCGGAACTTTTCCTTCTTCGAAGAAATCACCTTGCATACCAACACAAATAATGCCCCATGCGGCTGGGTTATGACCAAGAATATGCATTTTCATTTTATGCTTCCAACTAGCAAAATTTGTACCATCAAAGTAAGGACCTCTACGATAATTACCCTCACTAGACGCCATACTCTCCTAGGTTGTGAAACCAAGCTTATGGAGTCCAATGCAATGGAAACCAAAACAATGGAGACCAAAGCTCTGATACCACTTGTAGGATCGAAAGTATGTCTAGAGGGGGGGTGATTAGACTACTTGACAATATAAAAAATCTGCCTTTTGATTAAGCAAAGTTTTTGGCAGTTTCACAATTAAGATCAATTCAAGTATCACCCTACACATGCAATTCTAGAGTAATAGCAGCGGAAAGTAAATTGCACATGTAAAAGAGAGGTGGAGAAGATCAAACGCAGTTTGGTGACACGAAGATTTTTGTCGTGGTTCCGATAGGTGATGCTATCGTACATCCACGTTGATGGAGACTTCAACCCACGGAGGGTAACGGCTGCGCGAGTCCACGGAGGGCTCCACCCACGAAGGGTCCACGAAGAAGCAACCTTGTCTATTCCATCATGGCCTACGCCCACGGAGGACTAGTCTTACTCGGGGTATATCTTCACGAAGTAGGCGATCTCCTTGCCCTTACAAACTTCTTGGTTCAACTCCACATCTCAAAGACGGAGGCTCCCAAGCGACACCTAACCAATCTAGGAGGCACCACCCTCCAAAAGGTAATAGACGGTGTTGATGATGATGAACTCCTTGCTCTTGTGCTTCAGATGATAATCTCCCCAACACTCAACTCTCCTCACTGATATGGCTGTGGTGGAAGAAAGGTTTGAGTGGAAAGCAACTTGGGAAGGCTAGAAATCAAGTTTCATATGGTAGGAATGGAATGGCTTGATCTCAGCACAAGGGTAGGTGGTTCACTTCTCAGAAAGTGTATGGTAGGAGTGGTAGACTTTCTGATGGCTCTCTCCACGAATGAAGAGGGGGTGGAGGGGTATATATAGCCTCCACACAAAATCCAACCGTTACACACACATTTGACCAATCTCGGTGAGACCGAAGTGAAAACTCGGTCAGACCGAAAGTTCAAATATAGTGAACGTTGGGATTTTCGGTGGGACCGAAAATACCATCTCGGTGTGTCCGAAGTGAGTCAAAGGTTGGAGCTTGCCATCTCGGTGGGACCGAAAATAACAACTCGGATATTCCGAAGTGATGTCAATTGGTTACAGAAGGTTGGCAGTCCATTTTCGGTGAGACCGAAACTCAAAATCGGATGGACCGAGAAATTAGGGTTTGGAAGAATAACTGAAGTGGTTCATCTCGGTGGGACTGAGTTTGCAGAATCGGTTTGTCCGAGATTACTTATGAGTGTGTTAAGTAGTGAAAAGTGCTGATAGTTGAGGGAGCTAGATCACCAAGCACTTGAGCAACCAGATCATTAACACAACCTCATCCCCTTTTAATAGTATTGGCTTTTCCTATGGACTCAATGTGATCTTTGATCACTAAACCAAAAATAGAGTCTTGAGCTTTTGCCAATGCTTGTCTTAGCATTTTGAGGGGTCCACTTCTTCAGACATTTCCATACCCATATCATCGAACTTTTCTGAAATGATTCTCAAGTAAATATTAGTTCAATGATATATATGTTGTTATTAATTACCAAAACCACCCGGGGATTAGTTGCACTTTCAATCAGCCACTTGAGATTCTTTTCGGTTTACATCAGCCTGCAAGGAGATGCACACATCATATATTTGTAATGCATATTTGCAGTTATCAGGCATCTTTATCAAAAGTCCCAAGCACATAACAAGTTATACACTTGGCACTTGGGGGGCTAATGCATATTTGCAGTTATTAGGCATCTTTATCAAAGTCCCAAGCACATAACAAGTTATACACTTGGCACTTGGGGGATAATGCATTATTGTTCAAAAGAGGGTTACAAAATAAAAGTCCCAATTCATCTTAAATAGATAAACCGGCCCTTGGGAGATACACAGGCGGAAAGCTACATATTTGGTATTATGAAGTCCCGATTCATCCTGAAGAGATAAACCGGCATTTGGGGGCTATGATGGAGTCGAGACAAGCTATTGGGCTTAGGCAGGAATAATATTGCAGAAATTAAGCAGAAGTTTACCTCATATTGTTCCTTCATAAGGTTCACTAAACCGGCTTCATGATCACAGCTTGTATACAGCCGGTTCAGATATCCGCAATGAAGATCCTGGGCGCTGAATTGAGCATAGCTTGACAAATCGGCATTCCATTTGCCTTTGTCCTTACCAGAGGCTGGCTTCTTCTTTAGCAGTATGTTTGGATAAAGCAACGGGTTCACCGGGAGTGGTGTGACCAAAACCAGTATTTTGGACATCTTCTGTTGAAGCAATAGCGGCTTTAGCAGGGCTGGCCGGAGTATTAGTGGCCCGGACTGGGCTAGTTTGGTTATCGCCAAGGTCCATTGGCGCAGCTTCTTGTTCAGTAAAAGTTTCATGATCCGGTGGAGGGGGATCATCATGCAAGATATCTGCATTTTCTTCGGCTGGCTCTGGAGTCTTTTCTGGTTCAGGGTTTATATCATCACTTGTCGGTTTACTCAAATTAGCCTTATTGCTAGGCTTTGGCCTACTACAAAAGATAAAAGTAAAAATAGTCAGTGGAGTAAAAGAGAAGGATTAACAGGAAAATAAAAACTCACCCATGAACAGTTTTGAGAGGAGGAAGCTGTGTGGCTGTTGACTCGCCAGATGACGAACGAGGAGTTTCATGATAATTTGAATCAGACGGGTTAAGAGGCTGGCAGAAATGACCCGCTTTGGGATAAAGAGCATCTGGAATATACAAGACCTCTGATCGACGTTTCCGGGCTGGAGTATGTGGTAAACTGGTGGATGTGATTACTTGACCACTGTGCCGTGTGGTGCGGCAAGCTTCATGTTGTTGTTTCTTCAAAATAAAGTTTGGGTCCAAGTAAGCGAAAGGGTGAGAAAATTGTACTTTCCGGCTTGCTCGGCGAATTTTCGGTGTTGGCAGAGGATCTGAACTGGAGGAAAGGGTAATTACCTCAACATCATCAGCCTGGCTGCCTTCAGCGTTTTCCTGAGTATAATCATTGTCAATAAGATGCAAGAAAAGGGAGCCAAGGGAGTCAAGTGAAACCTCTGAGGCCGCTCCATCGTCATCATCAAGGTTTAAATCGGATGTTTCAGTGGTTTTCCTTTTTGAGGTTTTCTTAACAGCCTTGTTCTTAAGGCGAGCTACCTTTATCGGTTTATCTTGGGGTTTCCTCTTCCAGAACGGATCATTACCCTGGTAAAGGTTGAGGGGTCATTCAAAATGGATACTTAAACAGATTGAAATAAAGCAAACAATATAAGAAGACTTACCGATGGCGGTTTATTGGATTCACAGAAAGGGGCCAGCCCAGTTTTGCTGCAGGCGTCCACCGGTTCATTCAATATTTTCTTAACAGACTCATTGATTTCACTCTTTGATAGCACGACTTCAGTATGGCGTAGAGGATCTTTGGGGTTTCCGGTGTACTCACACATCAAACCGGATCGCCGGCTTAGTGGTAGAATACTCCAAGAAATCCAACAGCGAACAAAATCAATGCATGTTAAGCCGTTGGCAGTGAAGGCCCGGAGCTTTGAAAGTTGCGGTGCGTATTGGGATCGCTCCTAGGCACTTAGCCGTTGGGGGAAAGGATGATTATCGGGAAGCCGATGAGGACGATAACCCGGCAGAGGATTTTCATCGGCTGGAGATGTATCTACACAGTAAAACCAAGTCTGGTTCCAATCTTTAGGATGACTGTGGTGTTTGGCGTGAGGAAAGCTGACATCCTTCGTTTTTTGGATGGACATTCCGCCAATATCTTGAGGGTGGAGTTGGAAGTTGGTCAGTACGTCACGAAAAAACTTTGATCCGGGAGGGCTAAACCCTCAGGATAAGTGGTCCATAAACACAATTACTTCTCCATCTTTGGGTTCCGGAGGACATTCCGGACCAGGAACTATCCAATGGATGGCATCCTTCTTGCCTAAAGCGCCAACCTCAGTCCAACCGTCCAGATCTTCTTCAGTAACCCAAGACGAGACCCAGTTGCAGGAAGTAAATTGTTTGGCTTGCTTTGCCATTTTGAGGGAAAAAGCTGAAATCACAGTGAAGGGCTAGCTTATGATCTATAACTGGCAGGTATTGAGAAATATGGAGCGATAAACCGGAATTAGCTATCAGAAGTGTTATGAGGGCAATTGCAACGGCGGTTTAAGCGGGGCCTAATGATGCCTCCCGGGTTATGATTTTTTCTAAAGTTAAACCACCGGTGAGATTATGAAAGGTGCAGATCTAAAGTTATGGAAAAACAGGTTTCGCAAAATAGCAACTGAATTACAAATCTACAGCATGTCAAAATTCAGAAATATTCAGGATCAACACTGAACGGATACTGCAGCAGTTCAAGCGAACCTAGATAGGGGAATATTTTAAAGAAGGATAAGTGCGTTAAATGAGTGGAGTTATTATTACAATCGCAGGCAGAAGCATCAGATCTACACTAGCCATCAGAGCTACGACGAAGAACGGGGGAGAATAGCGAAGAACAGCGCCCTAGGCTTGACGAACTTGCGGGAGAAACCCTAATGAGATCTATATGAAAAGTAAGGAAAGGACTTACCGGAGTTGTTGGATGCGGAGGCGTGCCGGCGAAGCTTTGGTCCGGACAGGTCAATGCAGCGGCCTGGGTTGAAGAAGAGGTGAAGGTTGACGGCGGCGGCGGTGCTTAGGCACGGACAGGCGCGAGGAAGAAGGAGCGAAGAGACGAGGGGGGGATAAATGACCCCTCGCCCTATTTATAAGTCGAAAGGTTAAACGACAGGCGCGGGAATCAAGGAACCCGAAAAGTGGATATGGGACGGCATTGTAGCCTCGATCTTCGGAGATTTTAATAAATAATGATTAAAACAGGTACAAGTATTAAATGAGCAGGTGACGTCATGGCGGTTTAACATAATCCAGGAAGATGACGTCATGGCGGTTTACAAGATATTTGAAGCCACGGAAGACCAAACTTTTCCAAGGTGTTGAAGATTGACATGAACAGGTTCAAATCAATCTGGGGCCTAATGTCAGGGATATAACTATTAGGTATAAACCGCCCAGGAGGGGGCGGTTTATGCCCATAAGGAATTACTTCTACTGAAGCCCAGCGAGACAGAGTATGGCGCGTTACTACAAAAGGTTAAAGATCCAGGGCCCAAAGGGTGTTAGGGCCCATAAATGTAAACCGCCATACGACGTGTAACTTGTACTGTAAGATAGGAAAGATAGAGACCGAGCCGGGCACGTTTATGAGCCGGCCTCGGGATTCTGTAGACCGGACCAGGCGTCATCCTGTGTATATAAAGGGACGACCCGTCGACAGTTCAGGGACAGAGGACAACCACTCGAGACACAGGCAAAGCGGATTCGCTCCCTGGTCATTGAAACCCTAGCAATACCACACCAAACTAGAAGTAGGCTTTTACCTTCATCGAAGGGGTCGAACTAGTATAAAATCCCTTGCATCCTTGTCCGCCTTAACCCCTTTAAGCTAACCTGTAGCGATGGCTCCACGACTAAGTCCTTATGCTAGGACATCTGCCATGACAAAACCACGACATACACTATTCGTACTTACCATGAGACCCCCTTGTGGATTTCTTCACTTCTTCTAGTTCGGTGGTGACCACATTCAGCTTGGACCGGTTCGCTTCAAGCTCTTGGGACAACACGTCATTCTTTTCCTTGAGAACATGCGGTCATAATGATCCTTAAATCGCTTGGACCAACCGCTTCAGGTCTCGGGGGCTACTGGCATATACTCATTAAATTATTACCCACATATCCTTTTAAAATAGACGAGTGGCTCTGGCGAGACCGTCCCGAGCAGCTCGGATATATGCATCCACGGAGCGGATGGCATTGAACTCTTCCTCAGTAAAGGCTGGGGCACGCATGGCCTCTTTTCGCCGCCGATGATTCATCGCGCTCTCCACTTTGGAATTCGTGACTAATATGTCATCTGAGTCTTCCTGTGGTGGACAATCCGGCGCCGCATCCATATCGATTCTTGTCCTTGTTGATGAGCCCGGGGCCGGATTGGATGCAGATCGGCCAACTGGGTCCTCAAACAGAGTTCAGCGTGCGCTCCTTCTGGAATAAGACAGAGGGGAAATGTAACGGCTCGGTCTCGAACAAGCGCACATACTGAAAATTATACCTCTTCGATGAAGGAGGATGCTCGATGGTGCTCCCCGCTTCTTTTCGCTTCGAAGGTTCGCCCTGCGTAGGCGCTATCCCCCTAGAAGGTGCCTTCGATGCAATGCGGCGTGCCGAGCGCCAACCCTTTTGAGCACGAGTCAGTGCAATGGGTGAGGCGCGAAGGGAAGGTTCTCTTTGAGAGGATGTCTCCTGGGTACTTACATTGGAAGAAGGAAGAAGACTGGGATAATCGGCTATAATTGCCACTTCTATGCCATCATGGCTCGCCTAATAGAAAACTCTGTCAATGAGCTCTATGAATATATTCGGATCCTCTTCGAATCTAGGATCTTTGCCGCGGGCACGGTCCTCTGGTTGCGGGGCAGGGCAATGAACCCCCTCGATCACCTTCCTCCATGTTTGTTTTAAAAAGACAGCCAAATATAGTTCGGCCAGCACACCTCAGTGAAGAGGTTGGATGATGCTAGCAATCGAAAAAACTTACCCGATCGATGGGGTTATACATGGAGAAACCTTCCCGACATTGTAAACAGGCAAAGTCTTCTTTCTCCCCTTGTAAAGATCTGATAGGATGGCGGCCAAGGCGGTCGGGGTATCCGGACCCTCGCGCGTGTAGCGAGACGCGTCGTCCTCCCTGTTATAATGCCACATGAGAAACCCCCTGGGTTGAAGTGGTTGAACACATCGCTTGTAAAGAGTGAAACTTGATAGACGCACATAAACTTGATAGACGCACTAAATGTGTTTTTCAAAGTTGGTTCATATGTACCCGGTTCATCTAAGGTGAATGAGCAAAATGAGTGAATCTATACTCTAAATATCTATATACATCCGTATGTAATCTTTAAAAGGAATTATATTTAGAAACAGATGGAGTAAAAAACAATAGCTATTTTTTCTGTGAAAACCCGACTAAAAACACGAAGAGAAAAATATGAAAATTGCTTCGTGGGCAAGGTGGGTTGGCCCATTCCTAGTTAGACAGCCAAATATAGTTTCACTCTTTATCGCAATAGCCATAACTTCAATTATCGAGAGCTTGGAGTGGGCAAGTACCCCGATCTTGCTGACTATCCTCTTAACTTCCTCGCTATCCTCTTGCTCAAGGCTCTGGGGACGGCAGTTGAAGCGTTTCTTCAAAGGGGAGCTGGAGAATTCGGGAAGACCGCACCAAACTGGGTTTGGAAGGGCAACGTCTTCAATATAAAACCACTACGAGGGCCACCCTTCGGGTCCCCTTTTAGGAGTGCCAGACATGTAACTGTTGGGGAACGTTGCATGGGAAACAAAAAATTTTCCTACCGTTCACCAAGATCAATCTAGTAGATGCAACTACGAGGGGGAGTGTGATCTACGTACCCTTGTAGATCGCTAAGCGGAAGCGTTATGAACGCGGATGATGGAGTCGTACTCGTCGCGATTCAGATCGCCGAAGACCTAGCACCGAAGCAACGGTGCCTCCGCGTTCTTCACACGTACGGCTCGGGGACGTCTCCTCCTTCTTGATCCAGCAAGGGGTGGAGGAGAGGTTGATGGAGAACCGGCAGCACGACGGCGTGGTGGTGATGGTGGAGAAGAACTCCAGCAGGGCTTCGCCTAAGCACCGCGGGAGAAGAAGATGTAACGGGAGAGGGAGGGCAGCACCGAGGCACAAACTGTGTTGGCTGCCCTCCCTTTGCCCCACTATATATAGGGGGGGTGGAGAGGTGAGGGCGCCCTAGGGTTTCCCCCTAGGGGCCGGCGGCCAGGGCAAGGGGAGGGGGCGGCGGCCAGGGCAAGGGGGGCGGCCAGGCCCTAGGGTTTCCCCCCCTAGGTGCCTTGCCCCCCAAGGCCAAGGGGTGCGGCCAGCCCTAGGGGTTCCCACCCCCTTAGCCGCATGAGGAGAGGGCCCAGGGGGGGCGCACAGCCCCCTGAGGGCTGTGGTGTTCCCCCTTGTGGCCCACTAGGCCCAGAACCACTTCCGGACCCCCGAAAACCCTTCCGGTACTTCGCCGATTTCCCGATGCTCCCCGGAACACTTCCGGTACTCCGAAACCTTTCATCCTATATATCAATCTTCATCTCCGGACCATTCCGGAGACCCTCGTCTTGTCCGGGATCTCATCCGGGACTCCGAACAACCTTCGGTAACCATACACTTTTCTCACTAACAACCCTAGCGTCACCGAACGTTAAGTGTGTAGACCCTGCGGGTTCGGAAACCATGTAGACATGACCGAGACACTCCCAGGTCAATAACCAATAGCGGGATCTGGATACCCATATTGGTTCCTACATGTTTCTCGATGATCTCATCGGATGAACCACGATGTCAAGGATTCAGGTAATCCCGTATACAGTTCCCTTTGTCTCGTCGGTATGTTACTTGCCCGAGATTCGATCGTCGGTATCTCTATACCTAGTTCAATCTCGTTACCGGCAAGTCTCTTTACTCGTTACCGTAATACATAATCCCGTGACCAACTACTTAGTCACTTTTGAGCTCATTGAGATGACGTATTACCGAGTGGGCCCGGAGATACCTCTCCGTCACACGGAGTGACAAATCCCAGTCTTGATCCATGTCAACTCAACAGACACCCTCGGAGATACCTGTAGAGCACCTTTATAGTCACCCAGTTACGTTGTGACGTTTGGTACACACAAAGCACTCCTACGGTGTCAGTGAGTTACATGATCTCATGGTCATAGGAACTTATACTTGACATGCAGAAAAACTATAGCGATAACTGTCACGATCAAAAGCTATGTTAACGTTTGGGTCTCGTCCATCACATCATTCTCCTAATGATGTGATCCCGTTATCAAATGACAACTCATGTCTATGACCTGGAAACCGCGGTCATCTTTGATCAACGAGCTAGTCCTGTAGAGGCTCACTAGGGACACAAAATCTGTCTATTCATCCACACGTGTATTTGAGTTTCCAATCAATACAGTTATAGCATGGATAATAAACGATTATCATGAATAAGGAAATATAATAATAACTCTTTTATTATTGCCTCTAGGGCATATTTCCAACAGTCTCCCACTTGCACCAGAGTCAATAATCTAGCATTACAAGGTAATGAATCTAACACCCATAGAGTCTTGGTGTTGATCATGCTTAGCCCGTGGAAGAGGCTTAGTCAACGGATCTGCAACATTCAAATCCGTGTGTACTTTGCAAATGTTTATGTCCTCCTCCTTGACCGAATCGCGGATGGAATTGAAGCGTCGCTTTATGTGTCTGGTCCTCTTGTGAAACCTTGGTTCCTTGGCTAGAGCAATGGCACCAGTGTTGTCACAGAACAGAGTCATTGGGTTCAGTGCACTAGGCACAACTCCAAGATCTGTCACGAACTCCTTCATCCAGACACCTTCCTTCGCCGCCTCCGAGGCAGCTATATACTCCGCTTCACATGTAGAATCAGCTACCACGCTCTGCTTGGAACTGCACCAGCTTACCGCTCCCCCGTTGAGAATATATACGTATCCGGTTTGTGACTTAGAGTCATCCGGATCTGTGTCAAAGCTTGCATCGACGTAACCCTTTACGACGAGCTCTTGATCACCTCCATAAACGAGAAACATATCCTTAGTCCTTTTCAGGTACTTCAGGATATTCTTGACCGCTGTCCAGTGATCCATACCAGGATTACTTTGAAACCTTCCGGCCATACTTATGGCAAGGCTGACATCTGGTCTTGTGCACAGCATTGCATACATGATAGAGCCTATGGCTGAAGCATAGGGGACGACACTCATCTTTTCTCTATCATCCGCAGTCACTGGGCATTGAGTCTTACTCAACTTTGTACCTTGCAATACCGGCAAGAACCCCTTCTTGGATTGATCCATTTTGAACTTCTTCAAAACTTTATCAAGGTATGTACTTTGTGAAAGTCCTATCAAGCGTCTTGATCTATCTCTATAGATCTTGATGCCTAATATGAAAGCAGCTTCACCGAGATCCTTCATCGAAAAACTCTTGTTCAAATACCCCTTCACGCTATCCAAAAATTCTATATTGTTTCCAATCAGCAATATGTCATCCACATATAATATTAGAAACGCTATAGAGCTCCCACTCACTTTCTTGTAAATACAAGCTTCTCCGTAAACTTGTACAAACCCAAACGCTTTGATCACCTCATCAAAGCAAAGATTCCAACTCCGAGATGCCTGCACCAGCCCATAAATGGAACGCTGGAGCTTGCATACTTTGTCAGCATTCTCTGGATCGACAAAACCTTCCGGTTGTATCATATACAACTCTTCCTTAAGAAAACCGTTAAGGAACGCTGTTTTGACATCCATCTGCCAAATTTCATAATCGAAATATGCAGCTATTGCTAACATGATTCGGACGGATTTAAGCATCGCTACGGGTGAGAAAGTCTCATCGTAGTCAATCCCTTGAACTTGTGAAAAACCCTTTGCCACAAGTCGAGCTTTATACACGGTGACATTACCGTCAGCGTCCGTCTTCCTCTTAAAAATCCATTTATTCTGAATGGCCTTCCGCCCTTCAGGTAATACTTCCAAAGTCCATACTTTGTTTTCATACATGGATCCCATCTCGGATTTCATGGCCTCTAACCATTTGTCGGAATCTGGGCCCACCATCGCTTCTCCATAGCTCGTAGGTTCACCGTTGTCTAACAACATGACCTCCAAGACAGGGTTACCATACCACTCAGGTGCAGTGCGTACCCTTGTCGACCTACGAGGTTCGGTAGTAACTTGATCAGAAGCTTCTTGATCATCATTGGCTTCCTCTTCAACCTCTGCAGGCTCCACAAAAACATCTTTCTGTGCTGCGCTACTTTCTGGTTGAAGCAGAGGTTCAATAACCTCATCAAGTTCTACCTTCCTCCCACTCAATTCTTTCGAGAGAAACTCTTTCTCGAGAAAGGACCCGTTCTTAGCGACAAACACTTTGCCCTCGGATCTGAGATAGAAGGTGTACCCAACTGTTTCTTTTGGGTATCCTATGAAGACACATTTGTCCGCTTTGGGTTCGAGCTTTTCTGGCTGAAGCCGTTTGACATAAGCATCGCAACCCCAAACCTTGAGAAAAGACAACTTCGGTTTCTTACTAAACCATAGTTCATACGGTGTTGTCTCAACGGACTTAGATGGAGCCCTATTTAAAGTGAATGCAGCTGTCTCTAACGCATATCCCCAAAACGATAGTGGCAAATCGGCAAGAGACATCATAGAACGTACCATATCTAATAGTGTTCGATTACGACGTTCGGACACACCATTACGCTGTGGTGTTCCAGGTGGCGTCAACTGTGAAACAATTCCACATTTTCTCAAGTGATCACCAAACTCATAACTCAGATATTCTCCCCCTCGATCAGATCGTAGGAACTTGATCTTCTTGTTACGATGATTTTCAACTTCACTCTGAAATTGCTTGAACTTTTCAAAAGTTTCAGACTTATGCTTCATTAAGTAAATATACCCATATCTACTTAAGTCGTCAGTGAAGGTGAGGAAATAACGATATCCACCGCGCGCCGTTACACTCATCGGACCGCACACATCAGTATGTATGATTTCCAATAAGTCACTTGCCCGTTCCATTGTCCCTGAAAACGGGGTCCTTGTCATCTTGCCCATGAGGCACGGCTCGCACGTGTCAAGTGATTCAAAATCAAGAGACTCCAAAAGTCCATCAGTATGGAGCTTCCTCATGCGTTTCACGTCGATATGACCGAGACGGCAGTGCCACAAGAAAGTGGTATTATCATTATCTACTCTACATCTTTTGGCATCAATGTTATGAACATGTGTATCATCACTATCGAGATTCAATAAGAATAAACCCCTAACTTCGGGTGCATGACCATAAAAGATATTACTCATATAAATAGAACAACCATTATTCTCTGACTTAAATGAGTAACCGTCTCGCAATAAACAAGATCCAGATATAATGTTCATGCTTAACGCAGGCACTAAATAACAATTATTCAGGTTCATAACTAATCCCGATGGTAATCGAAGAGCGAGCGTGCCGACGGCGATCACATCAACCTTGGAACCATTTCCCACGCGCATCGTCACTTCGTCCTTCGCCAGCCTCCGTTTATTCCGCAGTTCCTGTTTAGAGTTGCAAATGTGAGCAACCGAACCGGTATCAAATACCCAGGCACTACAACGAGAGTTGGTAACGTACACATCAATAACATGTATATCACATATACCTTTGTTGTTGTTGGCCCCCTTCTTGTCCGCCAGATACTTGGGGCAGTTCCGCTTCCAGTGGCCATTCCCCTTGCAATAGAAACACTCAGTCTCTGGCTTGGGCCCAGCCTTGGGTTTCTTCACTGGATTAGCAACTGCTTTGCCACCCTTCTTAGAGTTACCCTTCTTGCCCTTGCCATTCTTCTTGAAACTGGTGGTCTTATTGACCATCAACACTTGATACTCCTTCTGGATGTCTGCCTCAGCGACTTTCAGCATCGAGAACAGCTCGGCGATGGTTTTATTCATCCCTTGCATGTTGTACTGCTGGACGAAGCTCTTGTAGCTTGGAGGGAGTGACTGGAGAATTCTGTCAATGATAGCCTCATCCGGGAACACAAGTCCCAGATCAGCTATGCGGGTATAGTACCCAGACATCTTCAGTAAGTGCTCACTGACAGACGAATTCTCTTCCATCTTGCAAGCGAAGAATTTATCGGTGGTCTCATACCTCTCGATCTTAGCATTCTTCTCAAAGATGAACTTCAACTCCGTGTACATCTCATATGCACCATGACGTTCAAAACGCCTTTGAAGTCCTCCTTCCAAGCCGTACAACATGGCACATTGCACTATCGAATAGTCATCCGAACGCGTCTGCCAAACGTTCATAACGTCCGCAGAGGCTCCAGGAGCGGGGGGGTCACCTAGCGGTGCATTTAGGACATAAACCTTTTGGGCAGCTGTGAGGATGATCCTCAGATTGCGGAGCCAGTCCACAAAGTTGCTCCCATCATCTTTCAGTTTAGCTTTCTCTAGGAACGCATTAAAATTCAGGGGAACTCCTGCGCGAGCCATCTACAACATAAGATTTGCAAAGACAATTTTTAGACTATTGTTCATGATAAGTGAGTTATTACCTAATCAAATTAATTATAACTCCCACTCAAATTGACATCCCTCCGGTCATTCGAGCGTGACATGATCCAAATTCACCAACCCAAGTCCGATCATCACGTGAGATGAGGTGGTGTCAATGGTGAACATCAACATGTTGACCATATCTACTATATGACTCATGCTCGACCTTTCGGTCCTCCGTGTTCCGAGGCCATGTCTGTACATGCTAGGCTCGTCAAGTCTAACCCGAGTGTTCTGCATGTGCAAAACTGGCTTGCACCCGTTGTATGCGAACGTAGAGTCTATCACACCCGATCATCACGTGGTGCTTCGAAACGACGAACCTTCGCAACGGCGCACACTCGGGGGGAACACAATTTTATCTTGAAATTTTAGTGAAGGATCATCTTATAATGCTACCGTCGTCCTAAGCAAAATAAGATGCATAAAAGGATTAACATCACATGCAAATCATAAGTGACATGATATGGCCATCAACTCGTGCTTTTGATCTCCATCTCCAAAGCACCGGCATGATCTCCATCGTCACCGGCGCCACACCATGATCTCCATCATCATGATCTCCATCATCGTGTCGCCATCGGGGTTGTCGGCGCCCACCATGCTCTTACTACTATTGCTACCGTTTAGCGATAAAGTAAAGCATTACAAAGCGCTTGAAGATTGACACGCAGGTCATACAAAAAATTAAAGACAACCCTATGGCTCCTGCCGGTTGCCGTATGCATCGACATGCAAGTCGATATTAACTATTACAACATGATCATCTCATACATCAAATATATTTCATCATGTCATTGGCCATATCATATCACATACATACCCTGCAAAAACAAGTTAGACGTCCTCTAATTTGTTGTTGCATGTTTTACGTGGCTGCTATGGGTATCTAGCAAGAACGCTTCTTACCTACGCAAAACCACAACGGTGATATTCAAGTTGCTATTTAACCTTCTACAAGGACCGCCTTGTTCTATTCCGATTCAACTAAGATAGGAGAGACAGACACCCGCCAGCCATCTTATGCAACAAAAGTCACATGTCTGTCGATGGAACCGGTCTCATGTACGTGGACATGTAAAGTTGGTCCGGGCCGCTTCATCCTATAATACCGCTGAATCAAGAAAGACTAAGGAGGGCAGCAATTTAAACATCAACGCCACAAACCCTTTTGTGTTCTACTCGAGAAAGCATCTACGCAAGATCCTAGCTCATGATGCCACTGTTGGGGAACGTTGCATGGGAAACAAAAAATTTTCCTACCGTTCACCAAGATCAATCTAGTAGATGCAACTACGAGGGGGAGTGTGATCTACGTACCCTTGTAGATCGCTAAGCGGAAGCGTTATGAACGCGGATGATGGAGTCGTACTCGTCGCGATTCAGATCGCCGAAGACCTAGCACCGAAGCAACGGTGCCTCCGCGTTCTTCACACGTACGGCTCGGGGACGTCTCCTCCTTCTTGATCCAGCAAGGGGTGGAGGAGAGGTTGATGGAGAACCGGCAGCACGACGGCGTGGTGGTGATGGTGGAGAAGAACTCCAGCAGGGCTTCGCCTAAGCACCGCGGGAGAAGAAGATGTAACGGGAGAGGGAGGGCAGCACCGAGGCACAAACTGTGTTGGCTGCCCTCCCTTTGCCCCACTATATATAGGGGGGTGGAGAGGTGAGGGCGCCCTAGGGTTTCCCCCTAGGGGCCGGCGGCCAGGGCAAGGGGAGGGGGCGGCGGCCAGGGCAAGGGGGGCGGCCAGGCCCTAGGGTTTCCCCCCCTAGGTGCCTTGCCCCCCAAGGCCAAGGGGTGCGGCCAGCCCTAGGGGTTCCCACCCCCTTAGCCGCATGAGGAGAGGGCCCAGGGGGGGCGCACAGCCCCCTGAGGGCTGTGGTGTTCCCCCTTGTGGCCCACTAGGCCCAGAACCACTTCCGGACCCCCGAAAACCCTTCCGGTACTTCGCCGATTTCCCGATGCTCCCCGGAACACTTCCGGTACTCCGAAACCTTTCATCCTATATATCAATCTTCGTCTCCGGACCATTCCGGAGACCCTCGTCTTGTCCGGGATCTCATCCGGGACTCCGAACAACCTTCGGTAACCATACACTTTTCTCACTAACAACCCTAGCGTCACCGAACGTTAAGTGTGTAGACCCTGCGGGTTCGGAAACCATGTAGACATGACCGAGACACTCCCAGGTCAATAACCAATAGCGGGATCTGGATACCCATATTGGTTCCTACATGTTTCTCGATGATCTCATCGGATGAACCACGATGTCAAGGATTCAGGTAATCCCGTATACAGTTCCCTTTGTCTCGTCGGTATGTTACTTGCCCGAGATTCGATCGTCGGTATCTCTATACCTAGTTCAATCTCGTTACCGGCAAGTCTCTTTACTCGTTACCGTAATACATAATCCCGTGACCAACTACTTAGTCACTTTTGAGCTCATTGAGATGACGTATTACCGAGTGGGCCCGGAGATACCTCTCCGTCACACGGAGTGACAAATCCCAGTCTTGATCCATGTCAACTCAACAGACACCCTCGGAGATACCTGTAGAGCACCTTTATAGTCACCCAGTTACGTTGTGACGTTTGGTACACACAAAGCACTCCTACGGTGTCAGTGAGTTACATGATCTCATGGTCATAGGAACTTATACTTGACATGCAGAAAAACTATAGCGATAACTGTCACGATCAAAAGCTATGTTAACGTTTGGGTCTCGTCCATCACATCATTCTCCTAATGATGTGATCCCGTTATCAAATGACAACTCATGTCTATGACCTGGAAACCGCGGTCATCTTTGATCAACGAGCTAGTCCTGTAGAGGCTCACTAGGGACACAAAATCTGTCTATTCATCCACACGTGTATTTGAGTTTCCAATCAATACAGTTATAGCATGGATAATAAACGATTATCATGAATAAGGAAATATAATAATAACTCTTTTATTATTGCCTCTAGGGCATATTTCCAACAGTAACTTGTTCCTGCTATGCGCCATACTTCGGCACCGCCCACCTCGAATATGGATCCCTTTTGGGAGCGAGGGACAAGGCAAAATAACTTTCTCCATAGTTCGAAATGAGCTTCGCAACCTAAAAATAGCTCGCAAAGAGCAACAAAACCCGCGATGTACAGGATAAAACCTGGCGTAAGGTTGTGCAGTTAGAGCCCATAAAACTCCAAAAAGCCTCTGAGGAAGGGGTGGATTGGAAAACCTACACTTCTCAGAAGGAACGAAACAAAGCACACCCGCTCCTCCTTACTGGGGTTGGGAAAATTTTCTGCCAGTGCCTCGCCTTCAATTGAAGCTAAACCAGCCCAGACGGAGACTAGATTCGCAGGAGGGAGATATCCCTCCGTCTAAAGCCTATTCAGCTGGGATTGGGAAACCGAGCAGCTTCCCTAGTCGCCTGCTTGAGGGCCATGGGGACGCGAGGAAGAGCCATGAGCGTTTGCCATGTTTTGAGGATTTTTCGTGGTTTGCTCTAAGGATCTCTGCGCGATGAAGAAGGGCATTTGAGATCCAATCTCCTTAAATAGACGCCATCCTCGCACTGCCAAGGGTTTATTTGTAAAAAGTACGTGGGCTGTTCATATTCGCCTGACGCATGGAAGTCGAGGAGGTAACGGGAAGGAATCATCAAGGCGGGGTATAAATGTAATGCCCAGGATGGGACTATACCTCCTACGTGTCGAGGCACAACTTAAAGGTATAAGCCCATTCTAGAATGATCTCAAGTTTGGTATCTTTGCACGAATCATGTAAAAGAGGGATTAAATTGCAAAAGGAGATAGTTGGCTTACACTCGCCACTTCACACAATACATTACATAAGCAAAACATCATTCAAAACATCACAACCCGACTACGGGCGCAGATACAAAAGAAAGATACCAAAACATAAAGCCACAGGACCGAATCGCCCCTAGTAGAAACCACTACTGATCGTCGAAAACGTCACAAGCATACGGCCACTCTCTTCATCGAGCTCCCAGTGAAGTACTTGAACCAGCTCCTGCATCATTCTCGGCTGAACCTGCATCTGGTGTTGTAGTATCTGTGAGCCACGAGGACTCGGCAATCCCATAACCATGGGTATCAAGACTAGCAAAGCTTTGAGGGTAGGAAGAGGTAAAGTGGTGAGGTTGCAGCAGCGGCTAAGCATAATATGGTGGCTAACTTACGAGTACGAGAATAAGATGAGCATCTACGCAAACGGTCGCAACTAGTAGTGATCGCTAAAGATCCTGAACTACATACGAGTCAAACATAACCCCACTGTGTTCTCTTCTCAAAGTGAAAAGAGACAGTCACGGTTACTCACACCAGTTGTGTGTTTTACTTCGGATCCTCTGTCAAGTTTTCTACAACCGGACATTAATAAATTCCAATCTGCCACATAACCGCGGGCACGGCTTTCGAAAGATCATAACCCTGCAGGGGTGTTCCAACTTAGCCCATCACAAGCTCTCACGATTAGCTGAAGTGATAAATATAATATCATCACCCCTTATCTTAGGGAAAACCGATCAGGCTCGGCATCCCGGTGCACAAGACATTTCTACAATGGTAAAACAAGTCCAACAAGACCACCCGCTGTGTCGACACCCTGATAGTAGCCGCGCGTATCTCGTCTCAGGCCACGACCGGATGGGTGAAGCTACGGGAGCCAAACCTCGAGTTTCCCCGTGGTGGCCCCGCAGGCTCCCCGTTTGGGACCAACACCATCAGCACTGGCCCCCCTGCTATGTAGAAAAGAATCTCCAAGGAGCGTCCCCCTTATGCAATTTAATTATTTAATTAAGTTATTATTATGAGGCAAATAAAACCAATGTTGGGCCTTGCTGGAGGAGTTTTATTCAAAGTCGAAGTGTCAAGGGGTCCCCATCCACCCATCGTGTAAGGAACGCAAAATCAAGGAACATAATGCTGGTTTATCGGCGCCTAAGGTGGCATGAGTGGAACAAAACACCGAGCAAAAGGCCAAGCCTTCCACCCATGCCCAATATATAGGTGTGTTAATAATATTTATAGATATTGTGATATTCCAACAACAAGTTCCCTCCCGGAACGAATCTTCATATTCACCTACAACTAACAACGCTATAAGAGGGGCTGAGCAAGCGGGTAACATAGCCAAACAGTGGTTTTGCTAGGAAGGTGTCAAAAGTTAGAGGTTTCATGGCAACAAGGAGAGGCTGACATAAAAGATGGGTAGCGCGTCATGTAACGATAGCATCGAGACAACTAAGCATGGCAATGGTAGTAAAGGTATCCAAGGGTATGATCATCTTGCCTGGGATTCAGCGAGGGAGAAGAACAAGTCCATGCAGTAGACGGAGCAACAAAGTCGAGCGAATCCTCACAACTCCGGAACGAAACCGAAGCTAACAAGAGAAGCAACCGGAAAGAAGCAATCAACACGGTGAACACACACGCATAAACATGGCACACAATGCACATCCAAGTATGATGCATGTCCTGTTTAATTATGCATGGCATGGCAAAGTGCACAAACAACACTACAAGTTAAGTGGAGCTCAATATGCAACGAGTTACATATTGACGAAACACCACATTTTAATTATTTAAATGACTCTCGTTTATTTACAAGACAAGATTAAATGTTTGTTAACATGGCAAGAGGTGAAGCATAATAAAACTACACTATTTAGACATTTTAAATGAGGCCGGAAATACCAACAACAATTCCGGGAAAAACCCCATATGCATGTTTAGTATTTTTTAAGCAAACAACAATTCACACATTTTAAATGTTGTTAACATGATGCGGATGGTATGATCAATTTTATGCAATTTAGTTAAACATTAACATGAAGAGATAAGAAGATGATAAGGAGTATTTGTCCTCGTGGTGGAAGGAAAAGGTGCCACGGCAACGATCCGAAAATGATGCAACGGCAACATCTCGGTTCCGGTA
The DNA here is from genome assembly GCA_902687465.1 of Secale cereale. Classification (NCBI taxonomy): domain Eukaryota; kingdom Viridiplantae; phylum Streptophyta; class Magnoliopsida; order Poales; family Poaceae; genus Secale; species Secale cereale. The sequence goes on along the minus strand of LR738711.1, from coordinate 829,170,979 downwards.
ACTCATTGAGAGAGACCGGTGCAAAAGAAAAGATGGTGTGAGCGAGCGATACAAGATGAAAGGTGGGATGATCCCGTCACCGGGTTCCCACGGGTCGGTGACGAGGCAACCGAGAAGCATGACAAAAGACGATACGGGCACGATGCACACAAGGGAAACATCTCATACAACACATGCATTCGACGGGTCATCGTCTCGGGGTTATACCTTCGAAGCGTTCGTTCTCGGAGGGGGGTCGAGATCGTAGAGGAAGTAGTCGTCGCGACGGTAGTGGTACACATTCGTCGTGGTACTTGGCGGTCTCGGTCTTGCCGGTCTCGGGACTGGCGACGGTAGTGGTACATGCACGTAGTGGGAAGTAGTTGTTCTCGTTCGTAGTCGTACACGGAGCGACGGTAGTTGTACACGTTGGCGTTTTCGTTTCCGAAGAGGTACTTGTCGCGTCGTCTTGTGTCGTCGTTCTCGTATCGTAGATGTTCATGTCACGTGTCGAGGTACTTGACGCATTGTTGAACTTAGTGTCCGGTGAATCCCATGTAGTCGTTCACGAGTCGCAGTCGAACTTGGCGATCCGAAGGGGCACTTGTCATCGTGGTACTTGGCGATTCCATGTAGTCGTACACACGGTGCAGTTGAACTTGGCACAAACAAAAGGGGGCAGCAAGCTCTTGGCGGCGCCGGTGGCCGGAGCAGAGGCCATGGCTCGGGCTGGAGGAGACGAGGCGGAGCCGCGGGGAGGCGAGGCGCTGCTCGTGGCCGCGGGGCCGCAGGAGGACGGTGAGGAGGCAGGGCCTCGGGACTCCATGGCGCGGGAGGCGCGCACGGCGGCGGCCATGGCTGTGCACAGAGGAAGGAGGACGTCCGGCTGGCTGGGCGCCAGGGAGAGCTCGAGGGGGCTACTCGGCGCACTGGACGAGGCCGGGCCTGGCGCTGGAGGCGAGGCGCAGCCACCAGGGAGGAGCTCGGGGCTCGGGCCACGATGCAGCGGGTGGCCGGCTGCTCTGGTCGCTGGAGGCGAGGAAGGGGCCCGGACGCAGGGGCCATGGCGCGTGGAGGAGAGGGACGGCACGCGCGGCAGGGCCTGCATCGGGGAGGAACGGGGGAGGGCAGGGTACGGTGGAGGCTGCGGTCTGGACGAGGGAGAGAGGCGGCGGGGCCATGGCGAGAGGAGGAGGTCGAGGGGAGATGGGATCGGGGTGCGCAGGGTGGCTGGCGGCGCTGGAGGGAAAGGAACGAGGGAGTCGAGATGAGGGTCGAGCGATGTGCTCGGGCTAGGTTAGGCCTGGCTGTCGGGCCTGAGGCCAGATGGGCCGGCTGGGAGCCCAGATGGCCAGGGAGAGCTCTTCCCTTCTATGCCTTTTAGCAGAAAAACAATAAAGAGAAAAGAAGAAAGAAAGAGAGGGGTTAGGGAAAAATGCACAAGAGGTTATTTTTCTCGGGCTCATAACAATAAGCGCGGTCCGAGAAAAATAGAAAAGACAAGATCGAGATATAACTCAAACATATTCGAATTTAATTCAAATGGGTTTGAACTAAGACTTGATTATTGAAGTGTCGAAAAATGTTCGAATTTTTGGAGGAACCTCGATAAAACGGAAAAGAACTATAGGGAAGGTTTTTACGGTGAAACTTGAAGTAGAAAAGGCATGGAGAATATATGCAAGTGTGTTCGGGTTAATTCTAAACAATTGGAATAATTATTTATAATAGCTCCATAATAATATTAGGAGGATATGTTATAAAGAGAAGTCATCCTTCCCTCGAATTAAATGGACCGAAGGTCCACACAATTTATTTAGGTTGAGATGCAAAAGATTAATGACATGATGGCATGATGACGTGATGCAATGCAAAATAAATAAAGCAAGCACAACTGAAACACACGGGAGAACCCGGGACATCTGGAATCTCTGGAATCTTCTGGGACGTCGGTCTTCGGGCGTCACAACTCTCCCACACTAACATAGGATATCGACCCGAGATCCTAGAGATGGCACCAGATAAAAACGGAAGAGGAAGAGGTAAAACAAAGTTGCTTCTTTAACAGACGAGTGAAACCAAAGAACCTTGAGAGGTTAAACAAGTTGAATAAGAATACAACGGAGATGAATGAATAAGAAAACACTCCATTAGAAAAGAGTAACAAGGAGCATAATGAGAACCTTGTAGGTTGAAAGACATGAAACAAGAGCTTACGAACCAAAAGAATATGAAACTGCAATGGTACAGCGCAGGAATAAGAATGACATAATTTGGACAGCACTCCGACTGAAAATGGAAGGAATTGAACAAGAACTTGAGAAGATGGTATGATACTTGATGAAATCAACAACACACTGCCTCCGGAACAATTAAAAGAATCGCACAAGGGGTAAGAAAGATTCAGACAGCACTCCGGTTGAAAAGAGAGGCAAACATGAAAAGATGCGAGAATTAGAATGGAGGTCACACCACTCCGGTTAAATAGACAAGCAAGGGAGAATATGATCTTTGATAAAAATGAGATGATGGTCAAAGAGAGCAATATCACAATGCCTCCGGAATGAAAGAATAGAATATAGATCCATGAAAGAATTGAACGGAGAAAAGTATGACAACTTCTCCCAAAATTGAATTGCAAAACATCCTTGCGAAGAAGGGTTGAACGGATTTGTTTAATTTTCGAAAATTTCCAGTTATGCAATCAGGTGTTGGGGATACAGGGGAAGCACCGCGCACTCAACTCTAAACCTACATCCAGCTGCATCCATCCTTCAACACATAACCAGTTGTTTTCGGAACCCGTTTACCTCGGACCTTTGAAACGCATATACTATACAAGCTATGGCAATACTCCCGAACTACCTCCCCAGTACTGGGTGATGTCGGGGTTATCTTGCCACTAACCGCATAGGAGAGTTTTCGATGTCGGCCGTCTTAAGTATTCTAGAACTGCCGCGATATGTTTGTGACGACAACACCTCGGAGCTCAACTCCCCGAGACACTGCCACAACCCCTAAATGACAGGAGGCATCGAGAACAATGTTCTCGTCACAAAGACATCGGAACAATCCAAACAATACTCGCGAGATCCTAAAAAAAAATTGGTGCATTTTTGAGAGTAGAAGAGGCAAGAGTAATCGTCAGGAGTCCTCACCAGAGTGAAAAGGGATGAGGAGCAAAAGAAATCCTACTCTCCAATATAAATATAGGACTCAAAACATTTTCAAGTGTGTGCCTAGACTCAACCGTCAACAATTCGCTCAATCAGTGGGGGCTTCTAGGTCGGAGAAGGCTCTGATACCAACTTGTAATGCCCAGGATGGGACTATACCTCCTACGTGTCGAGGCACGACTTAAAGGTATAAGCCCATTCTAGAATGATCTCAAGTTTGGTATCTTTGCACGACTCATGTAAAAGAGGGATTAAATTGCAAAAGGAGATAGTTGGCTTACACTCGCCACTTCACACAATACATTACATAAGCAAAACATCATTCAAAACATCACAACCCGACTACGGGCGAAGATACAAAAGAAAGATACCAAAACATAAAGCCACAGGACCGAATCGCCCCTAGTAGAAACCACTACTAATCGTCAAAAACGTCACAAGCATACGGCCACTCTCTTCATCGAGCTCCCTGTGAAGTACTTGAACCAGCTCCTGCATCATTCTCGGCTGAACCTGCATCTGGTGTTGTAGTATCTGTGAGCCACGAGGACTCAGCAATCCCATAACCATGGGTATCAAGACTAGCAAAGCTTTGAGGGTAGGAAGAGGTAAAGTGGTGAGGTTGCAGCAGCGGCTAAGCATAATATGGTGGCTAACTTACGAGTACAAGAATAAGATGAGCGTCTACGCAAACGGTCGCAACTAGTAGTGATCGCTAAAGATCCTGAACTTCATACGAGTCAAACATAACCCCACCATGTTCTCTTCTCAAAGTGAAAAGAGACAGTCACGGTTACTCACACCAGTTGTGTGTTTTACTTCGGATCATCTGTTAAGTTTTCTACAATCGGACATTAACAAATTCCAATCTGCCACATAACCACGGGCACGGCTTTCGAAAGATCATAACCCTGCAGGGGTGTTCCAACTTAGCCCATCACAAGCTCTCATGATTAGCTCAAGTGATAAATATAATATCATCACCCCTTATCTTAGGGAAAACCGATCAGGCTCGGCATCCCGGTGCACAAGACATTTCAACAATGGTAAAACAAGTCCAGCAAGACCTCTCGGTGTGTCGACACCCTGATAGTAGCCGCGCGTATCTCGTCTCAGGCCACGACCGGATGGGTGAAACTACGGGAGCCAAACCTCGAGTTTCCCCATGGTGGCCCCGCAGGCTCCCCGTTTGGGACCAACACCATCAGCACTGGCCCCCCTGCTATGTAGAAAAGAATCTCCAAGGAGCGTCCCCCTTATGCAATTTAATTATTTAATTAAGTTATTATTATGAGGCAAATTAAAACCAATGTTGGGCTTGCTGGAGGAGTTTTATTCAAAGTCGAAGTGTCAAGGGGTCCCCATCCACCCATCGTGTAAGGAACGCAAAATCAAGGAACACAATGCCGGTTTATCGGCGCCTAAGGTGGCATGAGTGGAACAAAACACCGAGCAAAAGGCCAAGCCTTCCACCCATGCCCGGTATATAGGTGTGTTAATAATAATTATAGATATTGTGATATTCCAACAACAAGTTCCCTCCTGGAACGAAACTTCATCTTCACCTGCAACTAACAACACTATAAGAGGGGCTGAGCAAGCGGGTAACATAGCCAAACAGTGGTTCTGCTAGGAAGGTGTCAAAAGTTAGAGGTTTCATGGCAACAAGGAGAGGCTGACATAAAAGATGGGTAGCGCGTCATGTAACGATAGCATCGAGACAACTAAGCATGGCAATGGTAGTAAAGGTATCCAAGGGTATGATCATCTTGCATGGGATTCCGCGAGGGAGAAGAACAAGTCCATGCAGTAGACGGAGCAACAAAGTCGAGCGAATCCTCACAACTCCGGAACGAAACCGAAGCTAATAAGAGAAGCAACCGGAAAGAAGCAATCAACACGGTGAACACACAAGCATTAACATGGCACACGATGCACATCCAAGTATGATGCATGTCCGGTTTAATTATGCATGGCATGGCAAAGTGCACAAACAACACTACAAGTTAAGTGGAGCTCAATATGCAACGAGTTGCATATTGACGAAACACCACATTTTAATTATTTAAATGACTCTCGTTTATTTACAAGACAAGATTAAATGTTTGTTAACATGGCAAGAGGTGAAGCATAATAAAACTACACTATTTAGACATTTTAAATGAGGCCGGAAATACCAACAACAATTCCGGGAAAACACCCCATATGCATGTTTAGTAATTTTTAAGCAAACAACAATTCACACATTTTAAATGTTGTTAACATGATGCGGATGGCATGATCAAGTTTATGCAGTTTAGTTAAACATTAACATGAAGAGATAAGAAGATGATAAGGAGTATTTGTCCCCGTGGTGGAAGGAAAAGGTGCCACGGCAACGATCCGAAAATGATGCAACGGCAACATCTCGGTTCCGGTAACTCATTGAGAGAGACCGGTGCAAAAGAAAAGATGGTGTGAGCGAGCGAGACAAGATGAAAGGTGGGATGATCCCGTCACCAGGTTCCCACGGGTCGGCGACGAGGCAACCGAGGAGCATGACAAAATACGATACGGGTGCGGTGCACACAAGGGAAACATCTCATGCAACACATGCATTCGACGGGTCATCATCTCGGGGTTATACCTTCGAAGCGTTCGTTCTCGGAGGGGGGTCGAGATCGTAGAGGAAGTAGTCGTCGCGAAGGTAGTGGTACACATTCGTCGTGGTACTTGGCGGTCTCGGTCTTGCCGGTCTCGGGACTGGCGACGGTAGTGGTACATGCACGTAGTGGGAAGTAGTTGTTCTCGTTCGTAGTCGTACACGGGGCGACGGTAGTTGTACACGTTGGCGTTTTCGTTTCCGAAGAGGTACTTGTCGCGTCGTCTTGTGTCGTCGTTCTCGTATCGTAGATGTTCATGTCACGTGTCGAGGTACTTGACGCATTGTTGAACTTAGCGTCCGGTGAATCCCGTGTAGTCGTTCACGAGTTGCAGTCGAACTTGGCGATCCGAAGGGGTACTTTTCATCGTAGTACTTGGCGATTCTATGTAGTTGTACACACGGTGCAGTTGAACTTGGCACAAACAAAAGGGGGCAGCAAGCTCTTGGCGGCACCGGTGGCTGAAGCAGAGGCCATGGCTCGGGCTGGAGGAGACGAGGCGGAGCCGCGGGGAGGCGAGGCGCTGCTCGTGGCCGCGGGGCCGCAGGAGGACGGTGAGGAGGTAGGGCCACGGGACTCCATGGCGCGGGAGGCGCGCAGGGCGGCGGCCATGGCTGTGCACAGAGGAAGGAGGACGTCCGGCTGGCTGGGCGCCAGGGAGAGCTCGAGGGGGCTGCTCGGCGCACTGGACGAGGCCGGGCCTGGCGCTGGAGGCGAGGCGCAGCCACCAGGGAGGAGCTCGGGGCTCGGGCCACGATGCAGCGGGCGGCCGGCTGCTCTGGTTGCTGGAGGCGAGGAAGGGGCCCGGACGCAGGGGCCATGGCGCGTGGAGGAGAGGGACGGCGCGCGCGGCAGGGCCTGCATCGAGAAGGAATGGGGGAGGGCAGGGTACGGTGGAGGCTGCGGTCTGGACGAGGGAGAGAGGCGGCGGGGCCATGGCGAGAGGAGGAGGTCGAGGGGAGATGGGATCGGGGTGCGCAGGGTGGCTGCCGGCGCTGGAGGGAAAGGAACGAGGGAGTAGAGATGAGGGACGAGCGATGTGCTTGGGCTAGGTTAGGTCTGGCTGTCGGGCCTGAGGCCAGATGGGCCAGCTGGGAGCCCAGATGGCCAGGGAGAGCTCTTCCCTTCTATGTCTTTTAGCAGAAAAACAATAAAGAGAAAAGAAGAAAGAAAGAGAGGGGTTAGGGAAAAATGCACAAGAGGTTATTTTTCTCGGGCTCATAACAATAAGCGCGGTCCGAGAAAAATAGAAAATACAAGATCGAGATATAATTCAAACATATTCGAATTTAATTCAAATGGGTTTGAACTAAGACTTGATTATTGAAGTGTCCAAAAATGTTCGAATTTTTGGAGGAACCTCGATAAAACGGAAAAGAATTATAGGGAAGGTTTTTACGGTGAAACTTGAAGTAGAAAAGGCATGGAGAATATATGCAAGTGTGTTCGGGTTAATTCCAAACAATTGGAATAATTATTTATAATAGCTCCATAATAATATTAGGAGGATATGTCATAAAGAGAAGTCATCCTTCCCTCGATTTAAATGGACCGAAGGTCCACACAATTTATTTAGGTTGAGATGCAAAAGATTAATGACATGATGGCATGATGACGTGATGCAATGCAAAATAAATAAAGCAAGCACAACTGAAACACACGGGAGAACCCGGGACATCTGGAATCTCTGGAATCTTCTGGGACGTCGGTCTTCGGGCGTCACAACTCTCCCACACTAACATAGGATCTCGACCCGAGATCCTAGAGATGGCACCGGATAAAAACAGAAGAGGAAGAGGTAAAACAAAGTTGCTTCTTTGACAGACGAGTGAAACCAAAGAACCTTGAGAGGTTAAACAAGTTGAATAAGAATACAACGGAGATGAATGAATAAGAAAACACTCCATTAGAAAAGAGTAACAAGGAGCATAATGAGAACCTTGTAGGTTGAAAGACATGAAACAAGAGCTTACGAACCAAAAGAATATGAAACTGCAATGGTACAGCGCAGGAATAAGAATGACATAATTTGGACAGCACTCCGACTGAAAATGGAAGGAATTGAACAAGAACTTGAGAAGATGGTATGATACTTGATGAAATCAACAACACACTGTCTCCGGAACAATTAAAAGAATGGCACAAGGGGTAAGAAAGATTCAGACAGCACTCCGGTTGAAAAGAGAGGCAAACAAGAAAAGATGCGAGAATTAGAATGGAGGTCACACCACTCCGGTTAAATAGACAAGCAAGGGAGAATATGATCTTTGATAAAAACGAGATGATGGTCAAAGAGAGCAATATCACAATGCCTCCGGAATGAAAGAATAGAATATAGATCCATGAAAGAATTGAACGGAGAAAAGTATGACAACTTCTCTAAAATTGAATTGCAAAACATCCTTGCGAAGAAGGGTTTAACGGATTTTTTTAATTTCCGAAAGTTTCCAGTTATGCAATCAGGTGTTGGGGATACAGGGGAAGCACCGCGCACTCAACTCTAAACCTACATCCAGCTGTATCCATCCTTCAACACATAACCAGTTGTTTTTGGAAACCGTTTACCTCGGACCTTCGAAACGCATCTACTATACAAGCTATGACAATACTCCCGAACTACCTCCCCAGTCCTGGGTGATGTCGGGGTTATCTTGCCACTAACCGCATAGGAGAGTTTTCGATGTCGGCCGTCTTAAGTATTCTAGAACTGCCGCGATATGTTTGTGACGACAACACCTCGGAGCTCAACTCCCCGGGACACTGCCACAACCCCTAAATGACAGGAGGCATCGAGAACAATGTTCTCGTCACAAAGACATCGGAAGAATCCAAACAATACTCGCGAGATCCTAAAAAAAATTGGTGCATTTTTGAGAGTAGAAGAGGCAAGAGTAATCGTCAGGAGTCCTCACCAGAGTGAAAAGGGATGAGGAGCAAAAGAAATCCTACTCTCCGATATAAATATAGGACTCAAAACATTTTCAAGTGTGTGCCTAGACTCAACCGTCAACGATTCGCTCAATCAGTGGGGGCTTCTAGGTCGGAGAAGGCTCTGATACCAACTTGTAAACCCCAGGATGGGACTATACCTCCTACGTGTCGAGGCATGACTTAAAGGTATAAGCCCATTCTGGAATGATCTCAAGTTTGGTATCTTTGCACGACTCATGTAAAAGAGGGATTAAATTGCAAAAGAAGATAGTTGGCTTACACTCGCCACTTCACACAATACATTACATAAGCAAAACATCATTCAAAACATCACAACCCGACTACGGGCGAAGATACAAAAGAAAGATACCAAAACATAAAGCCACAGGACCGAATCGCCCCTAGTAGAAACCACTACAGATCGTCGAAAACGTCACAAGCATACGACCACTCTCTTCATCGAGCTCCCAGTGAAGTACTTGAACCAGCTCCTGCATCATTCTCGGTTGAACCTGCATCTGGTGTTGTAGTATCTGTGAGCCACGAGGACTCAGCAATCCCATAACCATGGGTATCAAGACTAGCAAAGCTTTGAGGGTAGGAAGAGGTAAAGTGGTGAGGTTGCAGCAGCGGCTAAGCATAATATGGTGGCTAACTTACGAGTACAAGAATAAGATGAGCATCTACGCAAACGGTCGCAACTAGTAGTGATCGCTAAAGATCCTGAACTACATACGAGTCAAACATAACCCCACCGTGTTCTCTTCTCAAAGTGAAAAGAGACAGTCACGGTTACTCACACCAGTTGTGTGTTTTACTTCGGATCATCTGTCAAGTTTTCTACAACCGGACATTAACAAATTCCAATCTGCCACATAACCGCGGGCACGGCTTTCGAAAAATCATAACCCTGCAGGGGTGTTCCAACTTAGCCCATCACGAGCTCTCACGATTAGCTGAAGTGATAAATATAATATCATCACCCCTTATCTTAGGGAAAACCGATCAGGCTCGGCATCCCGGTGCACAAGACATTTCGACAATGGTAAAACTAGTCCAGCAAGACCTCTCGGTGTGTCGACACCCTGATAGTAGCCGCGCGTATCTCGTCTCAGGCCACGACCGGATGGGTGAAGCTACGGGAGCCAAACCTCGAGTTTCCCCGTGGTGGCCCCGCAGGCTCCCCGTTTGGGACCAACACCATCAGCACTGGCCCCCCGGCTATGTAGAAAAGAATCTCCAAGGAGCGTCCCCCTTATGCAATTTAATTATTTAATTAAGTTATTATTACGAGGCAAATTAAAACCAATGTTGGGCCTTGCTGGAGGAGTTTTATTCAAAGTCGAAGTGTCAAGGGGTCCCCATCCACCCATCGTGTAAGGAACGCAAAATCAAGGAACACAATGCCGGTTTATCGGCGCCTAAGGTGGCATGAGTGGAACAAAACACCGAGCAAAAGGCCAAGCCTTCCACCCATGCCCGGTATATAGGTGTGTTAATAATAATTATAGATATTGTGATATTCCAACAACAAGTTCCCTCCTGGAACGAATCTTCATCTTCACCTGCAACTAACAACGCTATAAGAGGGGCTGAGCAAGCGGGTAACATAGCCAAACAGTGGATCTGCTAGGAAGGTGTCAAAAGTTAGAGGTTTCATGGCAACAAGGAGAGGCTGACATAAAAGATGGGTAGCGCGTCAAGTAACGATAGCATCGAGACAACTAAGCATGGCAATGGTAGTAAAGGTATCCAAGGGTATGATCATCTTGCATGGGATTCCGCGAGGGAGAAGAACAAGTCCATGCAGTAGACGGAGCAACAAAGTCGAGCGAATCCTCACAACTCCGGAACGAAACCGAAGCTAACAAGAGAAGCAACCGGAAAGAAGCAATCAACACGGTGAACACACAAGCATAAACATGGCACACGATGCACATCCAAGTATGATGCATGTCCGGTTTAATTATGCATGGCATGGCAAAGTGCACAAACAACACTACAAGTTAAGTGGAGCTCAATATGCAACGAGTTGCATATTGACGAAACACCACATTTTAATTATTTAAATGACTCTCATTTATTTACAAGACAAGATTAAATGTTTGTTAACATGGCAAGAGGTGAAGCATAATAAAACTACACTATTTAGACATTTTAAATGAGGCCGGAAATACCAACAACAATTCCGGGAAAAACCCCATATGCATGTTTAGTAATTTTTAAGCAAACAACAATTCACACATTTTAAATGTTGTTAACATGATGCGGATGGCATGATCAAGTTTATGCAATTTAGTTAAACATTAACATGAATAGATAAGAAGATGATAAGGAGTATTTGTTCCCGTGGTGGAAGGAAAAGGTGCCACGGCAACGATCCGAAAATTATGCAACGGCAACATCTCGGTTCCGGTAACTCGTTGAGAGAGACCGGTGCAAAAGAAAAGATGGTGTGAGCGAGCGAGACAAGATGAAAGGTGGGATGATCCCGTCACCGGGTTCCCACGGGTCGGCGACGAGGCAACCGAGGAGCATGACAAAAGACGATACGGGCACGGTGCACACAAAGGAAACATCTCATACAACACATGCATTCGACGGATCATCGTCTCGGGGTTATACCTTCGAAGCGTTCGTTCTCGGAGGGGGGTCGAGATCGTAGAGGAAGTAGTCGTCGCGACGGTAGTGGTACACATTCGTCGTGGTACTTGGCGGTCTCGGTCTTGCCGGTCTCGGGACTGGCGACGGTAGTGGTACATGCACGTAGTGGGAAGTAGTTGTTCTCGTTCGTAGTCGTACACGGGGCGACGGTAGTTGTACACGTTGGCGTTTTCGTTTCCGAAGAGGTACTTGTCGTGTCATATTGTGTCGTCGTTCTTGTATCATAGATGTTCATGTCACGTGTCGAGGTACTTGATGCATTGTTGAACTTAGCGTCCGGTGAATCCCGTGTAGTCGTTCACGAGTCGTAGTCGAACTTGGCGATCCGAAGGGGTACTTGTCATCGTGGTACTTGGCGATTCCATGTAGTCGTACACACGGTGCAGTTGAACTTGGCACAAACAAAAGGGGGCAGCAAGCTCTTGGCGGCGCCGGTGGCCGGAGCAGAGGCCATGGCTCGGGCTGGAGGAGACGAGGCGGAGCCGCGGGGAGGCGAGGCGCTGCTCGTGGCCGCGGGGCCGCAGGAGGACGGTGAGGAGGCATGGCCTCGGGACTCCATGGCGCGGGAGGCGCGCAGGGCGGTGGCCATGGCTGTGCACAGAGGAAGGAGGACGTCCGGCTGGCTGGGCGCCAGGGAGAGCTCGAGGGGGCTGCTCGGCGCACTGGACGAGGCCGGGCATGGCGCTGGAGGCGAGGCGCAACCACCAGGGAGGAGCTCGGGGCTCGGGCCACGATGCAGCGGGCGGCCGGCTGCTCTGGTCGCTGGAGGCGAGGAAGGGGCCCGGACGCAGGGGCCATGGCGCGTGGAGGAGAGGGACGGCGCGCGCGGCAAGGCCTGCATCGGGGAGGAACGGGGGAGGGCAGGGTACGGTGGAGGCTGCGGTCTGGACGAGGGAGAGAGGCGGCGGGGCCATGGCGAGAGGAGGAGGTCGAGGGGAGATGGGATCGGGGTGCGCAGGGTGGCTGGCGGCGCTGGAGGGAAAGGAACGAGGGAGTAGAGATGAGGGTCGAGCGATGTACTCGGGCTAGGTTAGGCCTGGCTGTCGGGCCTGAGGCGAGATGGGCCGGCTGGGAGCCCAGATGGCCAGGGAGAGCTCTTCCCTTCTATGCCTTTTAGCAGAAAAACAATAAAGAGAAAAGAAGAAAGAAAGAGAGGGGTTAGGGAAAAATGCACAAGAGGTTATTTTTCTCGGGCTCATAACAATAAGCGCGGTCCGAGAAAAATAGAAAAGACAAGATCGAGATATAATTCAAACATATTCGAATTTAATTCAAATGGGTTTGAACTAAGACTTGATTATTGAAGTGTCCAAAAATGTTCGAATTTTTGGAGGAACCTCGATAAAACGGAAAAGAATTATAGGGAAGGTTTTTACGGTGAAATTTGAAGTAGAAAAGGCATGGAGAATATATGCAAGTCTGTTCGGGTTAATTCCAAACAATTGGAATAATTATTTATAATAGCTCCATAATAATATTAGGAGGATATGTTATAAAGAGAAGTCATCCTTCCCTCGATTTAAATGGACCGAAGGTCCACACAATTTATTTAGGTTGAGATGCAAAAGATTAATGACATGATGTCATGATGATGTGATGCAATGCAAAATAAATAAAGCAAGCACAACTAAAACACACGGGAGAACCCGGGACATCTGGAATCTCTGGAGTCTTCTGGGACGTCGGTCTTCGGGCGTCACAATAAAGGTCACAGCCGAACTATCATCGTTCCGGAGTATAAACGAGGAACCTGCCTTGCAAGATCGAAGACACAAAGCTGAATACTACATCGTCATTGAAGGCAAGTTCGGGGGCTACTGAGGGAGTCCTGGTTTTGGGGGTCCTCAGCTGTCCGGACGACCGGACCACTGGTGGTGGGCCGGACTGATGGGCCATGAAGATAAAGCAGAAGACCATTCCCTGTGTCCGGGTAGGACTCCTATGTATGTAGAAAGGCAGATTTTGATGTCCGGATGTAATGATTCCTTCCTACTCAAGTCAACTTTGTACAACCCTAGGTCCCCTCCGGTGTGTATATAAACCGAAGGGTTTAGTCCGTAGAGGCTAACAGAACAATCATAGGCTAGACATCTAGGGTTTAGCCATTACGATTTTGAGGTAGATCAACTCTTGTAATCTCTATATCCATCAAGATCAATCAAGCAGGAAGTATGGTATTACCTCCATTGAGAGGGCCTGAACCTGGGTAAACATCGTGTACTTGTCTTCCCCTGCTACCACCGATCCTCAGATACGCAGCTTGTCCCCCCCCCCCTACCCGAGATCTGCCGGTTTTGACACCGGCAGAGGTCAATGGCTGACGAGGGGGTGGCCCTCAAGATGTGGCGAGGGTCGGGTGGAGGGGGCAGTAGGAGAGTGCGGCGCCTCGGCGAGCTACGCAAGACACGAGCGTGTGGGGGAGGGGGGTGCATGCGCAAGACACGGTGGGAGACGTGGGTGCTGCGCGAGGAAGAAGGCATCAGAAGGTTCGCGCGCGACGGATCGAAACTTTGTGGCGCTTATCAGCCGCCTCTCTTTTTAAGAGATAACTTTTTAGCAGAAATGTCCATGATTTTAAGAAACAACTAATTATTTTAGATAAGCATAACTTATTGTAGATACTCCAGTATATTTTTATTGTCATCATTACATTACATGCAAAAAATTTAAAAGAAATATTTTATCAACCACTGTACATACTCCTCCTCCGAGAAACAATAATAACGGAAGTGGGATTTTCCCCTTCGAAGCAACACGCCGGAGTCCAGTTCACTCCGCTGTACGATCCCATCCCCTCCGCATCGGCAAGGCACCGCGCCGACGCCGATCGCTCCCCACCCAAGGGCGGCCGGCCGGCGGGGCGAGCATGAAGGCCCTCGGCGCGCACGCCTCCGACCTGCTCCGCGGCCCGCACCTCGTCCGCGCCGCCGTGCTCTTCTTCGCCTGCGCCGCCTCCTTCCTCGTCGGCTACCGCTGGTCCGACGCCTCCGCGAGCCCCCTCTTCTTCTCGTCCGTCTTCTCCCCGGCGTCCCCCTCCTCCCGCATATCGTCTCGCTCCCCTTCCGTCGCCATCTCTCCCAACTCCAACATCTCCTTCGACCCATCCCTAATCCCCGCCCCCGCAGCTGCTCCGCCCGCTTCATCTACTCCCAATGCCTCGCCACCGCCTCCAGTGGCATCTCCGCCGCCTCCAATGCCAACTCCGTCGCCGCCACCTCCAACGCCAACTCCGTCGCCACCACCGCCACCTTCCCTTCCGCCCTCGCCCCCTCCCCCGCCCGCCCGCCTCGGCATCGTCGGCGAGGATGGCGCTATGCGGGACGACTTTGACATCGGCGCCGTCGTCAACGAAACCGATCTGGCCACCGACGAGGTCGCGCCGCAGGAGCCTGGCAACGCGGGCGCCAGCGTCGGCAACAGGGTTCGGATTGGGAAGTTCCCTGCCTGCCCCGCGAGCATGAGGGAGTACATTCCCTGCCTCGACAACGACGAGGAGATCAAGCGGCTGCCCTCCACGGAGCGTGGTGAGCGGTTCGAGCGGCACTGCCCGGCCAAGGACAAGGCCCTGAGCTGCCTCGTGCCAGCCCCCAAGGGCTATAAGGCGCCCATTCCCTGGCCTCGGAGCAGAGACGAGGTGAGCATTTGTGTTGATTCTTGCCGGTTCAACTGGTAAAGAACCTTTCGGTTTTACTGCAATGGAATAGTATGTCTTTGTACTGTAGTAATCTTCTTCTTGGGTCTCTGCTAGCACCTCTCTGCACACATGGTTTATTGTTTCACTAATCACAGCACTCAAAGTTTTAGCTTGAATGAACTAGACATGATTTAAGCAACATTTGATGTATGCCGTTATTGCTACAGAATCGAATTGAACCAACTGAGTTGCCTTTTCCCCCAGAAACTGCAGCATCCATGTAATGGAATTTCTGTAATGTAATTCTGTGAATTGCAGGTGTGGTTTAGCAATGTACCTCATACACGCTTGGTTGATGACAAAGGAGGGCAAAATTGGATTACCAAGGCCAAAGATAAATTTACATTTCCTGGGGGAGGAACCCAGTTCATACATGGAGCAGATCAATACCTGGATCAGATATCTCAGGTTTCCCTTGATTATTATATTATACTATAAATTACTGAACTCTTTTTGGAAACAGGAAAGGTAACTTCAAATTGCTTAAAACATGAACAAACGAGTAGTTTCTAGAGAGTGTATAAGTAAAAGCAGAACTTAACACATATGGGTTCTAGATGCATCAGTGCTTAACAGGAACATGCAAAAGACAAATAACGGCTAAAGTTTCATGGACTGCATCAGCTTCCACTGCTAAAAAAACTCTACCATTTCTGAATCTCATTTGAAGCACATGTTTCTCTGTTTGTCCAGATGGTACCAGATATTGCATTTGGCTCTCGCACTAGAGTTGTTCTGGATGTTGGCTGTGGAGTAGCAAGTTTTGGCGCATACTTACTTTCACGTGACGTGTTGACACTGTCCATTGCTCCCAAAGATGTTCACGAGAATCAGATACAGTTTGCTCTTGAGCGTGGTGTTCCTGCAATGGTGGCAGCATTTGCAACACACAGACTATTATATCCCAGTCAAGCATTTGAGATTATCCACTGTTCCCGCTGCAGAATAAATTGGACACGTGACGGTGAGCACTCATTTTGATGTGTAGTTTTAGTTCATTTCTTTTCTTGATAATGCACCTACTTTATTCCTTCGATTGACAATCCACTTAATTCCTGTTGTCATAATGTACCTATTTTTAAGATGGAATCCTGCTCCTGGAGGTTAATAGAATGCTAAGAGCTGGTGGGTATTTTGCTTGGGCAGCACAGCCTGTTTATAAGCATGAAGAGGCCCAGCAAGAGGCGTGGAAAGGTATTGCTGCTTAGTACTATGTGATAATTTTGTTTCTCTAGGACTATATATACTATGTGTCAGTTTACACTGTTGTTATTTTTCCACAAGATGCATCCATAGTTGTCCATTTGTTGATTTTAGGATTTAGTCAGAGTAAAGTTTTCTTTTGTTTTCAAACCGGATTCCCATTGACTGGTAATGGAAACAAGAAGTTCATTAGGACTAGAGGGAAACGAGTCTGATGCACTGCCAGAAAACTCGATCTTGAGCTACAGGCATTACCTATTGGGTCTGTTTTTGATTCGTGCTATCCTATTGCAAAATACAAACTGATCTCAGCCAGAACAACTTAACAAAGTCTTGACAGGAAAAATGTTATCATATTGTGTATGCCTGTATCTTTGGCATACACAAATGCTTTGACCTGAATTCCTGTGCTCTACTACCTATTTGGCTGTTCCCGGCTTCCCGCATAAGTTAAATTGCAAAACTAGAAAGAGGATGGATTCCTATGGTTACACATGAACAATATTTTTCTGGTAACAACTATCTACGCCAAACTGCTAATATGCACAGATGGCCTGATTAAATCTATAGTATGCCAGAGACATTCTTTCATGTAAAGGATGAGGAAAAGTGGAAGTGCATAGTTAAACTGCAAATCCTTGGGATGTTGTAACAGTAGTTTTTGATAACATTACTTATATCAGGTCAAGAAGCCTCTGATAATGAAATGCTGCATTGTTTTTTGTTTCCAAAATGATTGCTCACAGATAAATTTATTTGTAGAGATGGAGGACCTCACAACCCGACTTTGTTGGGAGCTTGTGAAGAAAGAGGGATATGTTGCTATGTGGAGGAAGCCTGTAAATAACTCATGCTATATGAGCCGTGATCCAGGGGTCAAACCTCCACTTTGTGATACTGATGATAATCCAGATAATGTCTGGTATGTTTCGACCTCACTTGATCCGGTTTTATTATTGAAGCCTCAGTTTAACACTTTAGTCACTTCTTGGATAAGTCTTGGCAGTGGAAATAACTTAATAACTCTCATTACTGGCCACATTGTTTTCTCTCTCATTAAGATCTTTAATTCTTGTTGGGCCTTAAAATAGCACATTAGATGAGAACGATCTTTCATTTCCATCATCATTAGCAAGATCTGTCAAGCATTTGCCATCAGTATGACAATACCTGATAAACACAAAGCATGTTGATAGCAAAATCTGCAAGAATGTGGCGTATGATTAATGTTGGGGCAACAATGTGCTTTAACCTGTTCATCTTGTTGTTTGCACTGCGATCATTTAACAGATGCTGAAATTCATATAGAGTGCTTCTCCTTTCTTGGACTATATTATACTGGCACTGAGCTTATTTGACACAAACTTTTTTTGTGCTATACGTTCTCTTCGGTTTCAGGTATGTTGGTCTGAAAGCATGTATCAGTCGACTACCTGTAAATAGTGACGGATCAACTCCCTTTCCATGGCCTGCACGCTTAATGGAGCCTCCAAGGAGACTTCAAGGTGTTGAAATGGACGCCTACTCATCAAAGAATGAGCTTTTCAAAGCAGAAACAAAATTTTGGGATGATATACTCGAAGGTTATATTCGTGTTTTCAAGTGGAAAAAGTTCAAACTCCGGAATGTAATGGACATGAGGGCTGGATTTGGAGGGTAATTTATTTGCTCAAAGCCCTTTCTTTCCTGGTCCCTCCATTCTCTTTCTCTTGTTGTTTCAAACATAGAAATAGCCTCCAATACACACCTCTGACCATTAGAAGGTTGTTAAGAATACAATGACTTGGAGGTACTTATGATAGTAAAGCTACTAGATGGAGCACTCACATTTGTTTGGATGAATATAGCCCGAGAATACATGGAAATACTGCTGGAACCGATGACCTCGGCTGTCACAACCTTTTGCTCTAATACTAGGCTATGGGTTGTCCTGAATACAAAATAATTAGCAGATCAGACTTTTGTGCTTGATGGGGAATATTGTTTTGTTTTGCTCAATATCTCATTTCTATTACCAATTTTGCGTGTAGGTTTGCAGCTGCATTGATTGGCCGCAAGCTTGATTGCTGGGTGATGAATGTTGTTCCTGTTACTGAGCCAAACACACTGCCTGTAATTTATGACCGGGGACTTCTTGGAGTGGCCCATGACTGGTAAGTTTTCGGTATATTCGTTGCCTGGCATAATATTAAGTTGGAATTGCTCTTCCTAAAAAAATATTGCACTTCAACATGGAGTTCTAAGCATAGCATATCAGCCACCTATATTTTTCCTCATTGCATCTTGTCTTCCTGAAGTGTTTGAATGAGTTCCTCAGAACGAGTTGCCATGCATTGAATTAGCCAACATTTTTTATTATAATATTATCAATGCTTTGCTTCCTATATTTTCCGGACATCAAATTTATTTCTAAGAAGCAGCTGGTAGATGCTTGACGTGAATAAGCTCATGGCGTAGTTTCCACCTCTTTCTTGAAGAAGAAGAAAAGGCACCCAAAGGGCATCATGTAGTTTCCACCATTTGACATTCTGCAATTTATATGTTTATATGTTTATATGGACAGGTGTGAACCATTTGACACATATCCAAGGACTTATGATCTACTGCATGCATTCGGGCTATTCTCAAAGGAGCAGAAAAGGTAACCAACTCTTTTGAACATAAATTCATGTTAGTTCTTTGTTCAGATTTCTCGACAAAAGATATGTAGAAATCTCCATGGTTGTATAACCCAGGAAACCCAAGAATACAATTGAGAACAAACTGCTGCTTTAGGCCTTCTAGCCTTTAGCAAAACATGTGAACAATTGAGGTGCTTACGTTAGAGGAGATGGTTTATTACATGGATGCCCAGCTATGTAGCTACGTTTGCACTCTTTAAGCACCCGGTTGACAACACCTTGCTTGAATTATTGTGTCACCTATTACTCTGTGGTAGTTGTAATGCAGAAGCACGGGCCTTGCATCATCCATCAGATATACCTTATTTTCATCTCAACATATTTTCTCTCATTACCAGGTGTAACGCCTCAATTATCTTGCTTGAGATGGATCGCATACTCAGACCTGGTGGTAGGGCGTATATCCGTGATAAAAAGGAAACGATAGAGGAGATCAAGGAAATAACAAACGCGATGGGATGGAGATCCACCATACGTGACACTGCTGAAGGCGCGTATGCTAGCAGGAAGGTTTTGATGTGTGACAAGCCGATGGTGCGCTAACCGGTTAGGCAGACCATTCTCTGGCAAGCAATGCTGCGGCGGGCGCCTGCGGTTTAGTTCTCCTGCACCGTTGGAACTGACTACAAGAACTGCAGTGGAGTGGAGATTGACATTGTGCTCCGTAGATAGGCTAGGTGGAAGTCAAAGCTGTAACTTAATTCGATTCATCATTTGTTTGTACAAGTCCGATCTAGCTCGGCATGTTTTTGTTGTAAGATCGAAAGAAGACTCGACAAAGGTTTTGGTGAATAGCGAATGGATGAGTTCTTCTTTTTTTCCTTCGAGGAAAGAGAATGGATGAGATTTTTGTTGTACTGGGCTGTGATGAAAAGAGTAGCTGCTCCTTTGCGTGCATGGTGTCTCCATTCTACTGACCGAGGTTTACAAATGTTCTATTGCTGTTACGTTGGTCCATTGGATCCCATGTCGAATTGGACTTGTGTCGACAGCTTTTCCATGTCAACTTTTATGTAGCTTTGATATGTTCTTCCATGCTGTACGTGGTACAGTTCCATACTTGCATGCTAT